>VZTG01008190.1:149132-253051 GCA_013397845.1 Melanocharis versteri | reverse complement strand
AAAAAAAAAAAAAGGTATTTTAACATACCAAAAGAAGGTAACATTTAGTGGTGAAAAGAAACTGCCTTGGCTAAACATTTTGTCTGTATCAAAAATTTGGTAATGAAACTATAGGATTTTAACCATTATTTTTATTTAAAAGAATCAGTTCATAAGCACACAGTGACTGTTACTAGAAGTTTTTAACACATCAACAGCTGCTTTCTATACTTTTTTTCAAGGGAGATGTTACCATGCCATGGATGCAGATAAAGTAACAGCACATCCATGACTTCATACCACCAACAACAAATAGTCATCCTTATGACTAATAAAGGCTCTTTACCGCCACACTGAAAACTTTCTGACACTGTTTGCAGATTCAGAGTCCTCACCCAGTAGACAAAAACTCACATTTTCACTGAAAGAGTGATTTCTTTCCTGTCCAGGCATACCACATTACTGGAAATGACTGCTGCTCTTCAACTGCCTCTGTATTATCAAATGGCAGCATGGAGAAGATGGCACAACCGTGACTGTTCCTGAGTTGCCTTCAATATCCAGTATGCAAACAGATTCCATCAAAACCTGCAGTAGAGAGAGACAAAATTAACAACTTCCAAAGACATAGAAAAAATTTTTTTAAAAAAAAACCCTTTTCTTCAATTCTCCAAATGGGTAAGTGGACAAAAAAAGAATAGCTACAACCCTATAGAATAAAAACATCTACCTATGAAAATAATATCACAACAAAGGAATAGCAAAAACAATAAAAAATTATAGTTATGGGCAAGTTGCCAAATTTAAATTGTACAATCACAGTTTTCTACTAGGAGGCTAGTCTTTAATCATACAGATTATCTTAAATTTTGATTAAGCAAGAAAAAAGAGTGGAAGGGGGTGTTTTTTTGGTTTTTTGGGGTATTTTTTGGTTTGTTTTTTTTTTTGTAACTGCAACAGCCAATGGAAAAATAAAAAGCACAAGTTAAAACATGAAGATAAATAACAGCAAAGGTTTGGGGTGCCTCAAAGAATTTTAAATAAATGTACATAAAAAAAGGTCATTTCACTTTTCAAAGATGAATGGAACTTTAAAGAGAAAATAGAGAAAGTGTTAAGATGCAAAAATATTACTTTTTTTCCCCTTTTTTTTTTTCTCCCCTTCAAGGTAGTGAATTGCAGCCTGGGCTTTTGTAAACAAAAGTCAGGCTTACAATAACGACAGCTGAGTACTTGGGAAACATTGACATCACACCTATGAATATTTTTGAAAGGTTACAGAACATTACACTTTATAAGGTTTCAAAATCAGACAACATAAAATGAAGAGTGCTAAATGCCACAGAGGCTATATGGACATTAGCAGATATTTCATTACGTATCAGGTGTGGGAGATCTTTAGTAGTGAGATCCCCAAGGAGCAGTAAGAAGATACCATTTGCCTTCGCTACATCTGTCCTCTTAACCTTTCTGCTCCAAAAAATGAGACAGGATTTTAGCCAGCTTCTATTGGCTAGTTAGTCAGTTTTAAGCTCAAAAGTTTTCATTTCAAAATTGTGATTGAGAGAGCAAAGAAAAAGCTGGGGAAAACTTAACTTGATTTATAACCAAATTCACTTCCACAAAATTCCATACTAATCAGGTATAACCATGTCAGCATTTAAAACATGTAATTATATACACGTTATTCAGTTATATGGCATGCAAATTGTCATTATTTTTAGTTTTTTCTGAATTAGATAAGAATTTTGCAAATGTCCACTTCTAGTGGACACTTCTATATTTCTTAACAAAACCGGAGATTTCTAACTAAAAAAGAAAACCAATAAAACAGGCAAACAAACCAACAAACAAACAAGCATCCTATTTGATGGAGGTTTAAATGAAAAATTAACATTTTAGTATGCCTCAAGGAAACCAAGTATATTCTGCCTGCCTTGAAAGCAAGAATATGCCATCAATACTGTACCCAGGATGAAATTAATAATTGCTGGAACAAAGAAGTTTGTCCAGACTTAATTCCACTGAAGGTATACCTAGGTGAACAGGTGAAAGTTTAAAATACATCTATTTATTGACACCACAATATTGTTACGTATTTCTGAAACATGAGCAAGTAAATAAGCATCTCGATGTTGATGTATTTTCCTATATCTGAAGAATTAGAGGAGTTCTGTATGACACAGTTATCCAGTCAACACAGACGTCACAATGACAGAAAATCGTATTTGCTGTGTCTGCAGAAACATCAGGGGTCTAAAATCGTTTTGTTCTCTACCTGTCTCTGGGATATCACCTGGGATAACATGAGCTTCTTTTATGCTTTTGTGCTTCTTTATGAGCACCAGCTGAGCTGGCTGGATTTTATAAATCATCAGCTGACAGCATCCTTCCACTTTGATCCTGGTACTGGCAAAAGTGTGCCTGAGTGTTTTCCAGGATAAAGCAATTTTCTAGTTTAACAGCAACAAAGATGTGTCTAGCTGCAGTCAAGTCTACACAGGGGAGAACTGCTGAAACTGCCTCACAAGAGAGAGTGGAAGAAATGCACATGACTGCTTTAAACAAGTCTCAGCAGACAAACCAACCCACTTGCTAAAGGCAAGGAAAGATTACCAAGGAGTAATCTTCAGGATGATGAAGAGATTTAAGTGTGTTTCTTAGAGCTACAGCTAATCAGGGAAGCTTTTCCAAAGGCAGTTTGAAACTAAGGAAAGGTGTCAGAGACAGGGCAGTCAAAATGCCTGCCTCCCCCATCAACAGCCGTATGTTCTCAGCTTAGCCTGACCTCTCTCAAAATTACAGAAACAGAGGAAAGATATCAAAGCATGACACGGATTTCTCTGAAGTCAGGAGAAAGCGAGAGAAATAAAAGGACGCATGCTAATGCAAGAGTAATGAGATACAATAAGAGGTTAACCTGGTTTTATACCTTTAACCTGGCCAAAATGGGTTTGTTTGTTTTTCTCTGGGCTTATTTGTTCTTTAGGAATGATAAAAAAGAAACTGCCTTTACAGAATTGTCAGACCAGGATGCACAAAAAGAAAACTAGTAAGAAAATTATTAACTCCTCAGTACTTTACTTGCAAAGAACAGAAGTCATCTGTTTTCAAATTAAATTTCTACTGAAAGAAAAGGGAAAAAAGAGGACAAACATGCCATAAAGAGATTTACTGTTCACTACTGACTAACTTAACACAATTCAGCTGTGAATTCTCTCTCAATATAATCACCTTTGTGTTATCAAACCACAAAACAGCAGAGAATTTATTTACTCCAGAACATTAGCAGTACACAAGCTGTAACCTAATGTAGGCTGCCTTCAGGACAGCAACAAAATTATGCAGTTCATCCTCTTATGCAAAAGCAAGAGTAGGAATGGAGGCTGATAGGGCTGATACTCTGAGGGCACAAAGCTAGCTAATAAATGACCTGCAGAGAGTGTGGGCTGCATCACCCTGCAGTCCTGCTGGAGTCAAAGAGGGCATCCATGAGGGATTGGGACCAGAGCCTGCCATATGGCTTGGAGACGCTGATCCCAGCTAGGATTTTCTCTCTTGGTCTATGTACATCATTTATTTGCTACAGTTACAGTGATGAGGATTTCCTCAGTAAATGTACCTATTGCTCATGGCTCAAACTTCTAATATATATATAAGAGAAATAACAGTGCAAGAACTGTTTCTGTTTTAATTGCCTATTTCCTCATAAAATATTTTCAAAACATAATCTATTATTAGAATGAGAAAAGTATTAGTATAAAGTGATAAATGAAAAAGTGAACAAATTTGCTTTTTCAGTAAATTTAAGAGCAGGTTAAACACATGACACAATGGTCCAATGGTCCACAAGTTCAAATATGTATTAAGGAAAAAGAATCATTTTATAATTTCATGTTCTGGAAGGCCCCAAGGAAGAAAACAAGTCCATCGTTCTAAAAGCAACCACTCAGAGATTTACATATACTTGACTTGTAGAAATGCCATAAATGAAAATGAAATGCTTTGTTTCCCAGTAAATACAATACCTCTTCTCGCTTACATCTAACAATATCACCAGCACTTTTTCATTTATTTTCTTTTTTTTCCTTTCTTGTATGGAAAGAAAAAATCATTTCAGTTCAATTCCCACTTTTTGGTTTCATCACTAAGGGAAAAGATCACCTTTCACAGAATCATAAAATATACTGACTTGGAAAGGACCCACGAGGATCATCAAGTCCATCTTCTGGTCCTGCACAGGACCATCCCTGAGAGTCACACCAAGTGCCTGGGAGCATTGTCCAAATGCCTCTTGAACTCTGGTGCTGGTGCTGTGACCACTGCCCTGGGGAGCCTGCTCAGTGCCCAACTTCTCCTCTGGGTGAACAGCCTTTTTCTAATGTCCAAGCTAAACCTCCCCTGACACAACACTTTATTGAAAAACAACATCTTCATATTTTCCATCACAACAGATCTGATGGAGATATTGTTTTACCAAGTTTCTCCTGTCCTCTTGGGTGCACCCATGCTGAAATCTGTGGCATTCTCAGCCTGGTTAAAGAAGAGCCAGCAATTATCATCTCATACAAAGATAATTTCTGCCAAAGAAATTCAAAGTATATGTGCCATTCATTTTTAGATGTCATAAACATTTTCAAACTATATTTTTTACAAACGATGTCTCTTTTCCCAAATCTCTCATTTAGATCAGTAAGCATCAAAAGTTCCAGGTTTAACTATTATAATTCAATAACACATTTTATTTCTATTGCTAAAGAGATACTCAGAAAATCAGACTGGTCGTATACAGTAAACTATTTTTACAGATTTGGGTTGGTTTGGTTTTGTTTTTTAATCTTAATATATATAAAAATATTTAAATTCTTATATTCAGTGTAGCTAAGAATGACGCATAATGAAAGAAAGTAGCTAGACATACCTTCATCTTGCTGAAACCTAAATATTTATGGAATTGTCTGGTGCAGGCTTTATTTTTCTTTCACAATGTAACATAAAAAGTATTGTGGAGGATATGGAAGCAATTTCCTAGGGTGCGAAACAAGAATGTTGTAACAATGGCAACAAATAATTGTTAGAAATTGTAGTTTAAAAATATTAAATATGATTAACAGATTAATTGTTTAGACTGGTTCACACAGTGCATTTCAGTTGTGAGCCAGTTTATTCATCTATCTTTTATTTCACTGGCATGTATAACTCAAAACAGCCAAATCTCAAGTAAAAGTTTGCCTTTGGAAGGCAGATTTTTTTTTTAACAGCTACGAGGCAAAATTTGCAAAAAAAGGGCACACTAAACATTTGTCCAAGGACACAACAAGGTCCACAAAAAGCCATTCACCCATCCTTTTCATACAGTACATAAGGGTAAATTTCACTCAGCTCCTGATATGTAGAAAAGGTAATGAGATGCCAATTATCGTCTCAGGCTATATAGGAGAGGGTGAAGATTTATTGATGTTCTCAGACATGATGAAGATGATTTGAACTGCCCAGAATGCTGATACTCAAGCCGCCTTCTTGAATCCAGTTATTCTCTGCCAGAAAAAAATCCAATTTCAGTAGAGAAATGCAGTATAATCACAGGTGAGAAATTCTAGGCCACATTCCAGGGCACATATATCACATCCTCACCTTAGGAGTAGTAGAGCAAAATCCAATTACATATAGATCGTAGAGCACAGTAAGTACCTTTGCCATAATAACTAACCTTTTAATTGCATGATGGTTGTATATTTGATCTTTGCTCACAAAACTATGAATGATTTCAGATCCAAGTTGCAGCCTACAGACATTAATTCCTTAAATTCGTATAAATCCATTTCAGCTGAGTTGACATAAACTGAATTAGATGTTAGTGCATGGATATTGATACATTCTTTGTTTTCCTGGGCTTGTTTTTAAACTCATACACAGGCAATAAAAGAGTTTTTTTCTAGCAAGTGCCTTGTTAACTAGACTAGGGTCTTCAGTGCATCAAAAATATGAGCTAGCATGCTGCACATATTGCTTTTACAGTCTAGGCACTTCTGACATAAAATAATATAATTGCTTAATTCTATCAATTAAGCACAAGTAGCTGTATTTATCAGCATAATAAGATTACAAGCCTTTTTATAATGCAAATGAGCTAGAGCCTTTTAAACACACCACTAAAATTTTCATTGAAAGACATGACAGTGACTACGGTTTTCTCCTTTCAAGAGCAGAGATTAGGACTAGAAAACTGGGCATTGATAGGCTGGCTTTGACAAATTCTTTCACTGGTTTAAAACCTCTTTCTGGTAAGAGGCTGCATCTTCCCTGGGGCCGAGTAATTTCTTCAAAAGGCACAGTGAGGTACAATGCCTCGTACAGCACCATGCTCAGGTCAGCAAAGTCCTCCACCTGAAACACTTTCAAGCTGCTCTTTCAACATCAGAATTTTCAGAGCCTTTTTTTCCCCTTAAACCTGGCTCCCAGACAACATATACACATGCAGCCAGCTATGGCAGAGTCCTTCAAATGATTGAATGGCAGTATATGGTAATGAAGTTGTTGCAGATATTTAGCTCCTGCATATCATTCTGAAAAGGAGTCCAGAAGGTCCTCCCAGTCAGTGCTGGGTGCCAGCTTTTCCTGTATACCCTAGTTCTTGCTTCTCCTCCAGCCCTCCTACCTGCTGAAAAACAATTGTAACTGGCTTTTTAGTTTCCCCTGTTTCAACTGCTACGTGATAAATTGTCTATCAGGGAGACGTTTTCTAACCCCATAAACTTACTGACTCATCTCACAAAGCAAAATATTTTTCTATGTGTCAAGAAAAAAAAAATAAAGCTGAAAGGCTTACAATGCTGATAAATACATTTTAAAAATTAAGAAAAATCCAAACAATAAACATAAACACCTTGTTATGCAAAACAATAATTCGAAGTAAATAATTTCAAATATCAACATGCAAAAATAACGCCAAATTTATTTTCTTCTTCCTGTCTTACTTTTATTTCAAAAGGTTTGCATGTCAATATACAAAAACACATTAGGTCATGGAATCTACCAGTATGTGATTCTCTTTCAAAATCAAGGCTTCAAACAGAACAAATATCTTACACAAATTAAAGACAAAAGTGAATCAAGTGACATCAACAGTGTGGTGTTTCTGAATGCATAGCTGAAGTCAGTCTCCTTGGTTTGCTTATGGTAATAAATTCACAACCAAACTCAGGAAAAGCAAATCCTGTACACAGATGGCTGAGATTAGGAAAAATATCAGAATACTTGAATCCCAGATTTTGAAAGTAAATCACATGTGATAATGGATGGATAGATCAATGGATCTGATATCTATCTGCAGATGTATTAAGCAAACCCACAGACCTTTAGATATCAATATAGATAGAACCCACCTCAGGCCTTTTTCCTATGAAAGAAACCTGCTACAAGAGAAAAATTTGATCTTACTTGTGTGAGACATTGTCTCCCCCCAAAAGCCAAGGAGTTAAATCATACTTAGGAGAGCACTCCAGTGAAGCTTCACGTTAATAAAGGACAACCAGGATGTAGAGAACCTTTTTAAAAAAGCCTCATGGCCTGCTGGACATGAGTATAGCAAAACATATATAACCATGCTATATGGTACTGTTCAAGACAGTCCATATCAGCTGACTCAAAACAGAGCTAGTTCTAGCATCACACGTATTTTAGTGTCTTGCCAAGTCCTGGCCATTTGGTGATTTACCAGCCTCAGCTTTCAGCAGGCAGGTCCACGTACCATGCATTTGGTCTGTGTCTCAGATCCCTTCACCAACACAGTGAGCACAAGCAGAATCTCCTCCTCCAACTCATCATACTGTTGCCAGGATATCTCTACATTGTTGGTGAGATGTGGTTTACAAGGGCTAGATTTCCCTTCATTTGAAAACCCACAGTTCAGACAAACAGTCCAAGCCTCTTTCCCCGTCAAAGTTGAGGACATTCTTCCCAAAAACCCTCAGCTTGGTTTTCTTCCCAATTACCCCAAGTATCCTTTACAGCAAAAATTTTCTTACCTTCCCACCCCATTTGACATCTCACTAGATTCTTTTGCCCTAACTTGCTCCTCTCTAATCTTGTTCGTAAATTTTGTTTCCTTTCCTTTGCTGTCCTTGAGCCTGGATGCTGAACATAATACTACTCTGTGCAGTAGGAAAGGGGACATGATTATGTTGCCAACCTCTCTTCGCTGTAGTAGCCATTTTAAAGAAAATCATCTTAGTCATATGCAGTCACTGATAACAGTAAATGGACTTTCTGGAAAATACTCAGAACTAGGAAAAACCTTCAGTGAACACAGTAGTTTTCAAGTCTCTCTTGAAAATGCCCATTTGTGGCACTTAAAAACACAAATCTGGACAGATTTTTACAGTTATACCAAATGTCAGACACCTGACAAAGCCACACTGACAGAGATCAGGTTCCCAACTCAAACCCGTGAGATGTGGTAGCATTTTCAGAAAAAACACCATAAATTTCTTATTTGATGTGAAGTAACAAGCAGTATTTTTCCCCTGTTCTCATGATCAGAAACAGTTCAGCCATTTGGGGTTACTAGAAAAAAAAAGAGGTAAAAGCACTTATCTCTCACAGAAACCCCACAGCCTGACTGCGGCAGACATGTAAATTATAAGCAACTTGTAACAGTCCTGTGAGAGGTTAGACAGTTACAGCAATTTACAGAGTTGAATTCCAAACAGCAAATGTAGCAAGCCGCACGACAGAGGCCAACTGGGCTGAAACCTGAAAGAGCTCCATGACACAGCAGGATACATCCACGCAATGACAGGCAGAACAGGTCCCGAGCAAGCGAAACATCTGCACCGATAAAGCGCTCGGCATTTTCTGCTCAGCCCCCTGCACAGCTGCTCCAGGAGCCACACACGTTCACTGCGGCGTCCCCAGGCAGAGCCACAAGCGCGCCCCAGCAAAGCCTTCCGCCTCACCCGGATTCTGATACACTTCTGCGTGCTCTGCCGATTCAGGCTGAGACAAGATTATTGCTTGTCCCAGGTGCTCAGGAGACTGTAGGCAGAAAGGCAGGCAGTAACAGCCTGCCAGTGGTGACCCTCCTGGCCTGGGCACAGAGAAACAGAAGTCCATCCCTGCCTTGGGCAATCAGCCTCTCTTGGCTGTCAGCTGCACCAGCCCCTCTCCACTACCACGCTTTTCATCAGTCTCTTCATCAATCTTCAGACTCTTTTAACAGTCTTTTCTTCTTATAATGAGAGTTTTTCCCACTGTTCAGCCTGCTTATTCCCAGGAAACAGCTCTCAGCCCTCTTCCTCATGGTGTTTACAAGCTCAGACTTTCTCCAGGCTACAGTACCATGGCCTCAAAGCACCGTACAAGAGAATGAATCTGCTCCTGGCTCCAGAAAACCTCAGTGACAGCCAGCCTCCCATTCCAGCATGACACAGCAGGCTGGAAGGGTCTTCTCAAACCCATCCGCTCATTAATGGTGACAACCATCTAAGAGCAGAAGAAATTCCTCCACTAATCATTCTGCCTTCACAATTTCATTTTTAAATATATATTTTTTGAATGTTGAGAGTTGTTTCACATATTTTGTGCATATAGCAGAACAGCTGTAATTTGCATTATAATATTAGATTTTCCATTACTGACTAAGAAACAACAGGAATAAAATATTAATAAAAGTTTTTAATTTTTTTTTGTTAATAATGAGCACTGAAGCAAATATAAAAGAGAATGAGGCAACAGATTAAAGCAGCACATTATGTTGACTAATTTAAGTTCTTGGACAATAAAGAAAATTAATGTCAGCTTGACATTTTAGTGATTTTTTAAAAAATAATTTCATTCAAGTTTTAAAGGACAGTAAAATGGTTGTCTTAATAGAATCCTTATTAAAGTAAAAGAAGAAATGTTGATAATGGAAGGTTTTCAACAAATTATGACAGCCCTCCAAGACATTTTATTCTTCACACCATGCCCCCCGCACTTTTAAAAGTAACTGAATCAGTGTTTGTAAGAGTATCCCAGTTGTGTTTTTTATTAATAGGGATAAAGCGTTGTGGCTACCGTGCCGCCTCTGTTAATCCTGCTTAAGCACAGCAGTACAGAATGGGTGCATTATCCAAGGGCAGTGCAAAGTAACCTACAGTTACCCATTTTTTTCAGAATTATTTGCAGCATACAATTAATTACTGAGATAAGCTTCTATCAGGGGAAAAGAACAGAGAAGCAATACACTTCACGTGAATTCCTCCAGGGTGAAGCACAAATTATTTCTTGCATACACTGTTATGATTGAAGTTTGATTGTTCAGTAAATACATAAAATACTAGGTGTCATTAGGCTAACCTGATTTAGGATACATAAATCCTCCTACATTATATGTAAGAGAACTATATAGTATAATTAGAATGTGAGTTGTGCAGAACCATCATGTAGCACCAGAAAATTTAAATACATATATGGAGTTTAACAGAAAATCTTTACTAGGAATACGGCAGTTGAGCTCATCTGAGACCTAAACTTCTTTCTGTAGTTTAAATTTCATTCTTAGTTACTCAGAATATTACTTCTTTCCCATCAAATTTTACTCTTGGATTATTAGCTAAGTCTATAGCTTTTCTACTAAACAAAATAACTTTTCCTCCTTGATTTATTGCTCTGAGGCTCAGGAAAGCCTGAAGGAATAGAAAAGTGCTTTTACCCAAGAATTCCATTTTTAAAACCCTTGCACATACATCTCCTTATTTTTTTCTTTCCTCAATACCTGCATAACCAGCACTGACAGTTCAATTCTCAATCTTCAATTTTATAAAGTATGGAAAATAGGAAAGTAATTGTGGCTTAAGAGAAACCAGACTGAAACTGGTAAACCAAAGCACCTTTCATCTCAATGGCAAGGGAAGTGTGAAATGTCCCTTTGACTAGAGAGGGTGAAAAAATAAAAACCATCTCGCAAACCACAGGCCACACTGAAAGTTCTTCAGGAATTTTAATTGTATGGGCTGATGTTAAATGCCAAAATAGGAGGACTGACTTGCTGCAGTTTTCACATTTGGGCATGTGTAAAGAAACTACATGAGACTCTGCAAGAAAAGAACAAGGCACAGGACATGTCAGCATAGACAGGTGGGGTAACTGGGGAAAGCAAGGAAAGGGTTCTGGTGCTGAAAACTGGTTGACTTAAGACATGGAACTACGAGAATAACTGAACTATTAATTAACTGTTTCCTTGTGTTTGATTCCTACCTGTTTAGAGGCTCTCGATTATATTTATTTTTTTAAATGTATTTCTTTTAGTACCTGAGTACATCACCAGTTCCTCTTGGCCAATGTATTTGATCACATCTTCTATGCTGTGTGCGAGATCATATTTTTAAGTTTTCTCTTCTCATCACCTTTAAGACTCTCTCTGGAACAAAATGAAGGTCAAGCCATGGAAAACAACATCTGACAAGCACTTTCCTAACTCTCTGATGTCCGTAAACCAGAAGTAATGGTGTGAAGAACACAGAATAAAGTGCCAATGCAGAAAGGACTATCTCTTCAGAGAGCAAAGCACTGGTCTGCAAGAGATCTCCAGAACTGACAAACCAGAAATAACAGGATGTGAGATTTCACATTTTCACAAATCCTAAGTATGAAATTACCCTATTACAGAAAAGAGTGCAATGTAACCCAAAGTTAAAAGAAAAAAAAATCCATTTTGGGTATCACAGGAAATGACACTAAAATTCTGATGCAGAATCTTTTAGGAATTTGACATACCATTTGGAAAATATATTGCAAATGTTCAACTGTTTACAGCAATTCGAGATTTAAGTCAGGTTTTCCTTAGACAAACACAATGCAGTACAAAATATTACACCAATGAATTGCATTTTGTGACTAGAAATTTCCAAACGTTCTGTGAAGTGCATTCTGTCATGACACAAAGAATTTTTGCCAAGTAAGCAAAGGCATCCACCTACTTGATCTCCATTTTTTTACCCCTGCAAGGTCCTCGACAGAAGAGCTGTTTTGTGTACTGTCTCCTTTCTCACAGTGACTTCTTGAGCCCAGCATTTCTAACAGGGAAAAAAGCTTGGACATTGACAGGCTACATGGCTTGGTCTGAATTCCATAAACTGCAGCCAGTTTACCTGTGGCACATGGTCTTTGTGGTCTATTTCTAATCTTTCCTGCAAGTCTCCTTGCTCAAATCCCCTCCAACTTCTAGACACAGTTTGGGGTTTTTTTTTTTGTCAGCCTGCCTTTTCAACATGCAGTCATCACTCCAGTAAGCCCCAAAATGACTCCTTTACTTTTTTTCTCCCTTTTGCCTGCATGTTTCCCTCACTAGGAACTCCTACACCCTGCTGCTGATTTCCAACCATCTTTCTCCCACAAGACAGCATATACTTTTCCAGAAAATGACAGTGATATGATACAAATAGCCTCCTCCTGGTCAATATTTCCTCTTTAAAAAAACCTGCTGGGTAGTCTCGTTAAAAAACCCAAAGAAGCCTAAGCTGATAGTTCTTCACTATATGAAAAAAATAGTCATAGAAACGTCAGTTTGATTTTCTACAAGCTATGACCATGTCTAAGATTAAAAGCAGATGATCCCTTGCAATCATGTTTGAATGTTTTAACATGGCTGTTATTGCACAAAAAAACATAAGACACTGACCTAAGCAACCCAAATTAAGCACTAAATCAGCATGATCTCAGTTTATCCAAACTTGTTCAGAACATTTTGAAAGATTTTTTGACAAAACGATTGCTTGACAAGTGCTTTCTTCCAGCACATGTTGCCTGTTCTCCCACAAGCATCATGGTGTTACTTGCATTTTTGCATAAATTACGGGAATGCTGTCATGGGCTTATGACTGATATAATCCTAATAGTGGAATCAGGTGATCTACTAATGCACAGACATGGCATGAATAAACACAGAATAGTGGCCTGTGCCTCCCTCACACAAAAAAGTGGTGACAAAGTTTTGCACATTATTGCACATTGTAATACAGCCAAAACCAAACTAAATTAGTGGCAGGAACTGCTTGTGCCATTAAACTCAGAACAGTTTTACAACAACATTAGTCAATGTTGTTGCTTTTCTAATTTACAGCTGTTTTTAGGCCAAAGTTGGAGCACCAGTAAGAAGAAACCCACAAACATTTCTTGGAACTGTATATAGGTTTTAGTACTTTGTATAGAACACATATTTCTAACATTTTCCCATGTCATCATATGATACACATCTTACAATAAACATCATGCAATAGTTGACGTCTACCAGAAACAAGTTCCAACTAAGGTGAGAGAAAATCACAACCTCTAAAGGCAAGATTCTACTTTGATTTTGAGCACTAAATATAATAACTAAATATTTCTTGAAAAAAGGTTAGGAAAATGGGCTGATAGCAAAAGCCATGTCTAGCAAATGGAAATGGATTCAAGAGTGAAAGCAGCAAATGATCAAAGGAATTCACTAATACTTCTAACAGGGAGCCAAAGGAACAAACTCTTCTTTTATACACATGAAAATAGTATCCCATTAATGGCTAGCCCTATTATAATACTACAGCTCTGTGCCCTTGATACAAATTGATCGTAGTGGTTTGAGCATCCTTCACAGGGCTCAGATAAAATAGTGTGGAAAATGAAGGGCTCTAAGAGTGGTAATTCAAAGCATCTGTGACTGAAGATGCATAAACAACAGCAAAATGGCTTAAGAAATATCAGCTGCCAAGTAATTCTGAAGCAGAGAGAGAGAGGACGAAAAACTTCAAATATATGACATTGTCTTTCTTTGTTTCCCATTGTAGGGACTCCAATGTTCTGGATACAGCTGTACTCCTACAAGTCTGAGAGCACACTGTACTTTAAGTAGCTGAGAAATGTCTCTGAAGTCAAAATAATGGATTCACTAACATAGGTATTATTTAATAAGGAGGAAAAAAGAAAAGCTGTAAGTCTGACACAGGATTGTTTTAAACCACTTCTGTCCAACTACAAACACATCCTACCTTGTAATATTACATATACAACTCATCATAGAAACACAGAATCATAGAATCATAGAATCTTAGAATGGTTTGGGCTGGAAGAGGCCCTAAAGATTATCTAGTTCCAACTCCCAGGAGCACCTGTCACCAATCCAGGTTGCTCAGAGCCCATCCTGCCTGGCTTTCAACACTTCCAGGGATGAGGCAGCCACAGCTTCTCTTGGAAACCTGTTCCAGTGCCTCACCAACCTCACAGTAAAGAATTTTGTCCTCAGATCTAATCTAAAAGTGATCTCTTTCAGTTCGAACCCTTTCCCCCTCATCCTGTCACTACATGCCCTTGTAAATAGTCCCTGTCTTGTAGGCTCCTTTCAAGTACTAACAACCACAACTGGGTCACCCTGAAGCTTTCTCTTTTCCTCACTGAATAAACCAAATTCTCTCAGCCTTTCTTTATAAGAGTGGTGCTCCATCCCCCTAATGATCCTGGTGTCCCTCCTCTGGACTTGCTCCAACAGCTCCATGTCCGTCCTGTGCCGGGGACCCCAGAGCTGGACACAGCTCTGCAGGTGGGCTCTCACCAGAGCAGAGCAGAGGTGCAGAATCCCTTCTCAAGCCCAGCTGCCCACGCTGCTTTGGATGCAGCCCAGGGCACGTTTGGCTTTCTGGGCTGCCAGAACCCATTGCTGGATCTTGTCCAGCCTCTTGTCCAGCAGCAATAAGTATATACACGTAGGTATGTTCTGGGTTTATGTCACAGGGGGCTGCAGAGGTGGTTTCTGTGAGAGGATGCCAGAAGCTGCCGCCACTGGTCAACTCAGAGCCCTTCAGCAATAGTGGAAGCATCTGTGTTTCGACATATTTAAGAACAGGGTAAAAGCACTTGCACAGCAGGAGGCAGGAGAGAAGAGTGAGAAGAACAGTGTGAGAAACAGCCCCGCAGACACCAATATTGATGAAGAAGGAGGGGAAGAAAGTGCTCCAGGTGCTGGAGCAGAGATTCCCCCGAAGACCATCAAGATCACGGTGAGGCAGCTGCGGCTGTGCAGCACATGGAGGTCCATGGGGGAGCAGCCCCTGGACAACCCCATACTGGACGAGGTGGATGCCTGAGGGAGGCAGTGACCCCACAGGAAACTAGAGCAGGGTCTTGGCAGGACCCCTGGACCTATGAAGAGACAGCCCATACTGGAGCAGGTTTGGTGGCAGTAATTGTGACCTCATGAGAGACCCATGCTGGAGCAGCCTGTTCCTGAATGACTGCACCCCATGGAAGTGATCCGTATTGGAGCAGAGGAAGAACATGAGTAGGAAAGAGCAGCAGAAACAGAGTGATGAACTGACTGCAAGCCCTACTCCCCACTCCCAGTGCTGCTCAGCAGGGGAGGAGGTAGAAGAATTTGAAAAGGGGGTGAGGGAGGACCAAGGTGTTTTTTAGATTTGTTCATTATTCTGGTCTGATTTTGACTGGCAGTAAGTAGATTAATTTCCCCAAGCTGGGATCGTTTTCACTACGGCAGTAATTGGTAAGTGCCTATTCCTATCTCAACCCATGAGCTTTTTGTCATATTTTTCTGCCCTTTGCTCTTGATGAGGGGATAGTGACAGAACGGCTTAGTGGGAACGGGCAGCCAGTCAAGGTCAACCCACCACAAAGTATTCAATGCACTATTAGTCGGACCTTTATAAAAGATTTAACATAACACTACAAAAAATCCAAATTACAAACTAGAAGGCCACAAAATACAATAACAGAAGTTAAATAGATGAAAAAAAGAATTACAGCTTATAACCTCACAGAGAAAACAACATCCTACAGGCATGCCTCACCTTGGACTGCATGAAATCACAGACTGTTTTTCTGCTGCCACAGAGAGCACAGCTGCAGTCTGTATTTTACGTTAGCCCAAACTGGAGTAATATGAGAGTGAAGTAAATATTTACAAAATGGGGAATAGTTACAACTCCAAACAGGACTTAAGAACCCCATCATAGTAAAAAGCTGAACATCAGCTCCTAGATCAAGAGGGCAAGTGCTTTACCTGATTGGATAAACAGAGAAATTCTGAGGACTTCAATCACCCACCATAAGCACTCTACAGCTACATTCAAAGTTGCTGTCATTAGGATGAAATTTTGTAAATCAAATGAAAATTGAAAAATCCACCAAAAATAATAAAGTTGTAAAGCAGGCTTTATGAGAAACTGCAGAATTTCAGTCTCCTTTATGTCTCAAACAGAAGTGTAAAACATTATAAGTACCTAACAAAACTTACAAAATCTCAACATATCATAAGTAACATAAACATAACATCATCAAAGTGGATGGAAGCTGAAGCTCTTTAAAGTCAGTACAAAACTGCCTTTAACAGATCATAACAGAATCTCCCTGACTGGTAATTTGACATTAGATCTTTTCCCCTAATAACTGAATTCAAGTTCATAAAATTACTTCAGTCTACTACCGTTCCGACTTGATGATCACATTTTCCAAGGTGTTACAGGCTGTAAATTTACAACATTAACCATGTGTCAGTGTGGGTAGCTTTGAATTTTCAATATGCTAACATTTAGGATCCCCCAAAAAGTGGAATAATGTGCTAAGAAAACAGCTATTTATTTCAAGACATTTTCATATAACCTTTTCTCAAGGATGTTACATGCAGGTTTGACAAAATACATCTTCCACTTCGGTTTTCTTATAGACAAACTTAACAACACAGACTTTCACATCCTAAACATGTTCCATATTATTTACAGTTCTGTCTCAACACAAAGCATAAAAAACTCCAAAGATTTTATCTCTAGAAAGAGGTTTATTAAAATTCCAGTGTAGAATATTGTACTCATATTTTTTTCCTTTTTTTCCCTCCCCTTCTGTGGTTATTGCCCCCTGAAAAGAAGAACGGTTGGAGTGAGCACTTGAAGGTGACAGTTTCTAGACAAGCAAGATGCTGTGAGAAAAGACCTTGAAATGCAGGGGAAATGTGCCAGTTTCAGGCTGCTCTGAGAAAGAGCAGAGATGACCAAAACTCCTGAGGCTGCTAAGCTGCTGTTGGCACCTCCTGTTGCTGCTCTGGCTGAACAGAATCCAGCACCAGCAAACTGACCAAAATACTGAAAGCAGACAAAACACATGGAGCTCAAATGAAAAGAACAGCAATTTAACCATATGCACCTTTAGATTCTGCCAAAGTATGAATAAGTCTTCTCTACCCAGCACACATCTTCACTGATTCTTAAAGAAAGCTTGACAGAATAATGGTTTCTTTTATATGCTTTTAAACGTGTTTAAATTTACATCTCAAGCTTGGAGTGCAAGAGAATTATTACAGGAATCTGGTGTTGGTCAAGCAGCTAAGTAAAAAGCTAACTCACAACTCTCTCACAGTGAAAGGTAGCGTACAAAATAAATCAGGTTCTGCTTGGTCTCAGGAGCTGAAAAGAGAAATCTGACAGAAAAAAAAAACAAAAACGCAATTGTAGGTCAGATCTTTTCTGTTCAACTTCAACCATCTCCTAGACCCTTGCAGTTTCTTAGATGGATGATCTTCAAAGCTCTGCAAGGGCTTTAGAAGACAGCATTTTCATGGGCAGCACAGCCTAAATAGATTTTTTCCTGACTTCTTATTTGATGGGTATATCATCTGGGAGTAATAATTATAATACCACTAAAACTAATAAATTAACTTTTATGAAGATATTTACATGAGTGATAATATCCAGAAGCACTACCTACAAGATGAGATAGAGAATCAACACAGAAAAGGCTGCCCAGGTTGGTCAAGGATACTGTTTTTAAAGGCAAGCCAGACTATGGTACAGATTACAGATAGAGAAGGTGAACAAAGGGTGAAAACTTCAATCCTTTACAAGAAACTCATTGCAGTAAATTTTTAAGTCCCCCCAAGAACCCATAAACAGCCCCACAAAAATATCTGGAAGGACATCAAGTTTCATTTACAAGTCAATGGAGCCAAATTAAAAAAGGCAAAACAACAGGAGGCTCTACATGCTTAAAATACTTTCCATAGTTCAAGGAGGTTCTTCCCAAAGGAGTCATCTCTGCCATTGATTTAAAGCTACATACACATCTGCTAATAAGCTTGATGAGTAAAGGGTCACCGGGCTACTGTTGATTAATATTCTTCACTCTCTCCTGCAAAAACCCAATCTCCTCAGAAAAGATATGGCTGACATTTAGAGTATACACATACCGTGGTATTTGCTAAGGTTTTAAACAGTTGTGAGTCTCAGATTCTGAGGAGTTGGCTTTTTTTTTTTTTTTTTTTTGGATGCATGATTTGCATAGAGAGGAAAAGCCTTATTCTGAGAACCTTCGAACACTCTTAACATATTTCAGGCCTCACATATTATACAAGGGAAACTTGATTGCTGCAGCTTTTAAGTTCAGAGCTGCATCTTTCCCCTTCCACACAGCAGTCTAAAAGGGCAGATGTTGAGAAGCATTTCTCACCCTGGTGCTTGGCTGTCAGATCTAAGGCTTGGAATGGAGCCAGAGGCAAAGTTGGAAGACACTTTTCCTTCATGTGGCTTTGGATAGTTCTCCTGACAGAGGCAAGTAGCAGAAAGGTCAGATTTTTTTTCCCAACAACATTGGCATTCAAAACAGAATAGTCAGACATTTAGCTTTATTTTTCTTCAGTGACTGTAAAACTATTTTATGTAGCTTAGGAAGTATTTTCAATCTCTTTAAAGAGAGTTTTCAATACAAATATCTCTTAAACTTCACAAATGGTAATGCAGTATTGTAAAATTAAGCCTCATGAGACTAAAGCCTTTAAACTGTAAATCTGTGATGTCCAGGACAGGAATAATCCTGTCAGTGGGAAACAGGCAGGGATGCAAAGTTGGCTTCCCTAACCACAGACTATGGGAGTTCCTGAACCTTCTCCTTCCTCCCAATTACATTTCTCTAAGCACAGTCCCACAGTGCGTGCTAATTACAGTCACAGTCGACAGGGAAGTAGCATGTCATGAAGAAACAGGTTTGAGAGGGAAGGGAAAAGAGAGACAAAACAGATGTATACTGTGTCTATGAATTTTTAGACTTTGCTGTCAGAGGGGGATAGATTTCATGTTATGAGATAACTAAAGCAATCATCATTTTTCTCCAAAATGCTCCTCAGAACTTGACCATGCAATTTACCAGTTTTCCCCTTTTTGTCCCATTGGGTTTTACTATTTTTTAAACATTCTTTTGATTCTAATGTCTTCAATCTTTCTTCTTGTCTACTTATTCCGATTAATTTATTTCAGTTTATTCAAACAAAAGACTATCATTGCAGCCTAGATCTAGAAATACCCATTTTAAAAGTGCAGGCTAAAACAAAACCAATTTACAACCTTCTAAAATCTAAGGAGAGATTACATCTAACGTTCCTAGATAGTTATATAGTAATTTCAGAGAGTATCACTCCGAGTATATAAACCTCCTGCTAATTTATAGCTCAGAACTGAGAGAGAATTAAAACTTGAAGATTGTTTCTGGTTTACAGTATGTTTTAAGTTCCACTGGATTTCCTCTTTTTCAGCTGTGATTTAACAGCATAGCATGATCATTTATAGGGAATGCAAGGACAGAGACATCTTGTGGTAACAAGACATTTGCAAACAAATCTACTTTCGTATACTGAAAATTCTCTTTTGATACATGAAAGAAGCTGAGTATACTACAACTTTTCTAAGTAATTTCAAACCAAAAACTTTCATATTAAAATATCAAAATGCTTCACTGATAAAAATGTTTGTCATTTTAAAGAATTATTTGGAGTTTTTATTGACCAAAGCAACATTGTTGAAATTGTATGCTTGTTGAAAGAAAAACTGTCAAAAAAAGACTCAGCTCTAATTTCAGTAAACACAAGCAGCTGCTATGAGTTCAAACTACCTAGAAAAGAAATTTAACCAAACAAATATAAGCAAAATCATTGTCTCCTTACAGAGGAATACTGAAAAACATCTCCAGTAGTGGGAAAATTAAATGGTGCATCTAAATGGCAACAAGGAAAAGTCAGGACAGATGTTTCTTCCTGTGGTGGTCCCTAAAAAAGACATTAGAAGTAATGGTTGGAAGTGACGCAGGTATGTCAAGACAGTGAGGACTTTCCTCCTGTGGTCGGTCTCCATGCAGGACTTCTTTCATTCAGTTTCTTCACCTTAAAAAGAAAGATACTTCTTACCACATCCATGAAACATTTGGAATTTCTGCTGGAAGCATTATCCTCTGCTTCCAACACAAATGGGATCCAGAGCAATACGAAAAATATCTTCTCACTGTTGAGAGGCTTCAGAGAGGTTTGTCATGTAAAAACAGCTACATTAAGAAAGGCATTATTGTTACTGATCCATGGCAATAGTAAATGCACTACAATGAATGATTACAGCATTTGTAAATTTTCAGGAATCTAGATGGGTCTATCCTGTTGTTAAATATAAATGTCATTGATCAATATTCTTTTAAATGAAAGGAAAAAAATGAATAAATCTTGAGGATTACAGAAAAAAAGTCCTACAAAGTCCTACAAAATATTGCCTAATGCTGCATGACTGAGGGGTCATGAGGTTCAGGGAGATTAAACATTTCAGCTATGACTAAGATCAAGGTCAGACACCAGCTTTGGAAAAACGCCTCACACCCCAAGCTGCAGCTTTTAACAGCAGCTGACACAGTCTTATATTGGCATATTATCCTTCAGTTTACTGGCATAAAAGCAGCCATGCATGAGATGCTAATCATTACAAGCTACCATAAAAAAAGAGAGAACGCTCTCCAAAAATATTTGAAACAGATGTTGAGAGCAACATTAGACATAGGTCTGTGTTGCCCTCTGGAATGTGAGAAAAACAAATATGCTAATATTTTCAAGTAGAGAACTAAATTCGTGTGAGTGGATCAAAACAAGATCTCTTGCATGATACCAGGTTAAAGAAGAACAATTTCGCGTCTGAAATGCTAAATGAGTTTGCAGAGTGACAATTGAGATTGCTAGTAACTGACCTGGAAGACATCACAGGCTGTTTTGCCAGACGTCTAGAAAGTCAGACATTTATGGAACAGAGAGCATACAGTCCAGGAAGTGCGTTGCTCCTATTGCCATTATTTTTTGTTAGTATTATATCCTGTCTTCTGAAGACCAAAAAACTTGTTCTAATGCAGCTTTCCAAAAATTGCAGAGGAGGAGAGAGTAGATACAGACAAGATTACTCACTTCTGCTTTCACAAAGTTGAACCACAGCTATTTATAATGTTTAAAATACTGTTTAAAAATATTTGGTTCACCTTTAACCAGGAGACAGACACTTTTCATATCAGCAGCTAGACAGCTTAATAGTTTTTACCAAATTACCAATTATGAGTACGGCTTCAAGTCAGAACACACTGATTTTTTAAAAATCAAATGTAACACCTTTTTAAAAGATGAAACTTAATAAAGAGAAGGCAAGCATCCTGTCACCTACTTCAGGCTGCAAACTATGATAACAAGGACTAATAAAACATGACAAAAAGTTCTGAGATCCCTCAATGAAGAGATAATCAGTAAGGAAACAAAGCCAAATTAAATACTGCACTTGGCAACACAAGCAGATTTTGAAGTCATGCCTTCCTCTCTCACAATTGTTTTCAGCTAAACTGCAGCGTTCACATTAATTGTAAACCAAAACAATAGTGCCTAGGAAAAATAATGAGTATGGAATAAGGAGAAAAATAAATGATTAATTAAGGGATTAGGGAAGGCAAAAGTCCCTGAGGACCTCTGACTGCCATTGCTGTCCATGGCCAAGGAGGCTAGAAGAATTCAAATGTTTTTCCAGGGAGCACTGCAGCGATGGCAGGTGACAATTAGCTCACCTGGCTTGTATCCAAGTAAATACAGTTTCACCTAAATGGGGTAAGAATAATAATGTTCTGTTAGAGACAGAGACATTACAGGCCTGTGAGTCTGAAAGTTCAGAATACAGTATACATGTCCTGCAACGGAGATAAAACAGTGACTAGTAACTCAGACATGTTGAGATGCTGTAAAAAACGATGGAATTGGGGTGTTCTGGCTTTGTACTTTCCTCCTGCAGAGGTAATTAAGGAGAGGAAACTAGCTCATCACTTTTTCAAGGGGACAGAATTATTTATTTGTGTAACAGAACACACAGTGTGCATAGAGGAAGAGAGCATAACTTAGATGAGATCCAGATGTGCACACCTGGACACCGGGATACAAACACAGCCAGCCAACTTTCATCACAGGGTGGTTGTGACCTGTAAATAATACCCTGAGGGCATCTAGAGTGTGAAACAGTCTCTATCATCCCATTTTGCTCATCAAAATAATTATTTTCTTTGCCTTTAAGAAACAAAGCAGCTTCTTCAAGATGGTGGAAAGTGGCCCAAAGAATAGAGATCCACTGACTGCTCCTTGAACCAGTGTCCTGGCACTGCCTGTGCTGCATGTCCCGTTCAAACCACCCGTGTTCCTCAAACATTCTGCTCCTCCACCTTCTAGACATATTGAGTCTCTCTTTGCTTGTGAATCCCATTTTTCAACTACTGTATCTCAGGTTAGCAGTCTCTTTCCTAGCTTTGCACCAAGAGAAGTCCAGAGGGACTTAGTTCCTGTTTCTGCAAGAAGATTTAGGACTGGATGATCTGTGTCCTTTCACTACTCTCTTCTCTCCAAAAGAAATAATATGCACAGTAACAGGCCAGCATATTTTTCAGATCAGCAGGGAGAATAGCATTATGCTGCAAGAACTGGACTTACCCAGGAATCAGAAAAAAGTAAACTTAAAAGGCAGTTCAATCAGAATTGATTACATTTACATTTTACTGTAGATAAGAAAAGCCTCCTTTTATGTAATCTCTCAGAAATAACTAAAACATAAGGGAAAAAAGCCCTGAAAGAGCATAATAGGGCCATCCATAGACTTCTGCAATGGTTATAGAGGAACACGAAGTTAACCTTGAAGAGTATACAGGTCTGCAGTTGGACCTATACTGAAAGCAAGCTTTCCATTCTGCTACTTTTTGCTGTCACAGATATACTACTGAAAACAGAATATTTTAACTGAAAGTGCAGCAATTATTCTGTCTCCTCATCTTTCTTAAGCACACCTAAGAAAATATTTGCCGGGACTTTTTGCAGGGGAAGGAAAAAAATCTGAAATATGATTATGGACCTCAAGAGTGTACTACTTAGGTAAGTATTAATAGTGCTAATTCCCTCAGAACTGGAGATCAGTCCAGAAAAAATAAACCTCTAGCACGTCAACCAATGCATACATAGGACATCAAAGCACTGTCAAGGCTGGAGCAAGTAAGAGAAAATGGAGGGGAAAAGTGGTTCAGACAAGAGAGAAAAGCAGAAGATATGAATAATAATAATAAAGTGGTTAAAATAAACAACCCTGACATGAAAAAATACCTTCCCCCAAATGTGCTCATTGCTATTGGCCTTCAGGCAATGTGTCGATATTAAAAGTAACCTACCAACACCTTTTTCTCCTCAAAGCAGTATTGTATGATTTATGCACCTGCTGCAAATATTGTTTGATATATAATCACTTTGCTAAGCTTTTCATTAAAATACTGTCTACTCAGGGTGGAATGACGTGTTTCCTGTCACTAGACATCATCTATCACATTGTCTGAAAATCACTGTCTACTGAAGTGCTACTCATTAAAAAAAATACAGAGAAAACTACAACTGTAAAAACTGCTTATCCAATTGTAAAAAGCAAATTTTTAAGAAATTGAAAGGAGTTTTAAGAAATATCAAACTCATTTTTTTCCCAAGCACTTAAGTTTTTGAGTCATTCCCATTTATCTAACAACACTTAAGTACTAGTTTATGCCATATATTATGCCAAATTCCTTTTTAAAGTGTTTTGTAACCTTCAATTGCTTAACATGCGCTTTTGCTTTGTAAACAATTACCATAGTGCAGGTAATTCTTAAGTATTTTTGACAGCCAGAGCAGCAAAATGCCTGTATCAATCGACACGCTTTTACAGACCTTTTATAATCAAGAGCCTGTGTTTAACAGCTGTTTAAAACTTACACTGTTAAAAAGCATGACCTCATTGTACTAGGCACAACAGAGATAAACATCAAATTACAAACTCTCAATAAATGCATTTAATATTCAGTCAGGTAAATAAAGGGGATAAATTACTTAACTCTTCTCGCTTCTTATCTCAGAAACTATTCATAGTGTTCTACATATACCATTGACATAACTGCTACATGTTATATTTAATTTCATGAGGTAAACTATAGCACAGGACTACTCACATAAATACAGCTAATTCACAAGACTTGAAATTCCATTAATTATTCTAAATAATCTTCATGTTCATTTGACTTCAAGAGCAAAGGTCTATGCCCTCAAGTATCCATACCTCCTGCTCCCAAATAAACAAAAAATAGACATTTTTTGAGAGAACTAATTTGAAGGATAAAAAGAGAAAGCGAATGACTGTATCAAAAATTCCAACATGAAACAGGAGATGCCATTAGTATCGCTCTTTTTGGTTACATTGGGTTTCACCAAGTCCCCAGGTATGCACAGATGTTGCTGCAATCATGGAAGTTCAGATGTCTCTGCCTCACAAGCCTGAGATCAAAAGCAAC
Organism: Melanocharis versteri; assembly: GCA_013397845.1. Classification (NCBI taxonomy): domain Eukaryota; kingdom Metazoa; phylum Chordata; class Aves; order Passeriformes; family Melanocharitidae; genus Melanocharis; species Melanocharis versteri. The sequence goes on along the minus strand of VZTG01008190.1, from coordinate 228,442 downwards.
AGGACACACATGGAAAAGACCAAACGCTACAACCACGCCTTGTATTTAGTCACAAGGTTTAGCTGAACTAAGTCGAAAACAGCGAGGTGGGATCACACAGACATGGGAAGCAAACAGACTCAGGAAAAGGAAGAAGAGAGGAGGTGGCAGTCCTGAGGAGAACACATGTGTCACCAACCACAGCTGCCAGCACACTGCTCTGCTTCTCTGGAATGGAAGCGGCCAGTGTTTTTGAGCAGTGTTTATTCTCAGGGCAGGAGTCTGATCATAAATTTAGAGGCTATACTTAGACTGTCAGTTTGCCCTGGCTACCTGAGCAAGTACAGTGCAGCTCACTTTGCTGATAGTGCATATCAATGAACAACTGGAAAATATGCTGTATAGTATTGCTACTGCTGCATGAAATATTTCTAATTGTTTCTAAATCAAAAGCTGTTGTCTAGGTTTACAAAAAAGCAACACTAGTACATTCAACTTATTATTAAGTCCCTCCAACCTAGAATTACTTCAAGCTCATTGTGCTATCTTTAATTTAGAGAAAACAAATTGCCAACATTTTTGTCATCAAACTGCATTAACCTGAGCAATATTCAAAAAGCAATGTTCACAATGTGACCAATGCTGAGCTAGTCATTACATCTGTTGCGCTTAGCTCAAATGTTTTGACAATTGTATCAACATCTCCCAGAGTACAATGTCATTGTTAACCACTCCAAACATTGTTCAAGCTTTGTACAAATTACCTCAGCAGCAGTGCTGCTGGAATGTTTCACATCTGCTGCTCCCAAAGGAGGAATATTTTCCTCTCCATTGTTTAAAGATCAGAAGACCAAAAGAGACCTTTACATTCATCAGGTCAGCAGAAGGCAGCCAGGGAATCTTCCCCAACAGAATGATCCTACCAAAGGCTTCCTTAATGGTTAACTTCAAGGAAATCATTAAGAGCAAACTTGAATAGTTAAAATGTTATGACAAATAACACAAACAGCAAAATGAAAAACAATCAATTTTTCCCATTTTCAGATCTCTTAACAAAACATGAACTGCCAGATGCCTTGTTCACTATTCTGTCCTCCAAGCAGCGAGTAGCATGCGTAGCCCAGTTATCAGGTGAAAGCCTTGTGTCAGTTCACAGATACACGGGTAGTATCTCAGATTCACATGCGTTAAAGCTGAAAGGATGAAACTGCAGTTTTCACGTCAAGCAGGAGAGCAGACCCAAACCACACAGCTTATGCACGTGAGTCTCATTGTCTCCACAGAGAAAAGCTTCGTCGAGTCTTCAGAACCAGCCTTCATCAAAGCCAGGATAGTGACTGCAGTTTGGCAAAAACACACCAGGTTATCTTTGCCTGAGCTGCCGCTGGTGCCAGCAGGACTGCAGAGGTCAGCACAAGCTGCACGGCCCACTCGGAGCTCCACTCTCCAGCAGCTCCCACACGCCACTCTGAAGTCCCTGGACATCCCTCTGCCAAGCAGCCCTGTGGTTGCAGGAATGTCTGCAAAACCAAAGCTGAAATATGGTCTTCCCACATGCCCAGTAGTTAAAAAGGAAAATGCAGAAGAAAAGGTTGCTCTGAATGAAAGATATTAAGAGGTATAAGGAGGTCTGCAGCAGCTAACACCATTTTTACTAAGGTTCCCTCCCAGTATCAAGTAGCATTAAAATTTCACAGAGATTTTCTACAAATTCCCTAACTTCAATTTCACAGTTTCCCCTCTATCTAGCAAATTGACCAATCTGATCTCTTTTTGTGACAAGCTTATGCAGTTAGTAGTTGAGGGAAAGGCTGTGGATGTGTCTATATAGACTTTAGCAAAGACTTTTACACCATTTCCCACAGCATTCTCCAGGGGAAACAGGCCTCCCATGGTGTGGACAGGTGTTCACTTCGCTGGGTTAAAAACTGGCTGGATGGTCAGGCCCAGAGGGTGGTGGTGAATGGAGCTACCTTCAGTTGGAAGATGGCCACTAGTGGTATTCCCCAGGGCTCAGAGCTGGAGCCAGGTCTCTTTAACATCTTTATTGATGACCTGGGCACGTAGATTGAGAGCACTCTCAGCAAGTTCACAGATGACAGTGAGTTGGGTGGGAGTGTGGATCTGCTGGAGGGTAGCAAAGCCCTGCAGAAGGACCTGGACAGGCTGGATTGATCAGCTGAGGCCAGTTGGATGAGACTGAACAAGCCAAAATGCGGAGTCCCGCACTGAGTCTCAACAACCTCATTCAGGGCTACAGGCTGGGGCAAAAGTGCTGGAAAGCTGCCCAGTGGAAAAGGATCTGAGAGTTTTAGCTGATAAGTGGCTGAACATGAGCCAGCACATGCAGAGGTGGCCAAGAAGGCCAATGGCATCCTGGCCTGTATCAGCAATAGTGTGGCCAGCAGGACCAGGGCAGTGACCTTCCCCCTGTACTGGGCACTGGCAAGATCACACCTGGAGCCCTGTGTTGAGTTTCAGGCACCTCGTTACAAGAAAGAAAGACGTGGAGGTGCCGGAGGGAGTCCAGAGAAGGGCAATGGAGCTGGGGAAGGGTCTGGAGCACAAACCTCTCCACACCCTCTATACAACTATCTCAAGGGAGGTTATGATGAGGTGGGGGCTCAGGTTCTTCTTCCAAGCAGGAAGTAATAGTATGAGAGAAAATGGCCTCAAGTCGAACCAGGGGAGGTTTAGACTGGGTGGAAAATTTCTTCATCAAAATGGCTGTCAAGCCCTGCAACAGGCTGCCCAGGGAAGTGGCTGAGTCCTCATTCCTGGAGGTATTTAAAATTTGTGTAGGTGTGTCACTTAAAGGCATGTTCCAGTGGTGCAGTGTTAGGTGCGCAGCTGGACTTGATGACCTTAAAGGTCTTCTCCAACCTAAATGATTCTATGATTGTCTTCATATAAAGAAATACAAAAGCATTAATAAATGCTGAAAAAGAGTCACTAAAAAATTTATTCATAATCCAGATCAGTATGGTAAAAAAAATATTTCTACTGGCTTCCAAATTTTTCACCAAATGAATGCAGAGACATTGGAAACACCTTACTGCATTTGAAAAGGATTAATTAATAAAAATCATTATTTTATATGACCTAATATTTTTTCAAAATCCTGCATTGAATACTGAAAATTTATTATACAAAATGTTTGAAATGACAGAGTAGAAAAGCATGCATAGCGCTGCATAGTAACTGCCTGTCATCTAAAGACTTCAAGGCCTTCTCATGGCTGCTTGGACTTTCACAGCAGTCAATCGTTTACATTCTCCAAAACCAAAAGATTTTCCCTTTGCAGCTAAGAGCTCAGACAGGTATAATTTAATTGTACTACCTAGCCCGTGGCATGACTGACACACAGAACAAACCTGACCATGTCCAAAAATGTTCATCATGACCAGCCAGCGTTCAGGCTGAGTAATACTTTAGATGAAAAATACAATACCCTAATGGAAGTACTTCAAATATGAAGGAGAAAAGCATTGTAAGAGAGCATATAAATTTCACGGCTTCTTACTCCTTCAGATAGGCACCTTTTCTTTCAAGCAATGGTGATCCAAGTAATTTAACAGTCAATATAAAAGTAATGTTCTTTGAGTCAAAGTTATGGCAAATGTAACTGTTTCTTCATCCTCTGATTCGGTCAGCTATGGGAACAGTAGTGCCTTTAGGAAATGTAAGTATAGCAAAACAGAGGATGATAATAGCACAGATATTGTTACCATAAAGCCAAACAACAGTTTCAACTTGATTGTTTCTATTTGCTCAATACAAATAACTCAATTAAACTGATTTTCCTGGAGTCAGGGAATATTAATAATTGTCATGTTACAAGAATAGCACCGTGCAGATAACACCAGTATGATGTGGCTGCACCTGGCAACTAAATACCATCTCACAAGAGCTCATATCATTATATCCTCTTCTAGTTTATTCCTGGGGTTTCAAAATTTGATCCAATTTTTGATTTTTCTCTCCTTCTTAAAGCAAAATACTGTGTCAATTACAGTTCTCTGAAAACCATGAACTTTCAATGACTTCAAAGTCATCAACATATTTCTTAATCTCTGAATTTTATAATGATGAGAGAAGTCTTCTATCAAAATATACCAATGAGAAAAGCAATTATTCAAAAAATTATGTGCAGCTTTATAAGTCTGAGAATCACCAACCTGGATTTTGCTCTGGAGGCATCTTAACAGGACTAAAAAGTGCATCTTTTTCCCTGTTACCAGAAAAAATATCATTACAAGAGGCCAGAGTTAAATGTTGGCAAGACACCTTCGGAACTTAATGAGACAGCTTCCCTGGGACAGGTGAAGCACCAGATCTCATGATCTGCAGTGTTTACCCTTGGAATAACAGGTGCATACCTCAAGTTTTCCCAGCCAGGAGACAAGAGAGAAGCAAAAACCCAGTCCCTTGTACACTGTGGTATTTGATACAGCATGGGCTTAATAAGACATTCAGAATTTTGCAGCAGAAAGGATTGCTGCTATTAACAAAAGATATTTGAAAAAGCATAAGGTTACACATTTGTTTGTTTTCAGGGCAAAATTACTCATTCCCTAGTGCAGCTTCTACTCCTCAGTTTAGTGCAATAAAATTACAGACTGGTTATCAGCAGATTTCTCTCATACATGCACTGAATCTTAAAGAGACGGAACCAGATGTCTAAGAACACAAGACAGAAATGCCATGGGCTTTGTAAAAGACATTATAACTGTGAAAATCTTCCCTCTGATCACAAAGCATGTAAGTTGTGGCTACTGAAATTTTACCTAGATCTAACAGGGAATTTTTCTAAACTCAGCAATGTACCAGCTCCAGTTTGATCAGATTATCTAAATTTTATTTGGTTCTTGTGAATGTATATGGTCTTAGTGCACTGCTACTATTCTCTGAAGTCCAATGAACAGTGACACATGTATTTCCTCCCGATACACAGAAGAACTTGCTAAAATCCCAGTAAAATTTTCATAAAGTGCACCTCAGTGAACCATTTTAACCAAATTGTAAAATTGAAGAAGAAAATAATAATCAATAGCTGCTTCAGTGAGAAACCACCAAAATTGTTATTACCACCCACACATGGCATCTATGATACCACTTGAGAGAGAATCCAAGAATTATGTATGCATCAGGAAGAAACCTTGCAGCACTTCAGCACCAAGACAAAACAGTCATCCTGACTCATGTCAATCTACCATTGAAATTACTCTTGAATTGTTAACAAATCAGTCTTCCCAACAATGTAGGTATCATCTTTGCTAAATAAACACTAAATTTATATCTAACAGCGGAATTTTCATTCTACCTCTTGGAGGAGATTTAATGTATGCACATCATTAATGATTTATAAACTTTCCCTCAGATTTCACTCCTGCTGCTGAAGATTCTTTATTAAATTAGTTCTTTTGTGACAGATATCTACGCGTCACTTTAAAGAGACGTTTATGCAGGGCACTGTCATCAGCATATTGGGAAAATATTTTAAATATTTAAGAGATTATTACTAATGCAACAAAGAACATCAGAGTAATAAATGAAGAAATACAGCATTGGAACCAAAGTCTATTTTTGCATTATTAGAAAGAAATCCCAGTCCATGCATTCTTGATATTTTCAGACATTCTAGACCTAGTTTTATAGAACTTATTACATACCTTTAGTCTCAAAAAGACTGGAATTCTTACATAATTCTGGTTTCAGCATCTTTAGACCATGGCTGTCCTGAGGAAATGGGAAACCGAAAGATAAAACAAACTCCCAGTTCTTTCCACAGTGGAGCAGAACTTTGGAAATTCAGTTTAAGAACCTGCTCCCCGCATGAGTTACATGGCCATGAGCAAGTCAGGTAGCTTCCATGTACAGAGTACGTCCTTTACTCTGATGAGTTTAAAAGTTGAGAAAATGGAGACTATGTAAACAATACCAGCAGGAAGATAAATATGGGGCAAGCACTGCCCAAGGAAATTATTACTACCAAATCAACACCTGAATCCCCATGGAAGAGCTTTTTAAAAGGCTCTACTAAAAAAAAAAAAAAAACCTAGACGTCACTCCTCTTTTTAAGATCTCCTGAAACTAGATAATCAGAAAATTAAGGATACAAAATAACTGTTTTAACCGGTAGTAACTTCAACATAGAAAAATAATATTGTAATTCAAGTTAAGAGGTATACATCTGGAACCTTTTTATTCTTAATCTTGCTGTGTATGAATGAAAATGAAATTTAGTATAAACACAGAGAGATGTAATGGAGAAAAACAGTAATGTTTGAGCCCCCCAAGGAAAGCTTTCCATCTGACTGTATTGCCAGAATGGAGTTAAAAGTTCATCTGCAAATCTGTAAGAAGCATCCTACAGCAGTGCTCGTGAGTTCTTTCTTCTTTCTGTCTGGCTGGATTTTTAATTAAACAAAAACTTCCAAGGAACTTCTTACCAGAGCCTATTCTTCGGGTTCTGTGCAACAATTGATCAGCATCCCTCCACTCTTACTTTGTAACAGTACTAGCAATCAATGAAAGCAATTATGCTCATAATAGACTACACAGAGAACACAAGATTTGATGACCCTTTAAAACTTCAATTATCTCAGTGGCTAAATAATATTGCTAAAACACTCCACCTATATTAATGATTTATACTGCTGACCAGTCCTACTGTGCTTTAGCACTTGCTGCATTAATTAGACAAGCTACCTACAGTTTCTGGCTTTTCACTCATTTTTGGATAACAGAACATTGCCTTCACAGGTTTTTGGTGGGTAACAACAGGTAGCATTGTGCCTGTCACTGTGTTTTTATCAGAGCATTGCTTTCATTTTCAGTGATAAAGAACTCCATGAAAGCAATATTGGTATTCCAATTGCACAAGACAAAAACAATATTTCTGGACAAGAAACACATTTTCCATCATCATTTAACAATTTCCAGCATCATTTAACAATCATCTTAACAATTGTTAAGAAGTGGTTACACAGAAGGCAGCACTGAAATGTTTGTTCAGATGAAAGATCTGTGTCTACCTTTATGGTGGATTTTACCACATGGGTCTCAAAAGTTTAAGCAATGTATTTGCTGCTTTCCATATATCATGAAGCTCTGAGAGGCCCATAGCAGAGGCACTTAATTTCTCACAGACAATAGATCTATGCCTGAAATAACTAAAACTTTGGCTTCATTTGCCTACCCTCCTTCTCTCCAGCTCCTTCCCCGCGCCTTGAATGCACAGACAAGCTCCCAGATTGCTGAACAGATGAATCAGAATGGTTTTAACTGGCAGCCTTGAGATTGCCATCTGAAATTATCAGGACTCTTTATATATATTCGAATGCCACTTCTTCGTATTAGAAGCATCAAAGAAGGAATTGGCAGTTTCAAGATACAGGCTACACACAAAGTTAACGTACATTTTAATTAATTCCAATCTACACAGCAATGCCTGTTCATCAAATCAGAATTTCAAACTGTATACATTTGCATATTCCTTCATGACCACCAAAAAAGGCAAAAAAGTAGATTGTTTAAAGGTGCACTGTTGCTTGGAGTTAAAGAGTGATAATACAGTATTTTTGATGAGCAGACTAAGCATTATTTATAGCACTGAGTTTACTAATTACTGGTTACATCCATGCCCATCTTTGTATCAGCAGAATTTCACGAAATGATAATTGCAGAACTGTCACCTGAGAAGTTTTGAACTGATGTTTCTCAAAGTGGTTTGTAGTGCCACAATGACTTCAGTTACTTGACACAACATTTGCCTTGTTCCAAAATAACCCTTAAAATGTACTTAAATGCTAAAAATGCAGATAAGAAGTATTAGAAGAAAATGTGAAAAGTACTGTCTGCCCAAGGTCTTCTCAGGTAGCAGAACCAAGAGGCCGGGAACCCCACAGGTGGTTTCGAGAGAATTTTCTTCAGTCCATTATCAGCCCTGTGCAAATTCACTAGAATTTACAATATTTTGTTGTCTGCTTTTAGTTGCCCTTCATGCAACACCTCTAAGGCAATCAAATCAGTGACTACACCATCAAAATACAGACTGGTTCTTTCAGGAATTACTTAAAAATAAGTGAAAGTAACATAATGTAGCATGTCTTTTGGTTGTCCCTGTCAATCACCTAGCAACAGAGTGACAGAGTGCTCCATAAAATACACGTTAAACCTCTTGGAGTAGAAAGCATAGCAAAGATGTCTACAGACAGACTGTTTTCATGATGGCTAAATTTATATGTAAAGAACAGGTTTTGCACCTACCACCTAGAAGTGTTTCAAAACTCGGGACCCCACTGGGGCTTTCATTTTTGTCCTCCTCTGAGGGGGAAAGAGCAAACTGTGTGGGTGTACTGTTAGCTTGGTATGGGTTAATGTCTCCATTTTGGTCTACTTAGAATAGTATTTTATCAGCCCCCAAAACCAATGTTTTATGCAATTTTTACCCTAGCTACAAAGTGTCAGAAACCATGAAAGCTTCTGAAAGACTTCTGAAATTGAGAAGGCACGTAACAAAAATTACTGTCTAACTGGCTGTAGCAATACATTTACTACGGGAGCTTAGAGTTGAAACACACTTACATATACTGCATTACAATCGTGTGAATCCAAAGCTGTTATAGGAGAACGGTTACATGAAGAGCTATGAAGATACATTACAGCCTCTGGTGTCTAAACCACCATGAAAAAAGATTTCCTTAGGTCTCCTTGACCTCTACTAGAAAGCTTCCCTGTGTGCTGCAGACACTCAAAGTCTATCTTAGTAAGACTGTCTACTATGGTTATAGAAACTGCCATAAATAAATGAAAATTCCTTTGCTAATCATAGTCCTGCTAGGAAATAGCAAGAGGCCATCACATGATCTCACATCATCAAGCCACGATTTGATTAACTGAGCGCTTGACCTCTGATGAGTGGTTTCAACAGTTCTTTTTGGAATACTGGAAAATTAGATAAAAGCATGCCATTCTGACTGTAAATTGGTATCTCCTCACAAAATAAGATATTGTGATAATAAACAACATTGGCCTCAGATTCTGATAATGAAAACTACTGAAATTGCAGACTCGTTAAGTGGCCTGGATTTAATCACCTCACTTGAAGGTGCAAAAGGCATGCAGATAAATGTATCTTCTTTTAAAACAGAATGAAAACCCTCAAAATCCCACATAACTTGGAATGACCACAGGTGATCAAATGTTTGATTTTCCTCCAGATATGAATAATATCAGCTATCAGGAGAATTTTGTAAAGCGAAACTGGACCTTAGTCAGTGTTGACCACTGGCAGCCTCAGAGATAGATGACTTCTGGGCATTCACTTAAGCCACCTGAATCAGTGCTGTGGGTCACAGACTGCACAGGGAACGTATTTCCCCATTTAAAACTCTTCCTTCTTAATTCAGAAAAGGAAAAATGACAAGTGGGTTTTGTTTGCTTTTTTTCCTTCTTCTTTCTGCATTTATAGTTTTGCTTGTTGTGCTTGGCCACATATGTAAAAAACAGACTGTAAAAATAATCAAAAATTCATTTAAAGTATGTTTTGAGCTAGGAAGGTTGTATTTTCCCTGACACAGTCCTCAGGTGGACTCATTTTATCTTCATGAAAAAAGAAACACCTAAAACCCCACATGTATTACATTCAGTCAGAAACTCTGCTACCTTTTATCATCATTTCCTAACAGGATTACAATGCCCTCAGCACCAGAGCTATTATGAGCTCAGATAAGGTTACAGCAGACATCCAGCATTGCATTGCCCATTGTTCATGAAAATCAGGCTGAGATTCACACAGCAGAAGGCTGAACCGTGCAGAGCACAGACCAGCTCTGGGCAGAAGAGAAGCGGACGCAGGGGAGCTGGGAACAGAAGGGTCAGGCAGCTCCAAGAGAGGTCAGGCAGCTTCACAAGCCTCATGCGCTTCATCTCAATGGAGAGACTACGAGTAAAGAACAGCACACAAAGAGCAATGTAAGAGAAAAATACTTGTGCAGTGCTTCGAAATCTAGCCTAGGCACATTGATTGAAAGAGACAGCAACTCAATTTCTATTTTCTGTGTGTACTTGCTGTCCCAATAATTTTGGAAACACTAACCAGATTGTAGACTCTTCGACTCCAGTAGGAGATGAGTATGTTCCTTTCTTTTTCTTTGTAAATGTGCATGAATAGGAAACTATTTGGTTAAAATTAGAGAATGCAATGAAACCTCAGCAACTCACTACAATTGTTTTTTTAACATTTATAGTAACATACTCTTCTTTGAATGGGCTGCAGCTCAAAACACAAACTTAGATAGGAACACAAACTTCTACTTGTTCCATTTTTTTACTTAGTTCACAGTAGTGCTGGAATCATAACTCTAAGACTTTTATGGCAGCTTCACTTGTCATGACCCAATGCTGAGTGAGAGCCAGATGAAATCTAGGTTACCCCAACGGACTCTTCTTTCCCATTCCAAATCCAAGTCTTCACAAACTACTGACTGCTACACTAACCTATGTTTGTGCTTCTTCTGACACGCCTTCACAAGAGAGATGGCAAAATGCAAGAGAGCACAGGCAGGGAAAGGGAAAGAGGAAGTACTGGTTAAAAAGAAATGACAAATTCAGTACACCAACTTGCTGAAATTTTTTAAAAGCTATTTTATGACTGTATGAGATTATATGCTTCTATAATTAGAAATTCAGAAACATTTAATCTTAACCAAAAGGAGATACTTATTTAAATCTGGGTATTCTCAATTGTTCCTTCAGCTTATGCGATGCAGATTTTTGATTCCAGTGCAAAAAAGGCACTTGACATCATCAGAGCAAATGCAGCATAGGGAAGTACAAGGAAATTAGTATTCTAAAATGGCTCTTAGAAAGATGCACACACCATTACGCCATATAATTCAGACAATTTTACATATTATTATAGGTTGCTTGATTCTATCTTTGAGACACAGTGACCTTTCAATATGTGATTTAAGTTAGCAGACAATGGGAACTTTGATAGTACTCACTGAGAGACACAAACAGATGCACCTCTTACAGAGCTCAGCCTACCCACTCATCTAAGATCCTATCATGCCAGTTCAGTGAACTGATTTTTAGACAGATGAAACATTTGAATTGTATCATGACGGTAATACTGAAGTCATATAAATGAAACCACATTCATAGTCTTCTTTATTTTTCCTAATTGACTTGATATCTGCTGATGTCTGATGCTTTTTAGGTCAGTCGGCTGGAGAAACAGCCAATGGCCTAAAGGACAAAATTTCTTACTGCAGATGAATCGTGGAGAACTCATTCTCATGCAAGTAGGAAGATATCTGCACCAACTGAAGTAGAATAAAAAAAAAATTGCAGGAATGTGGAGATATTAGTATTTCCTTTTCTCCCCTTACCCTTTCAAAGATTATGGTTAGAAAGAAAACACTGCAGTGAGACTTATCCTTTTTTTACACAGATCTTTGTCCATGCTAGAAGGAGGCAGTGTTATGTAAAAACGAAGTCATCACCTTCTGAATGCTGCTCTGCCCCCGAGGGTTGTGGAAGAAAATAGAAGACATAATTTCAGTGACATTAACCTCTGTTGGGGTATATTGCATTATATTAGAGAGCCTCTGTTTTTTTTAAAAAAAAGGATACTAAACTACTTTAAAATGCCTGATATCCAACTTACAACACTTTATTTATTATATCACTGAATCCTTCCGTTTCGTAAAGCTTTTTAATTTAACAAAGTAACTCCTGAGTGATGAAGAACCTTTCACAGGGAATGCTGCCCAATGAACTAGAGTACAAATAATCCGTAAGAGTGAGCTCCTCAAAGGAGGGTTGGAATAAGCCTTAGAGGAGACAACATCCAAGTTCCTCTGTCTGAAGTTGTTCAAGTTTACCACTCTCTCATGCCTCTGCTCCTCCCCACTTCTACTCATTTTTATATTCTCTGATTATGAATGCACTTGTCAACTTTTAAAGAGCTGTTAACTGTAATTATTGATGATAGCTAGAAGGTGTATCGAACTCCTCTGAAACAAACTAATTAAGAACAGTTCCACTGACCAGAAAGTATAAACTTTCCCCAACCATTATTACTGCTCTCCTCCTTTAATTAGAAAACCCATAAATGACTGAAGAGGACATATGTCAGTGGAACCACAATTTACTTTTTGGAGGATTGCAAGCCAGCAGGAAGAGTGTAACGAATGTAAGAAGGAAAAAGAGAAATAAAATTATACTGTGCCGTGTGTAGCAGTGACTCAGTTATTCCAGAAAGACGAACAACTGAATTCTTCTCAGTCTCATGAAATCTGATGTCTAGACTTTACATTCATGTCCAGACATCACCTTTTTTACACTATTACTCAAAACACTGTCAGGCATATATAGCAATAAAGGACAGATAATCTTCTGCCCTACATTAAAGAGAGTATATGCATTGCTAAGAATCTTACTGCTAAAATGCTTGCAAAAGCCTCCTTATTTTCTACTAAATTTTGCAGTATCACTGAAGAGCTACCTGAGCTGTTTGATAAACAAGTGTGGCTTTGCAATCCAAGGCACTCAAAGAAAGAATATTCAAAGCAGCAGCTACCCTGAAAGAAAAGGATGTTTTGCTGTTGCATGTCTTTAGGTCCTGCCACTACACAGGTATTGTTGCAGCTGTACGAAAAGAAAGGTCTCCAAAACCACTCCAGACAAAAGAGATATGGATGGGTTTGAAACATAACACCCTGAAACAGAAAGATTGTTCTAGATGAAAGCACCTGAGACTCACTCACGCTCAAACAACCACCTTCTACATCAGCTAACATTCCCTTCCATGGATCCCTGTAAAAATACTGAGTTTACTACTTGTTCTTGAGAATACTAATCCTAAAAGCTAGCAACCATAAACAGAAGGTTTCCAAGTACTAGGAAGAAAACAAAAGCCAAAACCTGCAAACCACATCATGTATATATTCAACACAGCAAACTGACCTTACCTTCAACAGTAAGCAGGTCAAGTTACTAATTAGCATCAGCTAACTAGAACATTCCTAGGGCAAATACATTGGACTAGAAATAAAACCAACATGCCAAAATAATCAATTCATTGTAATCAATTTATGGCCAGCTACTCAGGCCATAAAACAGATGAAAGAATGAAACACCTGAGTTATGCTCCTAGAAAAGAGTCTACCACAATACTGAGAGGTGTGCTCAGGTAGCCTGGGTATGGGAAGCAAAAGGAAGAGCCAGACCTTGTTCTTCTTAACCAGGTTAACATCTACGACCAATTCACCGTGCGTGAGAAAGCTGAAGCCAGAGTAAAGCTGAGGATGTACAGATGCCAAACAGCAGTGTAACTCTGGGGTGTATCTTCCATGGTTTTAACTAAGGCCAGAGCTGGGAACACAACTGAGGCATGTGGATTTTGTGTCCTACTGAAACTATGCAGGGTAGAAATCCCAAGAATAGCTATAAATGGGTTATTCTTTCATCCTCAACTAACACATACCAACACATCTAGTAAAATTATGCTCTTTAGTAATCTCCAACCCATTAAATCGCAACAGATTTCAATATTACCAACTGCCCTTGCCTGAATATTTTTGTTTCTCACTTAAATAGAGGAAAGAAAAAAAAGCTTACTTGCACTCTGTTCCCTCATTGTGAAGCAGTACTTTCAGATTTTAGACTATTTATGGGGTTGAGAAAAAAAAAACCCACCTGTTGTGAATGATCAAGACCACGTAACTTACAACAAATACCATATTCTTATATGGATGTGTTGGTAATTGCTTTCCTAGACTCAAAGTTAGTTACTCACAGTTCCTTTTTCTTAATACATATATTTTTTATGACATTATATACAGATTTATTGGCAGGAAAGATGTATGTAGAAAAATGGGGGTTTTGGTGTACCAGGTACATGCATAAAATTACAAAGCTGGAATCAATCTGTCTTTCTCATAAAATTTCTTGAGAGGACCTAATAGAAGATACCTTTACCTATTTGACACAAACTTGCTTGATAAATAGAAGCTGGGCAGCACAGGCAATTATTAAGTCCTATTATATATGAAAATAACTGCTGAGAAAAAAGTAAATGGTAAGTGGTAAAAGGACATTTTGTCTATAATTTCTATTTGATGGCCTCTTTAAGACGGCAAACTTCTTACTTATTCTTTTTCCCATCTATTCATGATATGAATTACATGAGATACTTGTTGACATACTTAAGATTCATGTTTCTCCACCTCAACCAAAGCATGGCTGACAGTACAGCTGTGAAGAAATAAATTTTTTGAGAATATGACTTAGTATTAGAACAATTTATTCTCAAAATATCAAGCTCATCTGCAGCCCCACAAGGTTCTTTAATGCCTACAGTCTGCTCACAAAGCCAGGGAATGGAAGTACCTACCAGTTCTGGGACAAAAAAAAAAAGAATTAAAACTCATCTTCTAAAATAAGGCCTCCTCTGACCAAAAAGAAAAGCCTTAGATGGCCTGAATTCTTCATCCTCAAAAAGTAACAACAGAGAACACATCTGAAGGTGAAAAAAAGGTAACTGAGCACACAGAATGTTGGTCACTTCAATGAAATCAAATTTCCAGGTCTTCATGTGACAATCAGAGATTAAGAGCATACTTTCTTTAGGGAAACATATGGCCACGGCTGCTAACTCAGTTCTGGCCACAGGTTCAAAATGAGGAATTCATTTCCATCTTTCCCTGCCGCCCATGATGCTGGCCCCCATGAGAATGAATCCACACAAAGAACAATTTGGCTATAGAGACAGCCTTTGGTGCAGTGTTAATGCCTCCCACATGAAAAAGCTTCCCTCAAAGAATTAAGGTTAACCACTTTGTAAGTAATTTACAAGAGTAACATATGAAAATGACTAATCATTATGGGTTCCAAAGTTCCAAGAGTTTTTTCTGGTGCAGAAAAAGAATACATAATGACAAGATGTACATAAATGGAATTTACTTCCATCTTCCAGATATTTTGATAGAATCATGAGGGCTTGAGCCAAAAAACATTAGTTTTAATAATAAACCGGATAGATTCATAGAAGCTAAATCTATCTAAGGTAACATGAATGAAAACTGACAGACACATAAAAGGAGATATTAAAGAAGTCTATTGGTTTAATTTTCTCCAGAATTGACATAGAAATATATGCTTTATAAGAACTAAATACATTTTATTTAGATAAAGATGTGCAATCAGAAAAGTATGATTCTCTACCACTGCTGAGAAACTAAAGAGGGACAATAGTAACAGTTACGTTCATTTCATAACTTCTGTCTACAGCAATTAAATCAGCTTGTGTATTAGCAGTATAATGAATCAGTACATTGATGTTAACTAGCCTGCAAATCATTGGTTCTGAACTAATTGAGTTTCCATCTTCTAAAGTTCTTCACTGCTGCAGTAGATGATCAAGCAGTTCAGAGTTTGGCATAATCTTTCAGGATCATTTCCAACTTCTGGCTGAGCATGATATTCCCCTTCACTTTTAGTTTACCAGAAAAGAATGCCTAAAAAGAACAGAAGAGGAGAAAAATAAAAGCATGTATTCAATTGTCTACTCACAAACCAAAGAGTTGCTAGAACAAAAGAAGAAGCCAAAGAACGGTTGTTTAGCACCCAGGAGAAAGACTTCAGTGCACAATGCCTAATGGTTATCAGTTTTTAACAAAAACTGTCCAATACCATCCAGAACTAGAATTTTTTATCTGTAGTGCAGACAAGGCCAAGTCTGTCACTCAGGGGAAAAAACTAAATAAAATAAATACAAAGCAACATCAGTGGCCTCTGTTCCCTTTCTACATATAGCACAGGTTCCCTTTCTACATACAGCACATGACTTCTCCAGGTGTAAGACAAATGCCGTCACAGAAGCTGATAGCAAAACTTCAGCAGGGCACAAAAATGAAGCTCCCAGCATCCTCCCCTCACGCTACAGATACCCATATATCATTATCAGAAATGAAAAAATGGAATGAAAAGGCTACATAATGAAAATCAAAGACCTAATGAAAACGTAAGCTGCACACTCAAATTCATAACAAATACAAACATAAACTTGCACAATGTATTACACAGATATGCTGAAGAAATGCAATGGCTTTATGCATAGCGTATTACAGCAAACAGGAAATAAGCAAGATTTTGCTGCGTTTGCAGAGTCATAAATCAACCAGTATTTTCACTTCAATGCCGGTATGTTACGTTTTTATTGTCCGTACTACAAAGAGCTGTATATCCTGTTTCAATCTAGTCTGTATTTTTTTTAAATTAGTTTTGCTTCCCTGTGGCTTTGCAGTTTGAAAGCTCTTTGTAAGTTCTTTAAATGTGCTTTTGCATAGTTCCATTAGCTTGAAATACATTCAAATAAAGAACAGAGGGAGCTAGCAGAAAAGAATTTGAATAGATGTTTTGGGCTTCTTTAGATGGAAAACTTCACAGAAACTCAAAGGAAACACTAATGCCTAAGCATGGATGATGTTCCTTAATTGCAATCACTGTTCTTCAGCATTCTGAAGATTACACAGCAACATCTCATTTGTCTGTGCTTTATGCCTGCTGTACACAGAGGGTCACAAAGGATTTTACTCATGTGGTACGTAAGACGTATAGCGAACATTCCCCATGATCATTAGTCTCCAATTTTACAATCAAAGTCTCCAAAAACCTCTGCTTGGGATCAAAGAAAAGGAACTGTTTGATATATGATGAGCTTAATTAAAGTTTTCATTTGCCCAAGCTTTAATCTGTAAGCTGACATATTAAATTTGTGACAGTTTAATTTACTTTTACACAAGGCATTTTTATTAGTAAAATTAGTAGTTTTAAGCAGTTGATTACTCCAAGAAGCTAAAAGTGCAGACCCAGATTATAGCCCTTCCTTAAATCTTTATTTCCCTGAAAAGTATCTGGTTTGGGTGAATTTTGACCATTTACATGCATGCACTGTCTTGACATTTCTCTTTGCTGCAGCACTAGCAATGCATCAGACCATTGCAACAAACATCAACTTCCTGCAACATGACAAACAAAACAGCCTGAATGATCAAACTGACAAACCTAAGCTTGGAAATTGCATACTGTGAAGTACCAGGAAGCAAACAAACTACTACCTTTGTACTGCCAGGCTTTATGTCACAGAATCACAGAATAGGCTGAGTTGGAAGGGACCCAGAAACATCTAGTCCAACTCCAAAGTGAATGGCCTGTACACGTATTGGACCCAAAACCTTGGCATTATCAGGGCCCTGATTCAGCCCTTTGTGGTTATCTTTGTCTCAAGATGATAAAGATAATAAAAATGCCCCTCATGCTTTCTGGCTAATTCCATATAAGGTACTGATGTGCTTATACCTCATCTGACTGGTCTGCACTGTCAAAACATCCCAGGGTTTGGGATTTCAGAATACAAACAGTCATGAACCACGGCTTGATTTAAGGCAAATAATGTGTCTACATACAAGAGAGTATGTCTGTGACACCCAGGCTTTACCTTTTGGGGGCTGATCTTTTGTTGTACCACATCCATGAAATCCTCGTCCGAGAGAGTGAAGGTGGTATCAGCAGAACTTCTGGCAGGTCCTTGATACACTGCCCCAGAGCCATTCCTTAAATCAATTGCTGAGAAGCAAGAGCAAAGACAGTTTAATATCAAAATAAAGATAAAATTTTCAGGCTTAAGAACAGTACTTTCCTTACCTATTATTATAAAGTATTCAGTCTAAACATAAACCTTGAGCTACCAGCCACTTAGAAAGTAAGTAAGGTTTAATTCTTCTTCATCAGTGAAAGAAAATAAAAAATTATTCCTTCACTAAAGGGGGGAGGGTGTTTACAGCAACGACTGCCATTTAAAATTCTTGCAGCGATGGTAAAAACTATTTTTGAATGACACTAAAGATGCATAACATATTAATTAGTGGACTTACTGCAAAAATGTTCAAGTTAGTAAATAAACCTCTAAAGTTCAAAACGAGCATCCTATAGTCAGACAAGGCAAATGTAGTGGTGTTCAAACACACTGCTGCATCTTCCCTGGCCTGTCCCACAGGCAATATAATACAGCCTATTCTGCTTCATGCAAGGAATGTTTAAAGCCTTGCCAATTATCTCTCTTTTTCTCCTGGAAAGACAGAAACTTCTCCAAGTGTCTGTAGCTTCAGAGTGTTCTTTTCCCACACCAAATGACCTGCCAAAATAATCTATTACAAAGCTAACACTATCGGGTATTGTGTCATTTGTTTAGAAGAGTATTTTGACAGGATGTACCCTGCTGAGTAATTCTCAGATTTTGCGAATTCCTGTCTTTCCTTTACACCTTTGCCTCTTGATCCATCACCCTGCCATCCCACACACCATTCATGTGGATATTCCAGTAAGGACATGGCATCTCTAGTCACAGAATCATGGCTGGCAGTTGGTTGCTCTTCATGGACAAATTTTAAGGCCCTCACCTAACCATGGAGACTTATTTCTGCATAAGCTATTTTACGTGCAACTTTTATCCAAATAATTTTTTGACAGGGTAAGGGGAACTATAGAGACTGGGAGTAGCTTTATTCTATTTAAGTCTTTCATTTTCGGAAATCTGCTTTAAGTAATATTTATCCAATTACAACAGAACTAGAAGGTGACTTAAATACACAAAGTCACTCAGTGAGAAGTGACATACTGGATTTTTATTTTCCAGTTAATTTTAAGGTAAATTATAATTTCTGGAACAGATTTAATGCATGTCAATAACTTCAAGCAATATGGGAAAAAAATTTAAAAGGTTACTGAGCATCAGATGAATTATCTGTACATTTGTGTTTGTGGGTAGGGGCTGTGTAACATCCCTGTGACCCAAAACAGCTACTGTATCAGTCTAACATACCTGAGCCTTTAAACATTTTTCCTGTAGGTTACACAGGCACAGACTATTATTAGGAAAACAAAAATTTAAAAAATCATCTACTGGATCATGACATGCAAGCTACACACACAACCCAAAGTCTGAGAGTGGATACCAGCTTCCAGACTAAGCTAACCAAGCCTAACTGTCCATATGCTTTTAAAACACACCTCCACCCAAATGCTGCCAATGCTACACAGCATACCAGTGTGGCCAAACTGCTCCCTTTGAGCCAAACAGCAAGGTCAGCAAGCTCAACAGACTCATTCACAAAACAGAGACATGGTGTCCAGCAAGCCTGCAATTCCTAATAATTATTTTGAATTACTTCTGGACCTCAGGAATCCCTTCTTGTACTTCTTTCTGCTGGTATTAATTTTTTTTCCTGTCCCTACCATTCCTACACTGCTCTAGAAGGGACCCAAACACTGAAAGCCCGAAAACAGTTGTTACGTTGTTGTACATTGAGATATTACTTAACATTATTACAGTCCTTGCTCTCCTTCTCCATTTCCTAGCCAAATCACAAGACCATCATTTACCAATCAGTATCTACAATTAATAGTAACCCCTCAAAGCACAACCACGCCTTTAAACATTGCATAATCATGGCACCCATAATCAAGGTAAACCTTTCATGTTTACAGAATCATGGAATCATTAAGGTTGGAAAAGACCTCCAAGATCAAGTCCAACTTTTGACTGATCGCTACCTTGACAACTAGACCACAGCACTACATGACACATTCAGCTGTTTCTTGAACACTTCCAGGGATGGTGACTCCACCCTTTCTGTGAAGAAATTTCTCCTCATGTTCAAGATAAACCTCCCGTGGTGCAGCTTGAGGCCTTTCTTCTTGTCCTGTTGCTGGTTGTGGAACCAGCAGGAGAAGCCAATCCCCAAGCGGCTGCAGCCTCCTCTGAGGCAGTTGTACAGAGCATTAAGGTCTCCCCTNGTCCAGCAAGCCTGCAATTCCTAATAATTATTTTGAATTACTTCTGGACCTCAGGAATCCCTTCTTGTACTTCTTTCTGCTGGTATTAATTTTTTTTCCTGTCCCTACCATTCCTACACTGCTCTAGAAGGGACCCAAACACTGAAAGCCCGAAAACAGTTGTTACGTTGTTGTACATTGAGATATTACTTAACATTATTACAGTCCTTGCTCTCCTTCTCCATTTCCTAGCCAAATCACAAGACCATCATTTACCAATCAGTATCTACAATTAATAGTAACCCCTCAAAGCACAACCACGCCTTTAAACATTGCATAATCATGGCACCCATAATCAAGGTAAACCTTTCATGTTTACAGAATCATGGAATCATTAAGGTTGGAAAAGACCTCCAAGATCAAGTCCAACTTTTGACTGATCGCTACCTTGACAACTAGACCACAGCACTACATGACACATTCAGCTGTTTCTTGAACACTTCCAGGGATGGTGACCCCACCCTTTCTGTGAAGAAATTTCTCCTCATGTTCAAGATAAACCTCCCGTGGTGCAGCTTGAGGCCTTTCTTCTTGTCCTGTTGCTGGTTGTGGAACCAGCAGGAGAAGCCAATCCCCAAGCGGCTGCAGCCTCCTCTGAGGCAGTTGTACAGAGCATTAAGGTCTCCCCTGGGCCTCCTCTTCTCCAGGCCAAACACCCACAGCTCCCTCAGCTGCTTCTCATAGGACTTGTGCTCCAGACCCGTCCCAAGCTCCACTGCCCTTCTCCGGACTCCCTCCAGAACCTCAATGTCTTTCTTGTCATGAGGGTCCCAAAACTGGACACAGCACTCGAGGTGTGACCTTGCCCGTGCCGAGTACAGGGGGACAATCCCTGCCCTGGTCCTGCTGGCCACACCATTGCTGATACAGGCCAGGATGCCACTGGCCTTCTCGGCTACCTGTGCACACGCTGGCTCATGTTCAGCCAGCTGTCATCTAAAACCTTCAGATCCTTTTCCACTGGGCAGTTTTCCAGCCACCCTTCGCCCAGCCTGTAGCACAGGCTGGGGTTGTTGTGACCCAAGGGCAGGACCTGGCACTTGACCTTGTTGAACCTCATCCAATTGGCCTTGGCCCATTGATCCAGCCTGCCCAGATCCCTCTGCAGAGCTTTCCTACCTCCCAGTAGATCAACACTTGCATCCAAACTGGTGTCATCTGTGAACTGACTGAGGGGACACTCAATCCCCTCATCCAGATCAACAAAGATGATATTAAAGATATTAAACAGGACTGGCCCCAATACTGAGGCGTGCGGAACACCACTAGTGACTGGCTCCACCACTCTCTGGGCCTGGCCATCAAGCTAGTTTTTTACCCAGCAAAGTTTATGCCTGTCCAATCTGTGAAATGCCAGCTTTACCAGGAGAATCCTGTGGGAGACAGTGCCAAAGGCTTTGCTGAGGCAGACATATCCACCAGGTGGGCCACCTGGCCATAAAAGGAGACCTGGTTGATCTGGCAGGACCTGCCTTTCCTAAACCCACTCTGGCTGTGATCCTGGCCCCTTGGTTGTTCCATTTGTGCTGAGTGATCCCAATCAAGAGGATCTGCTCCATAACCTTGCCAGACACCAAAGTCAAGCTGATCACCCCAAATCCTTAACTCCACCTCAAGTTTATCCTTACTAGAAATTCTAAATTAAAAAAAAAGAAAAGAAAAAAAGAGAAAAAAACAAAGAGGACCAATCTAGTGGCACATTCTTTNGGAACACCACTAGTGACTGGCTCCACCACTCTCTGGGCCTGGCCATCAAGCTAGTTTTTTACCCAGCAAAGTTTATGCCTGTCCAATCTGTGAAATGCCAGCTTTACCAGGAGAATCCTGTGGGAGACAGTGCCAAAGGCTTTGCTGAGGCAGACATATCCACCAGGTGGGCCACCTGGCCATAAAAGGAGACCTGGTTGATCTGGCAGGACCTGCCTTTCCTAAACCCACTCTGGCTGTGATCCTGGCCCCTTGGTTGTTCCATTTGTGCTGAGTGATCCCAATCAAGAGGATCTGCTCCATAACCTTGCCAGACACCAAAGTCAAGCTGATCACCCCAAATCCTTAACTCCACCTCAAGTTTATCCTTACTAGAAATTCTAAATTAAAAAAAAAGAAAAGAAAAAAAGAGAAAAAAACAAAGAGGACCAATCTAGTGGCACATTCTTTTCCCAAAAATATGAAAATGTTATTTCCACTTCCCCTCTATTCTTTTTTAAGAACATTAGGATTTTTGATAAGGAAGAAAGAAATGAAAAAAAAAATACTAAGCAGCCACAAAAGCAAAGGACCCTACGACAGGAAACTGTCTTTTCCACAAAAACATCAAGAACCTTCCATTGTTACTTGATCCATCCCTTTTTGTAGGCTTCATCATAAATGAGTTGATCTCTCTAATGCAAGCAGTAAATAAATAAATAAATAAATAAAAAGAGTGCCACTGTGGAGACAGAGTGATCTCAAAACATACCAGATGTTGGTATTGAGAGAAGGAAAAGTAATCCCCCTTCTTATAAAGAACGAAAAACTACCACAAAAACTTGCTCATTCAATTTTTTTGCAGGGCATAAAAACAAAGAGAAAGCTTAGAAACATACACAATCCACTTGCTCCCCTCCTGACCAATACCCAGGCTAGAATACTCAAAAGACAATTGAGACTAAACTAGAGCACTGTCTCATGGACAAAAAAACTAGCAATGAAAGAAATAAGCTGAATGCCAGAACAGGTTCCAAGCATCAGAGCAGAAAAAACCTAGCTTTCCAGACCAGAGAGAGTGCCCGCTTGTATGCCCTCTAGAATATATTCTTTTACACATCTGGCAGAAAAGTAGAATCAAGACGCTCAAGTGAATGAAATGCTAGTCTTCCTTCAAATTTTTGCTTTTACTTTGATACATGTTATATTACAATTATTTAAAATCTATTAATTATTATCATCCACAAGATGCTGTCGTCAGAGATATAATAAAAAGGGGAAAAATTCACATATATAGGAGTTAAAACACTAGATAGAACAGCAGACATTGACATTTTATAGCAGGCTGCCAAAAACCTAAAAACCTAATATTTGGGGTACAGATTTTGTTTTGACTTTGAAGAGTGCCTAACCCCTTTCTAGAAGAAAAATATTAACAGTCAGACATTTTTTTTGTTTGGTTTGAGTTTTATTCTGCTTTTCAGTGAGTAAGTAAGGGCAATACAAGACTCAACTTCTAAGCAAATGAAAACAAGTATCACCCACTCTTCATTGCCTGAAGTTATATTCCAGCATAAATTATGGAGCAATTTCACCTTAATTTGTCAGCTGCTCACAACCAACCACCTGTAACAATTTCTTCCCAGTTCTCATAACAAAGTTTCATTCTTCTGAGAACTGGAAAGGAACAGAAACAACTCCTGCCTTCAGCACTAACTTCAGAAACACGAAGAAAAGCAACAGATGGGCAAACTCTTCTGAGTACTGTTCTAGAGCGCCATTAACTATCAGCCAACAGATTTCAGCAGCATTATCTTTTCTCTATGGAAAGCAAAGTTGAAATGAAGTACCTTAACTCTAAAAAAAGAAAGATTAATATTTTATAATGCCTGAAAACAAAGGCAATTGTACAGTAATAAATATGCAGGAGAGAGCAAAGCATGATTTAGGCAGTGAAGCAAACTGGAGAAAGCTGGGGTGGGTATCAATTAAGGTTTTTGTTAAAAAGCGAAGGTAGTTTCAGTACCACTATACTTATTTCTTAGGTTTTGATACTTGCTTTATCTTTTTAAAAGGGTTTTCAGCATCCTCTTGAATTAGAACAGCTTGCCTTTATACAGAAGTACCACTAATTAAGCACAGTTGTCAGGAGTTACAGTTCAACATTGTTTACACAGCAGATGAGCTGTCCAAAATTTCATATCCTGAATGCATGGTCAATTGCTCAACACCTCCCCATGGCTTCACAGCATCCACAGAGAACTACTTAAAAGGAAAGGCCATTGCTGTTTAAATAGACTAGTGTTATAATAATAGTGACTCCATCAAGAAGTCTCTCTGTAACAACAAAAGCCAAATTCAATTCACAAATTTCACTTCACTTAAACTTCTAAAAATCTTGGTTTATTGCAGAAAGTAGAGATCAGAAGGTCACGGTTCCAGTCAAAACACTAGAAATAAATGTTAATACAGTAAAAAAAAGAGAAATTTTTGGTTCCTTAAAGTTTGAAAAATACCAGAATGACTGCATACACAAGAACAAATTTCACAGAATCAGAGAATCACTAAGGTTGCAAAAAGGTCTCTGAGACCATCGAGTCCAAGTTTTGACTGATCAATACCTTGACAACTAGACCATGGCACTTAGTGCCACACTCAGTTATTTCTTGAACACCTCAGGGATAGTGACCCCAGCACCTCCCTGGGCAGTGCATTCTTTCCATGAAGAAATTCCTCCTGATGTCCAACATGAACATCACATGGTTGAGGGCCATTTTTGCTGGTCCTGTCATTTCTTACCTGGGAGAAGAGAGTGACCCTCACTTGGCTACAACCTCTTTGCAGGCAGTTGTAGAGAGTGATATAGTCCCCCGAGCCTTTTTTTCACCAGGCTGAACACTTCCCTCACCTGCTCCTCACAGACCTGTGCTCCACTGCCATTCCCTGGACACACTCCAGCATCTCAGTGTCTTTCCTGAACTGAGGGGCCCAAAAATGGACACAGCACTTGAGCTGTAGCTGCTGTGGCTGCTGCCTTCTCTCATCTGCTTCCTTCCCAGATCTGAAGAGGCTGAAGGACATCAGCAGAAGATGCTGGAGCTACAATCATTGAGTGAGATAGCAATGGGCTGCAGGGCCCGGATTGTTTCCAGCACTGTCAACTGCTGCAGTTATCACAACAGCACAAAGCTGTGTAGAAGTGACAAGTCAAAAAATTAAAACACAAGACAGAACAACTATATATCCAATTGAGTAAGAGAAAGAGGCCAAGCAGGTAGCCCAAAAGAACCAGAAACACTGTTTGGCCTTATAAAGAGAGGCCTAGGAAGAGATAGATAATAAATTAACATCAAGTCACAGCTTAAAACAAAACAAAATCTCAGCCAAAATATTATCCCTCCTCACATATCACTTGTTTCAGTGATAACTTGACAAGAATTTTGACCATATGCTGAAATAGTATGTAATATTTAGCTACGTGAACCAAATTCTAAATTAATTTTAATGTCATATTTTCTTTTTTACTTTCTTGTAGATATGGACATTATGGGATCGACACTCCAAAATGGCGGTTTTACTTAGAAAAGACAGAAAGATAATTCAGAATTGATCTAATCTAGCAGCATAACATTTACACAAATGATTTAAAATTCTTGTACACAGAAGATCAACTAACAACCACCAGGCCAAATTTAAATGTTTGGTAAAGAAGAGCAATTCTACTGACTGAGTTGAGTAACATTAAAATTGGAAGCACGTTTGAAAACCAGTCAAAATAGTGACACAGAAATAAATTCAAGCTGTAACAAAGGTAACATCTTACTATCATCTTCAGTTTTTAAATTAAAAAATTAATTTGTCAAAGGCTAAAATTTCTAACTATGTACAGAACCTTACATTACATTAAGAACTGAAAAAGTCAAGCATTCAAGTAAGCAAATGGCATTGTCGATGTTACATATTCTTAACTGACTGCCATTGCTCATCTGCATTACAAAAGCCTTGCTGATGACCATATAGCTTGCAAAGATCACACAAAGTCAGAAATCTTTTGGATTATTGAGACTATCCTAATTTCAAGAAAGCTGTCTTCCTTTGAATGTAAACTCACAAACTACCATCTTCTTCTGCACTAACCATGGAAAATGAATTATACCAGCATCTGGTAGAGGAGACAGTACAAGATCATGCTCTTGAATACTGAATAATAATATAACATATGCAAACACGCAAAAAGAATTAAGTTGGCAACTGCTTATAAATATCAAGTACTTGCCTCTGGAAGGTCGTTTGCTCTGTGTTTGTTTGAGTATATGGTTTTTAATGGCAGGAAAGTGTTTTCAAATATTCCCAAAATAAAAACTGCATCCAGCAGACACATATATACCTTGCCATTAAAAATGTACCATTGGAGTTAAATAGACATCAACAACAGTAGGTTCTTGACCCATATAAGGACAAACAGGGAAGGCTGACACTACAGATGTCATAACTCCTAACATTCTGCTAGTGAGTTTTTGTAACTATTTTCATATTGACAACATGAAATTTAATATTTAGATTATTTGTAGGAGTTTAACTATTTTAGTACTAACCAACTCTGTTTTCTTCATCTAATAAGTATCTCAAAGGCACACAAAAATATTCAGAAAACACAAGCAAACACAGAAATAGGATGATACAGAAAGTTCTTTCAAAAAAAAAGTGATATACAAAGCAAGTATTAGTATATCAACACTCCTGAAAGAAAAAGTAAACAACATTTTCTACAGACATCCTGATGGGTCACCTAGATATTTACATGCAGCCTTACATATTTACTACACCACAGAGACTACAGTAATTCATAAGCTTCAAGGAACTGACCACACTGTAAAAATATTCGCAGTAATTCTTCCAAGATTCTGGAAATGTTTCATTTCAGCTCTTAATAGCAGTCAGCAACAGGAAATGTTTAAAATATTAGATTAGCTCCTCCACCCTCCATCCTACAGGGAGCTTTAAGTTCTTTTCCAAATTCATACAACAGTACAGAAAAATTTCACTTCAACAGAAGCAGAGGGAGCAGAACAAACAAAAATTATGTCTATTGAGTCCCTTTTAGCTAGGGACATATGAACAGGAAGAAAGCAGTACTACTGCTTCAGTAGGAGAAACAGGAGAGGACAAAAGGCTGACAATTTATTTGAAGCAGGAGCACTCTCTTGATCTGAATATAATAGCAAAGACATTCACCTGTTTCCCCTCTAATGGCACATGATCTCATGAGGCAGGTAAGGGCACTGCTCAGGCCTAAATCTCTAAGTGTGCTTGTTCTGCATTCAGCAATTTGCACTTTCAGAACTTCCTGAGAGAGAAATTTTATTCATATCTTGAAACAGCCCTCAGCAGATTTTTCCTCCATTGACTTGTTCCTCTATTTTCTGGGCATACATAATACTGAATGTAGGTGATCAATAAAGCAGTTCCAAAGTTAAAGTCAATGATCAATCAACCTGAAATAGTTTTCTAGTTGTTATTATAAACACGACCATCACTTATATCAAATTTAGTCACACATTAAACAATAGACAGGACTTATGTGGAGTACAGAGTGATTGCCCAACAAACACAAGTTTCCACTTTAAGTATTCAGGAGTTTAACCAATGCACTTCTAATTATCATCTAAAAATGTAAGCAAGAACACAAGCAAAACCTCATAAGCCTTCTATCCAAGTGCTAACCATGTCCATAATTTAAAATACTTCATGCAAAAATGGAAAACTGCAGACAGTAGAAATGATTAAGAGCAGCAATGAATTTTAAGACAGAACTTCTGAGTTGGATTATTCAGTATTTCCCTTGTCTCATTTTGATGTATAGGCAATCAGCTTGCATAATCTCCACAGGGTTACTCAGAATATTTATTAACTTCTATCCAAATGGAAATCACTCCTCATCCCTCAAAAACTGCTTAAAAAGCAATGCAAGTAGAATACAACTATCCTGATCAACCTACGTATAATATTTTTCCTGAAACTTAACAGCAGTCTTGCTACTCAGAATCTCTGCTGGTTAACATTAGAAAAGGATTAAGTGAAATTACAGGCTTCTAAATTGCTCTGTAAAAGGACAAGCAGTGTCTTAAATAAAACTATTTTTTGAGAACAGACATTGTAAAAACTTAACAATAGTTTAAAAAGTGTACAGAACAAAACACAATGAATACCTGATCTGACCTACTGTCTCCCCCCTATGCCTGTCTAAAGGCAGCCCACTCCACCTGCATTGTCCTCAAAACTCTTTTGTCTACATCCAACCACTGAGACCAGTCAAAAAGACGTCTAAGCAACAGACTTGACCAAGACTTTCATTTCTCCACAAAAAAAAACCCAAAGGCCTGCAATTTACAACCTGACCAAGCTTTTTTCCCTTGGAAAAACTTTACAGTCCACCAATAGATCAGTAGACATGTCAACTAAAAAAAAAA
The DNA here is from genome assembly GCA_013397845.1 of Melanocharis versteri. NCBI lineage: Eukaryota > Metazoa > Chordata > Aves > Passeriformes > Melanocharitidae > Melanocharis > Melanocharis versteri. The sequence goes on along the minus strand of VZTG01008190.1, from coordinate 200,399 downwards.
AAATTCCAAAGATAGTAAAATATATCCAATTAATAAAATTAGATTTCGGGGTTATTTTCAAAAATACATGTCCTTATAAAGACAGCAAAGGACAATTTAAGAAGAAAAAGTTTTTGAGGAGGTAGTTTTGCCCCTGTCAGACCACTTCACATAATGCTATTATTCATTTGATCAGGAAACAGTTCTGCTGTGACCCATTTCTATCACAGGCTTTAGTTTCTCGTCATCACCCAGTCCCACGCTTAAACGATGGGAAATCATGATTATGCCTCCATTAAACCTTGATCTCAGAAAATTTAAATGGAAACAAATTGGGCGACATTTTCACTGAAGTGACAAGAACAATGCAGTAGAAATAATTACTTATTTGTTTTAGATCAGTTAGCATGTACATCACCAGCAGACTAATTACTGTAACACTCCTACTAGGCTAATTTAGCATGCTTTCCTCAAGTGCAGTGGCAATCCAATCTGGAAAATGTGAAGAGAAATGCACTGAAGTTCGAAACGATGTTGCAGCCTATGCCTACATCTAAATAGGTAAGTTACAGAAGTATGTTCCTAGAAAGGTTAGTAACTGCAAACTTTATCTGACCTCCTTGTCATCTGTACACCCAGAACGCATTCAGACCTGCAGGTCCCAATGCATATTCATCTACCACTTTATGCTTAGTTCCAAGCTATCAGTTTAAGTGGAATGATTACAATTAATCCCACTTCATAACAAAAATGCATCAGGGTATTATATAAACACTACAACTTACTCCACTGCATTGCTGTTTTTCCATCTTTAGTGATGTCCCACTGGAATATGGCGTTTACTTTCTTTACCAATTCATTTCCCAACTGTTTTACACGACGACCAATTTCTTCAAACACAAGGTTACTCTGCAGCCCTTCAGTCTTTTAAAAAAAAAAAAGTATGAAGAATTTAAAATTGAAACTTTTTTAAAAGATACTGAATATGTCTCTTACTTTGTGACACAAAATGCTTGAACTATCTACAGCAGAATTATTAAATGCAATTGAGATTTCTTCTACCACGAAATAATCACCTCTAGCAACCATCAGCACTAAAGAGTACATTCAAGCAGAAAATGCTTCATTTCAAATTTTCATTTAAAATTATTTCAAACCTTGCTTTTATAGTTTTTGTCATTTATCATTATAATTTAAGACATGTTTTTAAATTAGTGCTCTAAGAGTTTCTAAATCGCCCTTTTTTTCCTTCGGAGGATAACCACTGCCACTTCTTCCACAGTGAATGTCATGTTAGTTTTCAGAACAAAAAAATATTTTCACCAGTACACTACTTGAACTTGACATGGAAGATGTTCAAAACATACTGTACTATGAACACAGTCAAAACTCCAGTGCAGACAAAATTTAAGAGTGGGATTAGCTACATTTACATTTTCAACTTTTCCAAATACATTATTTTGCAAGCCTTTCATTGCCTTTCTTTTAACAAATATTTGTACTGGATAAAAGGCTACACTTTAAGAAGCTATTTCAGTGACATTTTTCATCTAATTGGAACTGGAGCAAAGAAGGCCTCAGAGCTTTAGCTGTTCACTGTACCTACCTGTACAGTAGAACATAAGACTCCTCTGGCTGCTATCTTGTCACCTCTTTGGTTAAGCCTAACATTTTCCATTATATAACAGGGTTCTCAGTGGCATTTAAATTTGCCAATCTTCACTCAGTCAGGCTGGTTTCCTCTGGTGGATGTCTGACTCTGTCAGCAAATTTCTGTCAAAGTATCTTAATTTCTCAGAGTAAGCTTAAAGAAAAACACCTGTTCTGCCCAGGTTTAAGAAAAAAGAAAATCTGAGCAGTTCAGAAAGTTCTAATGTTTGAACTCATTCAACAATTCAGAATGTAAGAAGATTAAACACAAGCAGCAAAAAGGAACAGGTTCCTGAATAAATCATAGAATCGTAAGATGGCCTGAATTGGAAGGAACCCTAACGATAATCTAGTTCTAACCCCCCTGTTAGGGGGCAGGGACACTTTTCACTAGACTACGTTGCTCTAAGCCCCATCCATCTTGGCCATCAGCACTTGCAGGGACAAGGCAGCCACAGCTTCTCTGGGAAACCTGTTCCAGTGCCTCACCAAACTCACAGTAAAGAATTTCTTCTCAAGATCTAATCTAAACCTACCATCTTTTAGTTTGAATCCATTCCCCCTTATCCTGTCACTACGCACGCTTGTAAAAAGTTCCTCTTCATCTCCCTTCAGGGACTAAAAGGCCACAATTAGGTCACCCTGAAGCTTTCTCTTTTCCAGGCTGAACAAACCCAATTTTCTTGGCCTATTCTCGGGAGAGGTGCTCAATTCCCCTAATTTTCTTGATGTTCCTCCTCTGGACTCGCTCCAACAGGTCCATGTCCTTCCTGTGCTGGGGACCCAAGAGCTGGATGCAGCACTGCAGTGGGGTCTCACCAGAGCAGAGCAGAGGGGCAGAATCCCCTCCCTCACCCTGCTGGCCACACTGCTCTGGATGCAGCCCAGGTATCACCCAATATTCCCCATTCTGTGATCACAAGCTTTATATGAATATCACTATCTCAGTATTTCATAAACTTTGAAGCATAAAACTTTCATTGTTTGCAGGGAGGAATCAATGGGGAAAAAAGATAACAGTTTATAAAGGCAACACATTATGCATTGCCTTAAGTGACTTTTTGACCACATTAGGAACCCAGGTCATCCTCACGACTGCATGTACAATTCTGTCTTTTGTGGCAAGTACAGTACCCAAGGCTTAAGGCATGCATGCATGCAGGGGACTTTTTAAACTATACACAGTATAAAGAGCACATTGTGTACTAGACCTGACCACATGTACAAACAGCTCTCGGAGTCTTATTTTGAAATGATTCAATGATAAAACTTCTTTTCTGTGGGTACATTATCTCATTTTTGCTTATGCTAATGCCTTCCTGCCACTCTCCCCATGTTTCTGAAAAAATTAAGGTCACACACTTTTACATCCTACACAGAGTTTGATCTTCCACATCTACAAAATAATAACAAAATCACAGTTCTACAGATAAAGATCCAAATTACGTGAAATAATTTCTATTTTAAGTTTTGCAAGTGGTCAAAACATGTAGCCCTCACTGGTACATGCCCTACTTGGTTTTGTAACATACAGCACAACACTTATCCTGAGAGTTCAATTAGCATCAAGCACGTCAAACTACACCAGCCACCCTGTGTATCTCAAAACAACCAGAATTTTCCTCTTAAACAGATCAATTAACATCTGTATCTTAAACAACGTGTATGTTAACACCTCCGAACTCATAACTCCTCTGAATACTGCAAATAAGATTGGTAAGAGACCTAAGCATTTTTCCTGTGTTTTTCACAAAAATAAAGCCTAATTACGCTCCTCTGCAAGTTAAGACTCCCATTGCTTCCACCTACCAAAAGAGACTCGCGAGCGGAAGGCTTATCCAAGGCTGGTACTATATCCACATAGCCCCCTGAAATGGCAACTTCTCCAGTCTCCTTGACCTGTAGTGGGGGGAAAATACATTTAAAGAGGCAATTTGTCTGCAGAAAGTCACAAAAGAGCATCTAAGAAGTATTCCTGATATTTTAAAGTCAGAAACGAAAAGAGAAAACATAAAAGTTACAGAGTAAAAAAAAAAAACCACCTCATAAATGTGCTGTAGTCTTGAGGCAAGTTGCTATACCATGTTTTTCAAACAGCTCTTCAAGCAAAGTAATTATTTGCCTCTGGAGAAATTGTACCAAAATATATTGCTGGTGTTCTGTTCACAAAACAGTTGAAAAACCTTATTTACCTCCAATGTTACAAGTTGCTGTCAATATTTCTTCATAAATAGCTCTTAGAAAGACATTGTTCTAAAATGTTTTTCCTTGAGGTATATTCAGTTGTCAAGAGTCCGTTTAGACAATTTCACTATCTCCACATGCTTTATACTGCAACTTGCACTAGCAACAGCATTTTAAGCATTGTAAAACACAAAAGATTACAAAAAGAATGACAGAAAATACCTGAATTCCCTCCTGGTTTAATTTTTTAAATAGTTAATTCAGAGGAGGAAATGCATTTCAATTTGGCATTGTTTCTTTGAGGGATGTGACAAACCATACTGACTTATGGCAGCTAACAGAAGATCAAATTGATTCACTGACAATGCATATAGAGAGGTGTATGATAAATAGCCAAGCTGGAGAAGTATCAAGTATCACAGCCTAGTTTATTGCACTACATTAACCATTACTCAAATCATGCCTAACAGCTTGTCACCTGGTGCCACTGCACTTCAGACAATGGTGAAAATGGATTCAAACCAGTCTCTCAAAGTTGTATGTCCACTTTTAGTTTGATTTACCAGAGTTTATTTCAGCACAAAGATGGCTTTGATTCAACAAATCCAACACGCAATAAGGAACAAAATTCTGCACCACTCATAACTGTTTAAGATGGATTTCTATAATCCTGTTAAACTTTGCAACTTCTATCCAAAATCAGTTACTCCAAAGCTGTGGAAGAAAAAAAACCTTGGCAAAATTCACCAAAACTCTACATATTAGCAATTCCTAAAGCAAGCGTAATTACAAATTCAGCCTTTAAACACAACAGAACAACTCACCCTGTTTACAAATTTGGAAGGGCTTGTAAGCATATTATGAACTCTATTAATTAAGACGGTATATAGAAACCATCAAAAGTAAATATACGAATACTAGAAATTCTGTCAAGACTGGGTGATAATACCTTTTAAATATAGCTACAGTAATCCACAAAGCTTACTTGAGGCACCAAACTACCTTATTTACTACTAGTAATTAGAGATGGAGAATTTGTATACAGCAGTCTCCACACTTTTATCATCCTGAAATTCTGTAGCTGCTAATGCCCATCACATAGGCAAACAAAATTGGCCTCCTTCAGTCAACGTATATCCCAGAAAGCTGCATTCCTGTGAAAATAGCAATCCTCTGCTCCTGTGATGACTCTTCTTGTTTGATTTTGCCTGCCCAATCCTCCCTGCAGCTGCATTTATACCTGCTGCCCTACTCACTAATCAACAGCTGGCCACATTTTCACAGAGATGAGGCTGCAAAACTTTGGCCAGAAAGCAATGTAAATTGCACTGCATAAGCCAAAGCAACTATTGACAAATATCAGTATCAAATCATAGATTAAGAAAGTGACAATGCCATATGATGCTACAGAAGTGATGAACATTTACTTTTTGCCCTTTACATGGAGTTTTACCCTTAGCTCCCACTAAGTAGCCTATGATATGGAGATGAGGATTACAGGATACCCCATAAAATCCTAATAGCAAGACCAAAGAAAATAGAATAATGCAAACTCAGATTTTATAAAAATGTGAACTCTGTTTTATTGTAGTTACTATGTCCAACTGCTATGAAATTTCCATCTTTAGGAAGTTGTTCTGTGTAGCTGAAGCTTAAGTTTAACTCAGTCTAAGCTAAATCTGCAGCACAATTACATGCATAAACTGTTAGGAGCCGATTAAGATAAATAAATGTTTAAAAAAAAAAGATGAATACACAAAATTACAAGTAACTGCAGAAAACAAGTACACACTATGACGACCTGAGGATGACTGCTTTTTTCTCTTCCCCAGTGGACAAATACAAAAAAGGCAACACAATGAAAAGAGTTCTCATCTGATAAGAGGGTATTAAGTCCTATGATTATAATGGTACTTCTGTTAGAATCCTAGTGATACCATAAAGTAAGTAAGACTATTTCATTCTATTTACTTCATCTCTTTACAAAGCCTTTGCCAATAGTGTGCTTAATGAGTCATCTTCTCTTGTTCCCCCTCATATATCCAGTCTTTTAACCAACACATCTTTTTCTGAAGCCCACAATGAAGAGATTGTTCTGACCTTGGTTTGAAAATGGATTCTATTTCCTTCCTTCCACATTTCTGTTTGCAAAGTTTGCCCTGGATAGACTGGGTTTGCAAAGCGAACCTAAAATCAAGAAAAGAAAAAAAAAATGGAGTTGCAAAAAGATTTGTCAGTCATACGTAAATGCAAATCTTAAACACATAGGCTCTACTGAAATGATAAAAAGAGGAAAATTAAGTCAACTATCAATGAAGAAAGCCTAAATATTTAAGTAAACATACAAGACAGAGGCATTGAAATGCATGCAGCCGTAAGTAAAAGCAATTCTGGCAGCTAAGACATTGTGAAAGACTTCCCCCACACTGACGATTTCTTTTGGCACTAAAACCAGAAAAATGAAGAAAATTAACTGCAAAGAATGAACACACAGACCTTGATTGCCTTGAATCTGTTCACATCATTATCTGCAAACTGCTTCAAAACGTTCCTAGCAGCAAACCCAAAGGTGCATAGTCCATGAAGTATAGGCTTCTTAAATCCTATTTAAAGAGGTAACATTTCAGCATTTTTAGTATTAGGACCTTGAATGCAGCTTCTATTAATATCTATACTTTATTCACAGTATTTTCCTCCATTAGTGTTCCTAATTCCTTTTCTTTTTAACCTAATTTGTCTCACTGAAAAAGTGTCTTTTACTATCTATTATTTCCTCTACTTTAGGGCAAAGGAAAGTGCTCGCTGACAAGTTGCACTCTTAGCACTGCCTGTTCTCTGTGAGACTCAGAAGTAGAATTAGCCCCTGTCTGTAGAGGTGACAAAATGAAAAATAAGGAAATTATCTGTTTTAGAACGCATGCATAGGCACACCAGACATGCAGTTAAATGGAAATATGTATATTAAGAGTAAAAGGTATTGTAATCATTAAAAACTGTCAATACTAAGACTACTTGATATTCCCTGTTTTGAATTCCTATTCATGGTTGGCCAAAGCCTTCTAATACAATGCCCTCTTTAGGATTAATTTACCTTTATTTAGAAATAAAAAAAAGAAAAGAAAATTTGCAGTGTTTTTCTGTTTTTCTTGTATTGATATTTTTGTCAAGTTCCCTCACACTCCTATGCTTTGAAGCAGGAGCTCAACCTTGGCAGAGGCTAAGCTTTATCTTAGCGTTGCATCTTCTCCAGTACTGTCAAAATCTGACAAAATAAACCTTTGACAACTAGCTTCGGATTTGCCAAAGTGCAACAGTTAAGTTATAAAGATGCTGCTTGTATATTCTGATTCCTTTATAGGTTGTTCTACCTGGCAAGGCAGGTAAACAGTAATTGATCACACTTGCAACAGCCAATGGAATCCAGACAGATCTGTCCAGTTTTGGCACTAAAACCAGTTGCTTTGCCCAGAACTCATCTGCTACTCCTGTCTGCCAGAGTCTGTTTTTTCTTGAGCTCTAAACAACTTCTCATAGCACCTACACAGCACAAAACGTTCTCCCAGGGGACAGCAGCTGGGAGAAAAACCAAAAAAGCAAAATCAAACAAACAAAAGGAGACAGGAGAAAGTCTAGCCAGCAGAGAAATGGAAGATGTAGAAGGAGAGAAAAGAAACCACCACCAAAACAGAGATAAAAAAGCCACAAGGACTTCATCCTAGCTTTGGCACGGCTATAATGAGTTTGCTTCTCTAGTAGCTTATACAGTGCTGTGCTCTGAACTTAGTGTGACAATAATGTTGATAATACACAGATGTTTCGGCTGTTGCTAAGTAGTGCCTAACATAAGTTAAACACTGTTCAGCATCCTACAATCTGCCACCAAGCAGGTGCACAAGAAGCTGCGAGGGAGCACAACTGAACTGCTGATCTAACTGTTGAGAAGGACATTCTGCATTGTAGAACCTCATATCCGTGATATAAACTGGGGGAAGCTGGCCAGGAGCCACTGATCATGGCTTGGGGATGAGTTGGGCATCAGTCAGCAGGTGGTAAGCAATTGTGTTGTGCACTTGTTTCTCTTGGGTTTTATTTCTCACTTTTTCTCTGTCCTTTTCATTATTATTTGTAGTAGTAGCAGCAGCATTAGTATTATAAATATAATTTTTGCTTTGTTTCAGTTATTAAAGTGTTCTTAGATCAACCCACCAGTTTTACCTTTTTTCTTCTCCAACTCCCTCACCATCCCATTGAGAGTGGGGGTGGGGGAGGAAAGGGAAGTGAAGGGAAAAAAGGAAAGGAGTAAGGAATGGGCAAGTGGCCGCGTGGTAGTTAGTTGCAAGCTGAAGTTCAGCCATGGAAGATTCAATGCTGGGAAAGATGGGAATTATGAGACCAAAGGAAAGACAAGGCTAGCAGAATTATTGGTGAGAAAGAGAAATTTTGAAAAGTTAGGTTGGAAGACATGACAGAAGGACAGGCTTAAAGGAATATGACCCTGTTTTCTCACTGTAAGTATTTCAGCCTGATCATTCTGTCATTTCTTTCCCATAAAATATTTGAGTATGCACACTTTTAATAGCACACTCTTTTGTGTACAACAGGCACTGTTCTGAAAGCACAAAGTTACCATGCAGTCAATTTAAAAACAGATTACTGCACTATGGTAATATCATCAGCTTTCAGTATCTCTCATTCAGAATGTTATAGTGACATCTAGCCCTTTAAAAACTCAGTTCAACTCACCACACAAGAACCAGAAACCAACCTCTCTATTCAGAACTCAGAAACAGCCAAATATATCCAATCCTATATCCAATCCTATTTTTCCCAGTATTTTCTTTGTAAAACTAATGCATATTCAAAGAAAAATTCCGTAAGTTAATCAAGTTACTTTGTATCTAGACTGAAACAAAACCAAAGTAAATGTTGCTTTCCCTTCCTAGTATCTGGAAATACAAGATACAGGGATAAAGGCTCAAGAATACAAACAGGTGTTTTCAAGTTGTATATGTCTTCTGAAACATTACCCATGGGAAGCCTTAACAATAACCCTGGAATGACCTGAATTCATTATGCTGAATGCTTGCTTCCAGATCACACTGGTGAGAGCCAGTAAAAGAGAACATCCACAGAGATTGTTACATGACAAGAAGGTGTGTGAATATGCCTAAAGAAAAAAAGCATTTGCACACCTAGAAAAAAAATTTGTGGAATACCTCTACAGTAATTTCTTCTTTGATTGTACTTGCATTTAGTATAGGTAAGGTATTGTCCTAGTTCCAAAATCCAGAGCAGCAGTTTTATGTTGAGACAAAGGGACATCTTATCTACAGAGTTAATTTCATTTTCCCTGTCTAAGTGCCAGTGCTCTTTGTGTTAGCAGGTAGAGGATTTCTACTCCTCTTCTTTTGTAAGGTTTTTAAGGTATTATCATCATTATTATTCCAAACACTGGGTTTTCAATTATAAACATGTATTTTTCACCTCCATCACCATCATTAACAAAACAACATCATTAACAAACAGAATGGTTTAACAAACTGGGGAAATCTCTTCATGGACTCTAGTATTTGACAATCATTACTTATGAACACAAATTTACATAGAGTTGTACAAAACTGAGTTAACAAAACAATTAATATGCATTTATGAAAGGAGATAATTTGCGAAAGTATGCTAAGTGTGATTTGAACAAGGAAGCATAGCTCTGCTCTATTTATCTTGGTAAGAACACCATACAGTGATACTTGCATATTAAAAAGAAATTCACCAGAAAAGTGCTGACTCATTATTACAGATTAGTAGTTTCATGTAATGTTTATGATGATACCATGTATATTCAGGAAAATTTTTTAAGTAAACCAAATTGCTGTCTGCCTGGAGTAATCAAACTATACTACTTGCAAGGCCTGAAAAGAAGTCTGAAAAAATAACTTTACAACACAATTTTAAGAAAACACTCTTTTTCTAATTACATCTCTTCAAGAACTAGTTAGTGCAGCCTCTGATCTGGTGCTTTGGCACGTAGAATTATGTAAATGAACAAGCTAATGCGGTAGCAAGAGGTGCAGTTAAGCAATTTTATAGGAAAGAAGTGCTAACAAGCTCCCTCTCTCTTGCCCTCCTGCATTTATTTGGATTGAGAAGACTACATTGAAGGACAAAAAGTTCCACGGAGACCCACATAATCTCAAAATTATTTAGGTGGAAAGAACTATATATCGAAGAATTTATGGGATTCCTTCGGAAGCTCTGATAGTCAATTATTTCTGCTTATGAAACAGACATTGTAAAAACAGGATAGTAGCAATAAACAAGATCTGAAGGAAAATAGGTTAGAAAGTATGTTTGCATTTTAAGTAAAGTCCAAGCACCATTCCCTATTTCCAGCTACAAGAAGCAATGCTTCAAACTGAAGTGCCATGCAGAACTTTGAAGATATTTAATTGGTGACTCTAAGAACAGCTATAAAACAAGCACTGCTTTTTCCAGGTTGTTAAAGATGTACACAGTGAAAAATAGATTAAAAATACATTTACATTATCCTTCATCCAAATATTAACACAATGGTATCCCCCTCAGCTTACCCCCAAGAGCAGCAAAAGTCGGATCCAGATGTAAAGGATTCCAATCCCCACTCAGCCGATACAAGGCAGCCTGCAGAAATAGAGAAGGAGTCAGAAAAAGCAGAAGTCACCCGGAAATTCATGACAGATTAAGAAACGTATCACAAGCTATTTTACTAGTCCTTACATAATATACTTTACAACAAAGCAGGTAAAATGGAAACTAATTATTACCATGCAGCAAATTGCCAAAACTCCAGGCAAGTGTGCTAAGATGCATGTGTGGTCTCAGTCCATAGGAAAATAATATACGTGCTTAATGGGAGGAAGAAATCATCTACTCGGCTGAAATATAGATCCAGCTTCACTATAATTTGGCAACAGTGAAGCAATGCATGTTCTAGAATATCTTCAGAGGTTCTTCAGCTTGAAGTCTAATTTTAAAGAGAGTTTTCCTTGACAATGTAAAACGAAAGCATTTATATGACTTTTTTTTGTAACACACACAACACACACACACACACAATCATGTTTTTCCAGCAACAAACTCATCTGACAGGGATCAGAAAGATCCTTAACTTTTTTCCTTTTAAACTGTGATACACTTCTCTCATAGCGGATTCATGGGTAGCCGATTCCAGTATTAAAAACAAACAAAACCCCAAAGTAACACTCCAAGCTTTCTAGAAGACATTTGCTTCAAGTTAAATATTCTACTTCATTACTAAAAAAGTAGAAAAATACAGATTTAGTGTGTTTTATATACTGTGAATGTGAATAAACCTGAGAAACTATGAAGAATATGGCTACTGTACTTCAGGTTTTCGTCCCTTTGTAGCTTTAGCGTTTTCATTATCAAATCTTGTATTTGCCGTACATGCAGAGCAGCCAGCAGTCCATATTATGAGAGATATCAAAAGCCAACCTGGGCATATTTCTGATATAAAACCTTTTTCTCTGGTCAACAGATTACAGTGAAATCCAGTGACTAAATGATAGTGGAGTACTCTCTAGTAAAAATTTCCCAGAAGTACAGAGAAAATCAGTACATCACATTAACTAATGAAGATTCCAAGAATTTAGCAGCTTAATTATGATGACATATACAAATTGAACATGGATTTAATTGAAAAAAGCTTTTAAACTGAAAACAAATTGTATTTTAGTCAAGCACATTATTGACCTTTGGAACCCATTGTCAGTAAAAAATTTTTCCCAGCATTTTTACCTAGGACTATAAAAAATGGTATGTATTTACTCGAATTAGGGTACAGTGTACTGAATTCTGTTTGGAGGAAAGAAGATAGCAGATTTCTCAAAGGGAAGGATTAAAAAAAAAGGATTCCCAAGAGGAAGAGTTTTCCAATATATGTCTAACACTGTTTTTCCATCAAGTCTGAAGCAGACAGTGTAACTAGAGAGGTTCTGAACTCTTATTATAATTTTAAACCATAATCCACCTGTTTTATTTCTTAACCTGTTAATATTAGGGTCATTTCTCCACCTATCCACAGCATTAACACTAAGCTCTACCTCTCTCTTATTTCTCATAGCAATTTTCATCAATACAACAAGTGTTTTAAACCTCAGTTAAGGTGAAATGTAAAGAGCTTGTCACTGCTTTCTGTGAGAGTTGGAACCACACACTAAAAACAGCAAGAAGAAAATCCTAAACTGCACCATAGCACAAGCACGCAAATCTTAGAAAGGCAAATACTTCTCCGTCGCTGTTTACATATTTGTTTACTGTTTTTGAAACACTTTTCCTTTTGAAAAAAAACAAAACAACACATCAGTGGATCTGACTTTCTAACTGTAATTTTACTTTTGCCAAAAAGGTGTATGGATTATAACATTTTTGTTTTTCAATTATCTTCTAATTAATCCTATAATTTCTTAGGAAAATAGTGAAGACTAGAAATTCAATACTAGTGTAAGACTGAAGTTCAGTTAGGTCTGTGTTTGACATTCTGAAAAGGACCAAAGAGAGGGCAAATAATTTGCTGAATATATCAAAGTTATAACACAACCAAAGAGATTTTTAGTGAGGGACAGACCTGTAGTTTCTTTCCAAACAAGTAAATTTAAAACTGACAATCTAAAGAGAATTCTTCAACAGAATTTTATGAAGTAGGTTACCCCCTTTCATTACTGAATCTTTCTTTCAAAAGAGTCTAAAGTCTAACAGCAAATTGCCACTTAAGAACTAGAACAAAATTGCCAGATATTAAATTATTAAATAATTAAGTAACTTCTTAGCTAAATTAAAATTCCAGGGTCTTACCGTCATTCTTCAATTAATTTGAATTTTTACAAAAGCTGTAAAAGGAGGCTGTTTTCACAAAAGAGCCGTTCCAATAAATTTTAATTCTAGCTGAATAATATTTAGTTGCAGTACCTGAAAATTCAATTTATTTACCATAAAAAAAAGACAAACTTCTGTGTTAAGCCCAAAACTCAACTTAAATCTAGGTATGCAGCTGTTGCTTACTAAAGCTGTAGTAAGAACTAACCATTTATTTAGAGTGATAATAAGCACTACTTGGAAGACAATACTTCTACCAAATGCTTTTTGGAATTACTGTAGTAAAAAATACTTGTGCTTTGCTAACAAAATAAATGTAGCAGTTAGAAAACAACTGGGTTCAGAGAAATAAACCTGGTCAATATATTTAACTAAAAGTCTGACATATTAATCTGGGAAATGATACTTGTCTTTTTGTATTTTCAATAACTACAGTGGCACTGGTCATAGCTAAAAAACACACAGGCAGAACTGAATAAAACAGTTACAGTAGGTTTTTTCAGATACCGTGCAGCCAAATCAGGTCTACCAACAAATTTCACTTACCACAATCTTTAGTAAATCTTCATTATATAAACTACAGTCAACATGAAAACAGAACTGTTTTAATGCCTTGTTGGCTCTACTTTCTATATTCCTCCGATAAGGACATTTTGTAAGTGACAGCATTCAGGAGGGGGGGAGAAAAAAAACACAACCAACCAACCAACCATCCAAAGATGCATCCTAGGAAGATTACAAGAATCAATCGATGTACAGCATTACACTGAAGTCAGTCATAATATGGTTAAATTGTTCTCCAACTAATAACACAAACTGTCAAGTCTCATTTCCTAACAATTTAGGAGTTCTGCCAGACCACAAAAGAAAAGGCGATATCAAACCTGTCTGTGCCAATTTTTCAGTCTTCCTGCAGACTGTAATAAAGGTCAGTCATAAAGCTAATGAAAAAGGAAGCCAACCATCCATGTATTTTCCCTTCTAACTAGGTAGAAAAATACCCCTACCCAAAAGCTTATCTTACCAAGTATATGTGTGTATATATGAATTCATGTACATATAGACAAGGACATGTGTGCTTGTATGTTTTTACAGCTTATTTAAGAGAAAAAAAAAAGAAAGCAGTCAAGCCATCTTGTGAAGAAAAAACAGCCACAATCTCATCTGCATGTGCCAATGGGCTCTCCTTCACATTAAGAACAGTGAAAATTTGTAGTTAAAATGGCAATGTTCTTCAAGGGCTCAAATTTAGCACAGTACTTAAGTAATTCACTGTACATTAAACTTCCCCATCCTGCACTATTTATGTATTTTCTGTTTGTCCACATCAAATATTTTTCAAATTTAACACCAACTTACATACTCTGACAGAGATTTCACAAAACATTTGTCGTTTTCAGCAGCATTACAAATATGCAAGAAGCCTTTCCCCTAACAATGCCTCTCTTAATTAAAAATGACAATTCACTTCATTTTGGTGAACTTCAAATGGAATAACAGTTTGTAGAGCCTTTACTAAGATATGTATAGATAAGAGGAGGAAACAAAGTCAGTAAGGAAGACCACCTTGTTTAAACAAATTGACAGCCAGACTAGTACCTTTTCTTCTTTTATCACCTTAATACACAAAATTCTACCATAACCCAAGTCCCCAAGTATTTGTCAAAACTGCCGCGATTAAAAAATTATATTCTGATCGTCCCAACAGGAATAAACACAAAGGACTACAGGTTATATAAACCTTGACATTAGTATCATAACATGTAACAAACTTTCAAAGTAATTACCATTGCAAACACTTACTATACAATGGTTCTGGGAGTACCATCTCTGCACACTGAAACTTCTAAACAAATGATGAAAAGGTTATCAAATCTTAGCAAAGGCTTCACATCCCTTTGTTGGGCTTGTATCATCCTTTGTTGTTTAGTAATTTTTTTCTGTCATGCTCTCCTTATTTGTGAACCGGCTTAACATCATTTTCTCTATCATGAAACAGGTTATTTATGCTACAAATAGAAAAAAAAATCACCTGTATCTCTCAGGAGGTTCTTCTGTGCTATTGCCTGAAGTTCACTTAAATTTACATATTTTTAGACAATGCTGTACTACAGTCTTTACAGAACAGGATATAAATTAGAATTTGTTCTACAACCATATTTTGATGGCAACTATGACATACCTTTCCTGTTGCACAATGGTTTCCAGTTTCTCCTGTCACCCATGCCGCATGCATTAGTGTAGATGCACTTCAGTTGGGCTACTGACCCCATCACCTTTTTGTGGGTAAGACAACCTAATTCACACACTATGCTCTCAAGTGCTTCCATGTTTTCTAACACATCAGTAACTCTTCTGTCTCTGCTGACACACGGATTCCATCTCCAGTGAGACAGCACATCTTCTGTCGAATACTGGCATGCTGCCCTCATGTTTATCCCTAGTGAGCCTGGTTTTACCCCTTTCCCGCTTCAAATCTAGTTTAAAACTCCTTTAATGAGCCCTGCTAACTCTTGTGCAAAGATCTTTTACCCCTTTGAGACAGGTGTACCCCATTTGTTGACAGTAGGACTGCTGTTGTGCAAACTGACCCATGATCAAAAATGCCAAAATTCTGCCACTGACACCAGGCTCAGAGCCAGCTATTGATCTGTTGGGTCTTCCGGTTTCTTCCCTCATCATCCCCTAAATTCTCTAAAAACACAAATATTTGCATACGATTAGGATTAAAACGCATATGAAGACTGCAGAACAAAAGATGGCTTTCCACATGTAAGGATTCACATTCCAACTACACAGAAGCCTGGAAGGGCCTTATCACACCATCCTCAGGCATAATAAAGCCTCATAATAATGGACCTGCTGGCAACAGGCAGAAAACATTTCACAGCAGATTTTATCTTAACAATCCATTAAGCATCCATGACACGCTTCCCACGCCCCTCTTTCATTCCAAGAATTCTTTTTAGTAAGTTTTTATTGTAAAGTCCACCCTTTTACAACAGACTAGATTTCTGCATCGTCTTCACAATTGTCTCCAGTTACATTAAGAACTGTAATTTTAACTGAATTTGACACAGTGAAAAACTAAACTTAGGCAGATGCGGTATGAGTAGGACTGCAGGACTGAGAATGACTCAGGAAGGGAAGGTGACTCCTGCAGTCTTAATCACAGGACGCTGATAACAGTGCTTCAAACAGGACAGGGGCCAATTATCTTCTCCTCTTTCAGAGAAAACAAAAAGTAACTGTATGTTTGGGAAAAAAACCCAAACCACTAAAAACCAGCAATTTCTTCACATCCTGTCAATCAATGCTAGATTAATACCTGGAACAGAAGGCTTTACATAGTTTTTTTAGATTAGTCTAGGTATGGTTTACTGAATCTCTCTCAAAACCTCTGAAGGAGTAAAGAATCATATTCACTTATATAATGCATATATATATACCTATGTCTCTTTTTTATGGTGCTAACTGTATCACATCCAGAAAAATCATCATCTGATGCTGTATGCCACTCCTTTAAACATTATCTGTACATTACAATGCCTCAAACATTTATAAACATCCTTGCTTTATAGACTAGAAACTACAAGGAGACAAGGTTGTAACTGTCAGCAGCAGTAACAAATTCCAGCTCTCCACTGGAAAATTTGAAGGCCTAGTTTTTTAAAGCACCTCGCATTTTTGATGTACACTGTACAAGCTCAGAACACAGCCTCTGTGGATTTCAATTTCAGCCTGTGATGCTCAGACATCCTCCTGCTAGTCCTACTCCCAAATTTCATCTCCCAAATTCTATTGTCTAATCCTCTCGCATCAGTCCCTGATTAAGGAGCACCCATGTCTGAGTGCTTTGGCTTATCTGGGCAACAGTGGCCCACAGACCAAAGTACAGAAAATCCATTGTCAAACAACTGCAGTTCCAACCAGTCTCTAAACATGAGATAATTTTCCTCCCATTACTCCTTCTCAGAAAATAAGTTCTTGCAACAAAAAACATAGGAAAACTGACTTCCTACACTGTCTCAGTTCATGCCTACAGCTCTCTCCTTGCATGTGGAAGGAGTTCCTGAAGAAGAGGGAAACAAAAACACCATTCATGCCTGCATCACTGAAAACTGTATCATTAAACATTGCACACAAAGCAGATTAAGACTACAAAACTCACAATCTTTACTTGGAATTTTTATCTTTTTAGATATCTGTAACACTTAAAACACTATCATAGTTTTCCAAATTAGAGCAACTTAAAAATGACAGGATATAAATAAGCTCCTTCAATTGACCAGTATCAGGCTGAGCTTCATCAGCTCGAAAGAATTTAAAAATTCTTGAAAGAAGAATGGCCAAACTGCCTGACCCCAGAAGCCTCAGAGCAGAAGTACTGTGTGCTTGAGATCTCCAAACTGCATGGAAAAGCAGCTGTAGCAGAAATCTACACATGACAGTTCACATGACATTGTATTGCAGTCTTAAAGGGTTCACAGTTGCATGTACACAGCTGGTTCAAAAGCATTACAGGTTGAGGCACCATGTTTTTCAAAACCTGTCTAAATGATCCTTTTTGACTTTTTTGTCACGTCTATTTCTCCCTATCAACATAAGTAACAAGCACACAGAGTCAGAATCCAGTGTGGGAGAATGCTTTAGTGAAATATATGATACTGTTGCAAGCAAAGAGAATTTTTCTACTGGCAAGTATTTTGTAAAATTACTAGATGTTCTGTTGAGATGAGCTGACATTAACAAAAACTTGGAAGTCCTGTAAACTCCACATTCTACAGCTTTAGCTAGTTTTGCCATATTGCAAACCAAAACAGCTAGCTTTCAGTAAAAGGTGAGAGAAAACAGAGAACAGTAAAACTGAAACATTCGTGAAAAATTTCATTCTATGCACTACTGTTATGCTGTTTATTTGTTGTCACTACACTGTGTATTCTGAATAGTATTTCTGATATTTGAAGATCGAGAACAGTTTTTTGGAAGGAAACTTGCAGAATATCAGAACACTGAGTTTTTCCATGAGCAAATAAAAAAAACCTCCAACAAACCATAGATAGCTCACAAAAAATTCAAGACACCTTATTTGTTTCCTTCCTCAAAAGTGACTTGCATTAGTTAAAGTATTATCCACTTGAAGTAAGCACTGCAGCTTACCTTGTGTGTCATCAGAAAATGAGTTCCCCAGAAATCAGCACATTTAGGAAGAGAGTGAAAGCTATCCGTAGACAAAATTCTCCAGAGATACAGGTCATTCCCTGCCTCTTATTTTTCACTGCATTAGTAACCATTCAGCAAAATCAGTTTGATTGATTTATTTAAGCCCCCAGTTTGAAAACCTTCAGGACAAAAGCTCTGTAACTACATTAAACATTCCCTATAGGGTTGAAATTGAATGATTCATTCCTTGCTAATGGCTAATAGTCAAACACCCTCTAGACGTCTTGATCTTCTGTCAGAAGGTCTATTTTATTCAAAAGATTTATGGCAGTGTGTCTAGTAAAGTGAAGCTCAGGTTACAGAGAGAGAACAAGCCAGAAAAATACCACCACACATGCACATCTCTACAGGGCAAGATGGAAAAACTGTCATCTAGTTCTTCGCAGAAGAATTCATGAATACAGAAGTATTTTATGACCTCCTTCAGCAAGACGCAATTTTAAGCTTTAAAGGCTTTTAGAACATCAGATACTTCTAAATTTTTCTTAGCCACTTTCACCTTTAAGCAGCTTACATCATGGTACTGCAACTCACTCATAAGCACTGGCTAGAATTTAAAGAACTTCTCAGAAATGGGTACAGACCTGAGAGGGATGAACCTATATTACACCTCCTGCTATTAGCCTTTGATACCACTAACTACAAAGATTACTTTGTTCTGTCAGTGGTCACATAGCACAAAGCTTTTTCAAGGAACTGTAGGTGGCTGTACCCTCCCTTCTGCTGAACACATGGTGATGAGCAAAAACAGTTATTTAGCCCTCCATTCCCAGGGTCCTCTTCACCAAGCAGCACTTCATTTGGTCTGAAACATTCTTCCTCTTGGAAAAAACCCATCGCAGTAGAGTTAGAACTGAATAAACTTTCAAGGTAACAACAGCCATCATCTTCAGTGAAAGATAGGTGTGTAAATATTTCTAAAATATGCATGGAAGTTCATTTATCAGATGGTTTACTACATGATCATGATATGAAAAGGGGTAAAATGCTAATTACGAAGAGCAGTTTAGCATGTAATTATGGTAACACAAAAACTGAGCGTCACAACTACCACTGGACATTACTACAGTTTAAGTTAAATCAAATGCCATTTGCAAACTGACTCTTGCAGTCTATTTTATACTCTGTACCAACAGCTGAATGGCAACGGTCATTTCTGCCAACACACTTTTCATTTAAACCCTAAGACATTCAGAAACTTTGAAGCAATTTGTGTGCCAGCTTCCATTTTTTAAAGAAGATTTTGGGCAGGTATGTGTCATTCCACAGACACATACACGTAAAATCCTGGTAAATGAAAAATATCGTCCCAAGCCGTCCTTCACATGAAAGTCTGTATCTCTTCATAAAGTTCCAGAGTTCAACACATTCCCCCCTCCTGTACACCCCTCCTGTCATCATCACTGAAACACAGATGCTACTGAATAATTTGGTACATAATCCTTCGTGGGATTATCAAAGTCCACTGGCTGTGGCTCCTCTAACTTCTAACTGGAGAACAATTCTCTTTATATATCTACCTGTCATAATAAATCTTAAAAAAAACCAAGTGTAGTGGCTACTCTCTGCTACTTCTTTTATTTCCAAGAACCAACTTTGCAATAGCTAAGTTTCCCAACTGCTGCGTTACAGTGTTACTACTGTCTCTTATCTCATGAACTTTGAGCATTTTATGTACCATAACAATTCTGAACATAAGGGTTTAAGGCTCAGAAACTGAAATTACCATATGAACAAGGCAATCATAAATACCGTGTGAAAACTGATGAGTCTGGAATCAATTCCAATATAATCATGCAGTGGAGAATCTTTCTAACATTCAAAATAAATACCTTTAAATACTGGACCTTTAGAGATGCTGTATCTCATCTAATAAAGGGTCAGCTGCCAGAGAGCACCTACCACTACCATTCAGCTACCTCCCAGGAAAAAAGTACTCCCTCACCATTCCCTGCTGCTTGCTTACCTTCCCAATTTTCGATGAAACCTATTGAGAAGAATTAGACACCTGTACCTCCTAATCCAATGCAGTGAATCTTAGGATGCAGCTAGTACATCAGTGACAGAAACTGATCTTGGCTTTCTTTCCCAGTTGAAGTGGGTAGGGCTAACTTGGACTTCAAGCACAGGAATCAGCTGGATGAGGCTTAATTGTTCCATTTATAATCAGAGAGAGGCTAAGAAGACATTGCAGTTACCACAGTTCAGCTAATGCTCAACATTTTAATTCCATCTTCAAAAGCTACAGTCACCTGCCATGACTAAGCTGCTTTTGAAAACACCACTCAGTGTCCTAATGTCGGTAGCTCCAGACTTTCCTTTCTCGTTTGTCTGACACCTGCATGTTTACCTTGAGAGAAGGTTGTATTTCTTTGCACAGGTTTCTACCTGGGGAAAGCAGATGCCTGTGAACCAGTGGGAATGTGGACAAACAGGAACATATCTGGACAGGTGTCTGTCAGTATTTCTGGTTTCCCTTGACTTCTCCTACTACACAAATTTAACTTTTTCAAAACTGTGAGCCACAAGCACTCTTTTTTTTTTTGTCACAATGCACCACATGGCGTAAATTTCAGGAAGCCTGAACCTTTTTTGTTTCAAAGTACAACAGAATACAAACATTCATCTCCTCCTCCTATACAAAATTTGTAATAAATATTTATAAAATTTCATCAGTTTTAAGAAAAGTATGTTTTACACAGTACATTGAGCACACTGTCATAAGCTAGAAGAAATTTTAGCTTTATACATACATACATACACATATATACAAACACATAAATATAAATGAACAAGTATAAATACCTGAGGTATGTCAGAAAACCTAAACTATTAGTTAACATCATTTAACACTCTTTTCTCCAAACAAGACAAAGATTTCCACACCAAAAGAATACAAGGCTTTACCTGATCAGCTGTTGTGACATCAGAAATTACAGCATCAGGTGGTCTCTTGGGAGGACTTGCTGTTAACTAAAGCAAAAGTAATAGTATTATTAATATTTCACAGCAAAAAAAAAAATTTTTGCCATACCTGATGCCCGAATATACCAGCTACGTATAAAAAGAAACAATATTTACCGATTTGTTAGGGTTCCTCCTATCCTTTCTATATTATGGACAAATAGAAAAAGATACTGAGTCCAGAAAAAGTCTCTTATCAAGGTTAGCCTTACAAAGATAGTGATCCTGAGGCATCAGATCCTGCCTACAGTTACATGATACACCTGATGAGTTTGAAAACATTTCTTCCAAATTATCCAAAAAAAGTCAAGCAAGAATCATTCACTCAGAAAAAACAGTTGTCTCACAGAATATTACAATGCTTTGGAATACAGAAACAAAAATGAAGCTTTTAAAATAATACTTTTAAAGGCACAATGAAGAACAAAATTATTTACTACCTCACCTGTGGACTATGTTACATCACTTTTCACCTTTAAGAGCTTCCAACACCTTTTTGTTCTACATTTTTTCTTTTACTTTTTTTTTGCAATTTTATGCTGCATATTAAGCCCCACGTTACCACAAAAAACTGTTCCTTGTGCAATCTACAGCTTCATAGCTCAGTTTCGAAGATATAAATTTTACCAACAGACTGACAGAGAATCTCCTAGATCATGACAAACATAAAAGGACACTGTAACCACTTCAACCTATTAAAGTAGCTGAAATCTTTTTTTCTCCTCTACTCCTTGTGTTTTCAAAACAAACAAAAAAGCACAGAAAGAAACTGATGTAAGCTCTATAATGAGAGGAAGCAAACTGACTCTCATCTGTAGTAATTTTACTTATCTTAATTTGTGTGAGGTTTTTACCAAAGAAACAGAAATCAAAAGAAACCAAGTGCTGCGTAGTTTCATGTCTAATAAAAGCAAAGGCTCTTGCCTGTTTATTAACAGCAGAGCAAGACCACTTCTTGGGTGGAGACTTGGGAGTACTGACAACAGCACTCCCCTTGTCATTTCAGAGAATCACAGTGGACCTACACAATCAGCCTGATAACAAGAATATTACCTACACATGCTTTCAAAACAAGCATGACTTGCCAATCTACTTCCAGCTGGTCTAAAGAAACTCAACTTGACCTACTGAGCCATTAAAACTAGCCAACATACGAAAAATCAATGAAACTCCTCTACCCACAGGTCAAGAAACCCTCAACTCAAGAAGAGCCACATGACTTACACAATATGTTGCTCATCAGAGACCTCAACTTGGAAATTTGTTCCTCTTGACTTGCTATACAATTTTCAAATACAATAAAAGTGACAAAAAGACACAATATAACATATGTCTCATCAGCTTAGGATTTCTTTTTGCACAGAGGTGCATGAAATAATTTTTAATTGGGAAGGTTTGCAAGGAAAAAGCAGGAAAATTCACCATTGGAAACTGGTCTCTTGCATGCAGATGCCTCTGTTGAAATTGCTGTACTATTGTGTTATCTTAATGAGACTACTTTTGGGGGATTTTTCTATCACAGGAAGGAGCTGCCTGAAACAGGTATTCTTCATATTTTAAAATGTAAAATAATGTATATAACATTCTCACACTTCACTAAATAAAGTGAAGAAATTGCAGTTGCCTGAAGTGCAATGTTTAACCAAGAAGTGCCAAAGCACTACACTGGACTCACTGATGTCACCACTATAGGCTAGCCTTGAACCACGGGGTTTTTTAACATGCACTGCTTACAAAATCTGACTGCAGAAGAATTAAGGGTTCCTTCAAAGACCTCTGTACACTGTCTGCAATAATTTCCTGTGAATTTTTTCATACTGCACAGAGGCTCTTTGAAGCAGTAGGCATTTCAGGACCTGATCTGTAAAGTTATATACAGTAACTGTATAACTGATACAGATTTAAGTAAAAAACTTTTAAGCTTACATGCAAAAATCCCAAAGAACATCACCTACAGTATCTCAGACACACGAAACCTAGGTATTTCATCATAAATGTTCAAAAATACTGAGCTTAACATACCCTCTATTTAACTAATGATTACTTTAGTGCCTCAGGGCTCTAGCTCACAATAACAACAGGCAGCCACAGCTGACACTGCCCTCAAACGCAGCACTGAAGGCGACAATGTCAGGTACCCGAATAGCTACTTCAACAATTTCAACAAACACACTCTGTGCTCACGTGACATTGTTTGCTATTTCCTAACTCTCTGAAAACAGGAAAGTTCGGCTCCAAACTGTAACGCTACTTCTCTTTTCCTCTTCATGCTTTCCAAGCCTCTTCCATGCAAACACACAGATTTAGAAAGAGCTACACCTAGAGATCTTTTCTACAAACTGCAAGCTCAACCCTAATACTGCTTTGCATTAGGATATTCTACCATTTCAAATATTTCAAAGTAGGAATATCTCATCTGTTTAATGTTTATCAATTCACTTTTCTCCTTAACTCTCAAAACAAAACCACTAGTTTCCCAAGACCTGAACAGCACCTTTTCATTCAGGCTCTGCAGTGAACAGAAGTATTTAAATTCCACCTGAGTTTGCACAGCCACACTGCTTAAATGCTAGTTTATACTTCCTAGTTCATATAGCAAATATTTTTCTTGCAGCACTGACAGAAGTCTTTATGTTTTTGGGTTTTTTTTAAATATGGATATGTGTGGATTTACCTTGGCCTTTTCTGATGTTCGTTTTCCACCAAATCTTCCAGCCCCAACAAAAAACAAAGAGAACTGATTATAACACACCAGGTCCTTTCCACAATAGGTATTCACTGAAAGACAAAAAAGAGGAAGGTCATACATTGTCTTCAATCTCCTTTTTCATACAACTAGCATGTGCTGTTACAAGAGACAAATTCAGCTGGAAACTTGACAAAGCTCATTTTAACAACTGAGGAGACAATGGTCACACTTTCACACTGCACTGTTCCAAGTCACTTCCTGAGTAGGGAAGACTAATGATCTGTTTCAAGGAATATCATGAAATTTATCTACATGAAAGCATTAAAATTAAAAAATGAGCTATCAAAATGGTGACGACATTCAAGGTGCTAAAAATATATGACAACACAGTACTGAAATTAGATTTATTTCAGCATCTCAGACTGCATTAATAATTTATTTAAATATAAATTGTATCATAAAATATGATATATTAAAAGCTATTTAGAATATCCAGTGTGTAAAGTGGATTATGAACTCATACAAAAAGTGGTACTAGTACCTTTTATGAGAGGAGTTCCAGAGTTTAAGGTCACCTGTCCCTTCTTTTGAATAAATAAGACTTCTTACACCAAATTGAGATTCATCTTCCTATTTCCAGTTCATATCTATTTCAGTCCTTTACACCTTAGACTGGAATTCACAGCACTGTTTGTTAATAATGTCCATTACCAGTTCCAGAAGAAATTTAAAAACCACGCAGACTCTGCTCACAAAAATATCTTTTGTATGGTGCAGGAATAGACAGGCTTCCTATTAGCCCAGTATGAAAGCAAAACACAGCTATGAGGAATAGTCAGCAGAAACCTTTTACAATTTTATCCGACCACTGAAGGAATAAAAGGTCAACAGTGTTTAGAGATTCGCTGCCTATTAACCTACTCTTGCCGTCCGATTTCCCAAAGGACCTTAGCATAATCACATCTAATGATAGCAAGATTCTGAAAACTATCAGCTTTTGGAGACATTCCGGTCCTCTAACTTGGATAGGAAGGAAATGGGTTTTGTTTAGAATAAAATAATGCAGACATAAAAAAGGAATGCTCTTAAAGATCGATGCTTTGCAGATGGGTCTACACAACATACATGTATGATTAACCTTTGCAAAACCACCCACAAAACATGTGTAAGCATGCAGACGAACACCCCTTACTGTGGGGTGGCGCAATATAAACTGGCTGCCTTCAGGCAGGAAAAAGTATTATCATTGTTAAGAACTTTGATCAGTTTGCATACTGCATTATTCTACCTACACAGGAAGAAAGTGTTCTTATTTCAGTATGCTAACTACCCAAGAACAATTACACTTTGATCAGTTTGCAAGGTGCATTTGTTCTACCTACACAGGAAGAAAGTGTTTCTATTTCAGCAGGTTAACTGACCAAGAACAATTACACAGCCACATCTCACTGAGATTTAATAAGCTAAAAGTCTTCTCCATGGAAGGGCTGGCAGTTATTGGTACAGCTAGCTAAAAAATGAAGCCTAATAAATATAACTGCACCCCCTTCAAAAGCCATAAACCATTTTACCATCTATTAGCAAGACTGCTCCAGATCCTTTGTCCAGAATATCAGCAACAGTTGAAACTGAAGTTAATTCTCCTGTAAGAAAAGAAGAACATTGAAAGGTTTTGCTTCAGGAACAAAGCCCACGGATTGCTCTTTACACTTGCCTACTAACTATCTTACTTACTAACTTCCTTACCTACTACTGTCACTGTTGTTGCTAAACGTAGCAGTAGTAGTAGTAGTAGTAGCAGTAGCAGTAGTAGCAGTATTATTATTATTATTATTACTGTAATTATTATCAACATCATCATAAGTATTGTAATAGTCACATTAATTATAATCATCATGTCTATAGCAACAGTGTCTGGGAATCTTCGCAAATCTTGGTTTGAAGATCTGAGTGTTCTCTTCCTTGGGGTATTTTTGTAAGCTTTGGGGTTTTTTAAAGTAGAATTTCATTATAGTTCATGTATTCACAGCTAAACACATCACCTTTCAGACTCAAACGTATTGCTATCTTCAAAGATAGCTCCAATCATTTAAGGATTGTCCACAGATTTCAAGAGGGCTGAGACAACCACAGTCCTACAGAAGAGAAGCTCAGGTCAGAGCCGGGGCACAGGGGTCCCTGAAGTTTGGTGTACAGGTTACTGCTTTAGAAACACCATGTTTTTATAAATCAGCCCATAGAATGCAAAAATAAAAACCTTTATGAAGTCCTGGCAATCCATTACTAATCATCAGACTTCTCTGTAGTAAATATAACTTTCAGACATCTCTTTTCTGTTTCAACAAGAAATTCTGCCACTTATTTATGGCTTGCAATTTTTTTTCTGCTACGCTCTCAAAAGCTTAATTTTTAAAAACTACTAATGAAGAAATCCAGATGCATACATATCCTGAATTAGTAAAACAAGCAACTCTCGGATGCTTTAATCTGAAAACTCAGCCATCTCCGAAAAGAATTTGCTACTGCAGTAACTAATACCTTGAGAATTTTGACAGGAAGAAAAGTAATTGTCTTTTAGCCTCCTCATTCAGATGTCAATTTGTTCATTACATACATAATTTAAATCTTATCCTCTGACAGGCACACAGACACAATCAATGTTGAAGAATTCTTACGTAAACATACCAGAAGTTTTATGATACAACCTTACCAAAACATTTTAAAGTTCCGATAATTAGTATCAAGTTAGATGAATAATACATAGGCATGTAGTGTATAAGCATTTGCTTATTGTATCAAAGATTACACATACTTTACTAAGCATACTGTAGAAAAGCAACAACTGATCTCAAAAACACTTATTCAGAATTCCTTCAAGAATGCAACACGTTGCCTCTCTTCTCCCCCACTCCTTGTAAAAAGGATATGCAGTAATACAGTTTGAAACAAAGCTTCTCTATTTCCATTTACCATATGGCTACAGGAACTGTTATCATAGTGAAAAACAAATCAGCAACACAGAAGGACTGACCTGAGGTTGGTAATGGTTTATAAAGCTCCAGATATTGCTCACCATGCAGCATCTACATAAAGAAAGACAGTGCTGTAACAACATCAATAGATTGCTTTCTCCCTCAAGTCAATACATGGCTATTTTAGAAAGTGCTCAGAGCAAACAAATTAAAAAAACATTTTGGGGATGAAGTTTTAAACTTTTATGGTTTAAAAAAAGTGTAGTGAACACAAATTAAAATTGAATATCAAATTCATCATGTATCTCATCAAAGGAAGATATGCTATACAAGTGAAGTAAATTAATAATTTCTTAGGATGTAAGAATACAAACCACTGAATTTTTCTCTTCTAGAACAAAAGGAACTTAACAATATTACAAAAACACTAATTCAAGTCACCTTTCAGGTATATGACACACAAGCAAAATTAGCTACTTTACTCTTCCATACCCTTGCAAGATCAATATTTAGTCCTGGAAGAGAAGGAACACCATCAAACATTGATGTCTGAGCAGGAATTACTCCAAAGCTGGGTAAACAGCAGAATTCTTCACTTCCTTCAAAGAGAAATTTTAGGTGGTCTGGATCCTTAGTTGACATTCCCACGCCAAGCGCATATAGAATAGGCTCCAAGTGAGTATATTTATACACATTGGTACCCAATTCACGGCCAACAACACTTGCCTGGAAATAAGTCAGCATAACATAAAAATCAAAAATAGTTAATACTGAACTTGTATTCTTTCTGTAATTCTTCTATCAAACTTGACATTTGAGTATTTTCTTTACAGTCACATGTACATGTAAAGAATGAGTAATAAATATACCATAAAACATTAACATATTCATAGCAATACAAGCAACTCAAATGCAAGGCATTATACCTTGCTTCAAGCAATCTGCTTCAAGAATAAATGGCGTAACTTTACACAGCTGCACTCTCAGCAGTGTGTAAGACTTTTTCTAAAACAAACCACAACTGAAAAAATTAACACCATAATAAGATTGAAATGAGGAAAAATTACCTATTGAGAAGGAGCCAGAGCAAAATGACACTGCCCAACAACACCGGAGCTCTGCCGCTTTTCTGAATAATACCCTAATTAAAGAGGCTTAACAGAACTTCCAAGAACTTAGATTCTACATTATCCAGTCTATTCAGCTGTAAGTTTTCCAATCATCAACAGAAAAAATAGACTGGAGTCTGGAGGCATTTCTAATTCTGCTTCCTCACTTTACAGTAAACCCCACCTTTCTCTCTGCAGACAGCAAGCCAGAGTACAAGCTGGGCAGCAACACAAGTCTCTCTGCTCAAGGTTTTCATCCAGCTTTGAGTGCATCTGGTAGACAGATGTACTTACCATGTCAACAGATGAAGAGACCACGGATTCAGAGCTTGTTGAATTCATAGAAACATTCCCTTGAGACTCTACCTGACTGAGAGCATCACTCAATACACTTACGGACTCTAGAGAAAGGAATTGAAAAAAACACACTTTTAGATAACCATACAAGACACACTCCAGTTACAGACACGCAACACAAGTATCAACCAGCAAATGAGACACAGCCTGGTATTTCTCAGTTCACTTTTCAACACAGTAAATATACATCTGCAAATTGAGCACAGTGCAGCACTTTACAAGCATCCACACAAAAGTAGAGGATAAGTGATTTCTACATAGGTTCCATCAGTTCTGCACTCACCAGTCAACCATGACACCTATCTCAATGCGTTAAGGAGAAGATAATGAGCACTATTTGTTTCAACTGTCTGAGAAGCAAATATCTGAAAATTACTACTGATTTTCTTATCATGAAAATTATTTGCAATACAAGTCACAGGTCTAATCTCCTGACTGTTACCCTCTTTCCTGAATCAGACAGACAGATGGAAAAGCAAGTAAGTCTGAGACTGAACAATGACAAAATTATAAATGAGATGACGCATGGCTGGATTCACCTATAGTAAAAGCAGGCCATCAAGAACAGCTTGCTCCGTGAAGCTTAGAAGGGCTAAAATCAATATTAAACATTAGAAAGAATCAAACAAAAAGTGATGAGAATCTTGCGCAGAAAAATGTCTTTAAATCAGAAGAGTGCAAATTATTTAACCATGTTAATCCGGTGTCACTCCCCTCCACCTCAAAACCTCTGTGCCCATACTGACTTGCATTGCTGCTTGCATAAACACAATGTTGCTCTATCACACAGCACCACTCTAAACACCCTGCAAGGTAACTGCATGCACTCTTGCAGAATCCTGTTTTCTTGAACTATCTCTTGCTCACCAGTCTCTCTGCCAGAATCATCATAACATTTGCTTGTTGCCTTAATCTTGTGAAGAAAAGGAACATGTAAGAAACAAACATATGTTGTCACCTCTTCTGCCATAGACAAGCTTCCTCTCTGGATACTAGCTCTGTCACAATATGACATGAGGTTATGACATTTACATAATGTGAAAATGTCCAAAACAAGGTCTGTAATTTATAAGAACCTTTCAAAAGGTAGTCTCTCTTATGCCTTTGTTCATTCATTAAATGAATAAAAGAAAAGCAATACAGAGCTATTGAGAGAAGGAACAGACTGTTCTTATTTCTTCTGCATGAACCAAAGGAAGGTTTCACATTGCCTTAAAATCTTCACAGGAAAATACAGGTTTGACCTCTAAGCAAACCTGAATGTTTCCTCAACTTAGCATGGTCACAAACTCCTTACATGCAGGAATATAAAGATCACTTTTAATGGTGAGACCTAAACATTAACAACATGCATTTTTGACAAAATGTCGCAATTAAGACCAACAGTATAAAGGTAAACCATGAATTAAAAATGGTGCAAAATACTAGAATCTCCTTTCCAAGGAGCCTTTCTCCCAGAATGTATGAGTGGACTATAAAATTCGTGAGCTGGCTAGTGTCTGGCTGAACACTAAGGAGATCACAGAATCATAGAATAGTTTGGGTTGGAAGAGACCCTTAAAGGTCAGCTAGTCCAACTCCCCTGCAATCTTCAAACACATCTTCAACTAGATCAGGTTGCTCAGAGTCCTGTCACACCTGACCTTGAATGTTTGTAGGATGGGG
This sequence comes from Melanocharis versteri, assembly GCA_013397845.1. Lineage (NCBI taxonomy): Eukaryota > Metazoa > Chordata > Aves > Passeriformes > Melanocharitidae > Melanocharis > Melanocharis versteri. The sequence continues at coordinate 170,736 of VZTG01008190.1, read as the reverse complement.
CATCTACTACCTGACTATGAAAAACCCATTCCAGTGTTTAACCATCCTCTTCGTAAAAAACTTCTTCCTCATAGCTCATCTAAATCAATCTTCTCTTAGTTTAAAGCCATTACCTCTCGTCCTATTGCAACAGGCCCTGCCAAAAAGTCAAGTACTAAAAGACTACAGAAAGGTGTCACTGAAGCCTTCTCTTCTCCAGACTGAGCAAACTCCGCCTTTCCCTTTAAGAGAGGACTTCCTTCATTTTGATCATTTTTGTGGCCCTCCTCTAGCCTTGCTCCAGAGCTGGTCTACGTCTTTCCCATGTTGAAGACTGCAAAGGTGGATGTTGTACTCCAAGTGGAGAAGAGACTTCTGGGGGGCAGAATCACCTCCCACAACCTGCTGGGCACATTTCTTTTGGTGCACCCCAGGATACAATTGACCTTCTGGGCTGCAGGTGCACATTGCCAGCTTTTGTCCAACCTTTCATTCACCAACATCTCCAAGTCTTTCTCCACAGAGATATTTCTGATGGCTTCATCCTATATCGATACTGGGGCTTGCTCTTCATCTTCCAGGGACTGTTGCAGCAGCATGCAAGTGTAATGTCTCAACGTATTAATTTGTTTCAGTCTTCCCTGCACTTCTGCCGCGTGGCATAAGAAACCGGACTTAACATTATGATCAAATACATTGTTTTGAGTTCCCAATGCAGCATCAGACTACCCAAAAAGAAAGATGAAACATTAAAAGCCACTGATAAGTGAGATCTGGGCACTGATAAGGATGTCTACTTTGCATTCATTTCGAGTACTGCAAGTTAAAGTTGAAGAGGAAATCACAGAGTGGTACATGAGTTTTCAGTAAACACACATGGATGTCTGAAATTAATGCTTCAGCAGTAGACTTAACTATGACAATTTGTGCTTTTCAATACATGACTTCACACACTGAGTAAGGTTCTTTTTAAGACCCAAGAAACATACAATTATACCAAAGGGTATAATTTTGACAGAAACAAACCCAGCAGGAAACCTTTTAATTAACACAATTATTTTATTATTGGTACAGGGGTATTTTTTAAATTGTTGTACTACCCATGAACCCTAAAACCTTAAATGTTCACCACCTCAGAATGGCCTGCTATTATACAGCAAATCATTAGCAGACAGGAGGAAAAGATTAAGCTGGAGAGAACAAAGGTTAAAAACAGTCACAACAAAGGGCGTCTCTTTCCCAAAGTATTCATTTTCCAATAAGGGGACATTGCATATGAACCATATTCTTCAACAACGGAGGAACCAGCACAAGTGTTTAAACCTTTTTTAAATACATATAAATAAAGGAAAGCTGACACTGAAGCTGGAACACTTATCCTCTTATGCAAATTCTCCATATACACACAAAGGGTACATATACACAAACCTTTGATGTGTTTTACGTTAATTTGCTCTATGTCAGACGTAAGCTTTTAAGACGTGTCAGAAGTCAGACAATGAGAATACTCAAGCTGTTTTTTGTAAATAGATAGATTCTAAGAGAATTAAAAATGAACATAAATTTCAAGAGCCAATTACAGACCTTTAAAATACTAGATTTAGCTGAAGCTGGCTCACATCTTCACAACTGAGGATAAGCTTGAGACAGAGTGCCTCACACAGGTCAAAGACACAGTAAGTTCTGCTTCCCTAAATAACAGAACAACACACTCACTTGTACAATAGATACTACAGAATGCTGCATACAGTATAGAGTCCGCAAGACAGGGATAGCTGTCCTTTGCCTCTACCACAACACAATCTGATTCCCTTTCCACAACAGGAAGAATCAGACAACGACACAAGAGCAAGTATCACGCTATGGAGGCAAGGAGAAAACACACCAACACACAGCGCATGGTGCAACTGTGACCTAGTGCACCCTACATCACACCTAATTTGGTCTTTCAACTTTATGTACAGAATACAAAGTTATAGAGTCAAGCCTCTCTTACCAGTATTACTAAAACATGAAACAAGATTAGCATCTCAGATTACAGGGCTTTCTACTACATTAATAGCAAATACTTTATCTAACTGCTTTTTTGGGGTTTTTTGCTACTGCACATAATGCTTAGTACACAAATGCTCTTCACAACGTCACATTACTCAAATGAAGGAAACCAGCAGGAAGAGTTTTAACTTGCAGATGTTAGGTATTGTACCTTTTAATTTTTAACACAAGTACTCTAATTAGTTTCCTTTATTTCACAGTTAAATACCTTCAAGCAATAAAGTGGATAATTTGACAGTAGAAAAAACTTCTAACAGAACTAAAAATTCTATTCAGCTAACTTTAGAATTTTCCTCAACCCTTATGCTGATCCTCACAAATACACAATACAACAATTAATGCACATGTGGCTTGATGGCACTGGAAGGAAAAAGCTGTATCTTGGCTAAGTTCATAACAAAACAGAAGCTAAGGCATGGAAGATTCATGCCAATGTAACATTTATGATTTCCTGACTGTAGAAACCTGCCATGTTCTGTTGTAAGCACTTTTACTCCAGAAGTTCAAAATCTTCTTCAGTTTTTTTCTCCTCATAGCATCAACTGGCAGATGTGAAATACCACATAAAATGGTGAAGCAACTTTGAAAAGAAATCCCCATCTACAACACTTTTCTGCTATCAACACATAAAAACAGCACTGCACATGTGACAGGTCATAAAACAGATCAAAAGCAATAAAGCTGAAATTTTGTTGTTATAAATACCATTCCATAGCAGAACAGAGAACATGTGTAAACTTGCATACATTTGGAAACAGGGTATCTGTAAGCCAAAGACCAGTAAGGTGACCCAGAACTACTGTTTGGATGGTTACATTCCTCAATGCGCCAAGATGTGAGGGAAAGGACAACATGTCTCCTATTCTGGTTTCGGTATAGGCATCTAAAACACATCCCCTAAGGTTTTTAACAAAATGTCCTAACGGATTTCTGAAACAGCAGCTTAATCATCTACTGTGCCTTTAAGTATCTATGAAATTCAACTGGCATTGTACATAAGGATGCCTTTTTCCCTCCTGCCCTACACTCTTAAATGCTGGCAAGGAACAAGAAAAGTAAGCAAAGCACTGAAAGAGAAAATACTTTTGGCCACCAGCCAAGGGGGTGATGTGACCTGAGAACATAAGGCACAGTAAGGACTTCTTTGCTGCGGTATGTCCCATGACTTGACTACTTTTGGGTAGTGAAATGTTCACCAAAAACCAAGAGTCCAGGACTGAAAGGAAAATACAATCTCTCTATTATACTATGCTGTCTGCATGTAGGTGCAATCAAATAAAACACTGTCATTAGTCTGACTCTAATGCTTACAATGACTGACAGTGATGTCACGTCTCTAGAAACTGTGAAGATAAATCATGTCTTAATGCTATAGGTAAGAACACAGAAGTTGCTTTAGAAAGATCTGACCATAGTGAAAGAGAAAATGATTAATGCAACACATTTTTACAAGACAATTCACTAGTTCTGTAGATTTTGAAGTTTCAGCAAATGTTAGAAAGCATTCTTTTCTAAGCTTTGCTTTCCCAAGCTATCCACATACACAGAATCAAAGCATAGTTTGGGTTGGAAGGGATCTTTAGAGGTCAGCTAGTCCAATCCCGCAGCAACTCCTGAGTAGGGACATCTTCAAGTAAATCAGTTTGCTGAGAGCCCTGTCTGACCAGACCTTGAATATTTCCAGGTACGGGGCATCTACCACCTCTCTTGGCAACTTACGCCAGTGTTTCACCACCCGCACTGTAAAAATCTTCCCTCTCATATCAAAACTAAATTGATCCTCTTTTAGTTTAAAACCATTACCCCTTGTCGTATTGCAGCAGGGTACATTTGTCCCACCTTTCCTGAATTTCTCACATGCCTCCATAAAGTACTGAAAGGATACATTAAGGTCTCTCCAAAACATTCTCTTCCCCAGACTGAACAGCCCCAGCTCTCGGAAGTCTCCCTCACCTTGGATGTTTCTCGGTTTGCTGGCATTTTCGAAGTCACACACCTTCTCCCACTTATCTCTCACTGCTTCAGGTGTCATTGGCTGATTCTTGCCTCTGGCAATGGCACCCAAGGATCGCTCCCAGCGCACTAACAGGAAACATCAGCCAGAGAGTTCAAGTAACAAACAAAGAAGCATTTCATTTATTTTGGTAACTCTTATATAGGCCACTACCTTCAATATAGTGCAATAAGAGAAATGTTTTAAGTACTCCAATGTAACTCACCAGTATAACTTCCAGCTGGACTAAAAGGGCTCACTACTTTAACTAGCACTTAGAAAGGGAATAGCACTGGTATTAAGTTTCACTGAAGCTACAACACACTTTTTACTCTCCAGAAATACTAGTTTCAGGATTCTGTCTGAAAAGTTGTAGCTAGCATGTATCTACAGACTTTATCTTCTGATGTGACTTCGACTATTAATGCTTAGGAATCTTCTGAAAGCATAGAAAACTACAGGAAAAAAAGTGAAAACCAACTTGTCAGCTATAAAAGAACATTAATACCAGTAGCCAGCACCTCTAACTGGTCTCTGAAGTCGCATTTCAATTCTGTAACCTGAGAGAAACTGGTAAGGCCAATGTGAAATTAGTTTCATAAGGATACAGACTTCCTGGATTGTAATTCTAATACTTAACCAGTCATGTTGGGCTTGACCTTAATTTGCAAAAGGCAATGAATAAGGCCATACTGGTACCTCATTAACAACCTGGTTTCATTTCATTAAATTCAACAATAGCCATTATAATGATAAAAAATGGTATTTTCTCTTGATCGAAGCGCAGATTTTCAGCTGTATTAAAGCCTAACTGCTTGTGAAGGGCAGCAAGATGTTTTGTGCTGCTGCCCTGCTTCTTTTAATCTGTTCACCACACTTCTCGGAAACACTATTCCAGTTACACAAAACACTTGCAGTTAGTTAAAAATGTATAAAATGGTTATCAAGTGGGGAAAAAAAAACCTAAAAGAAAGCAGAATGACTTCCTGAATTAACAGCCCTACTTCCAACCCATTGATGATACTCATGTCAACTGAAAAGTTCAACAGTTCATGAAAATAATGCTTGTACTAGGTTCAATGGATTTAGATAAAAAAGTCAAGACATCTCACACACTGAGTGTTTTTTCTTCTCATAAGTCCTAAGTATTGTCTGCAAGTTTTCCTTACATTCATATCTAAGCTAGTTACTGGAGTCACTAAGGAAAATACATAGGTAGCATAGCTACTGGTTATTTAAGAAGACTAATTGCCTCAACATGTTTATTCATTAGTATTTTAACAGAAGCATCTTCCCAGGTGGAAAGCAATGATGAAAGCAAAAAATGATGAAATGAAAAATTAAAAACATGCCTGTTCATCAGCATGAGATACTTTTATATCATGAAAAATTAAAGTTACCAAGAAAAGGCATCAACGTATACTTAGCACCACAAATTCTACTTCAAATTATGCCCAGGATCCGAGAGTTAAATTTACTTAGGCAGATTTTCACTTACTGTTAGTTCAAAAGCATAACAACGAACATACCTAAGTTACTAGTTTTTCCCACGTGAAGTTAATTTTTTTTTATTATTTTACTGAATATAAGCGGTTTCCTCAGAATCCTAGCCTTTTATTCATCTTCTTGCCCAAGTAAAAAATATCTTGAGCATACAGGTTAAGTCTAAAGAAAATCTGCATAGTCTTGATGTCAATTCAAAAAACAAGATCAATCCTGTAACATAAAGTACTTACATTTTCCAATCCATCCAGCTCCCACCTACCAAGAAAAAAAGAGTATCATCAGCCTATGACATGCCACAAAGCAAAGCTTTGGTAATGTTGGGAAACAAAACTATACTCCAGAACAAACTCAATACATTAAGAATTTCTGAACTACTGCTGGTTGTATTTAACAGTTTAGTTAAGCACCTGAATGTGATCAGCATAAACCAGTTTTCATCCAATATATGGTTTGATGCCAATACCTATAATGAATATCATAATTAAGTAATTACTCCTTCCTGCAAGCTACTTTCTATGTTTGAATAATTTTGAGAACAAAAATGTCTTTTGAATTTTGGTACCTTTTCAATCTTAAGAGAGTACAATAAGAATTGTAACAATCAAATTGGTAGCATTTTGAGCACAGACCAGAACTTGACAAGGCTGCTACCGCCTGAAAGTACTTGTCAAATACTGCATAACCAGATCAGTATTTCTTCTGCCTATGCTGAGTATGTAGTTCACGCATGGTAATTTAGTTTCAGCAAAAAGTTTAAGACCGGACAAGACAAAACAAACAACTGATTTTGGGGGAAGGAGCAAAGGGAGGGAAAGAGGGAGAAGAACAGAAAAATAAAATATTACCTCAAACAGACTGCCATTCTCAGCACAGCTCTCATGGCAAAGCCAAACTACTAAAGGAGCAACGTATTCTGGTTTGAAAGCATCGAGCAGATCTAGTGCAAATCAGAGGGGGGAATTGTGAAATAGAAATACACTACAGTTTCACCTAATTATTTAATCTAACACCCTCTTACGAACAATAGGAGAATTTATGAACCAGGAAAATTTAATCTATAGTGTTCTATCATGAAAAGAAAGGACAAACTAAATTTGAAGATTTAATAAATACGAACACCTCATGAGATACATATATGCCGTCAAACCCCATGACATGGCTTCTCAGCCAGAGATGAAAGCCTCTTTAACTGTTGGGAACACTGTTTCATGCAGACTGCAAAGCCAGATAACGTTCCTAAATTTCCATCTGACAGGCATCCTGAAACAAGGACAAGCCAGCTATACATAATCCTGACGGAGACGTACATGAGCAATTTTCCTTTTAGTCTGCTAGTCAGCTATATAGACAAGACATTATGAAAATAATTGCACCAGCTGACTGTTTAAGAATTTTCTCATTTGGAAATGCTGATTTGTCCAAATAATATAGGGAATTACCAGCCCTGCTAAATTTACATATCAATCCTATTTGGGGATTTTAATTGACATCTGGCAAAACAGAAAGCTATCTGAAAATTGAGACACTGTCATGGAACAGTGTGGTTGTCCAGGCAGCTCTGATCACATATTCTATCTACTGTCTGAATAATAACTTTGCTTAATTTCCTTTTTCAGCTTTTAGAATATTATTCATGCAACAGCAATAGATATATAGCTGTTCCTCAGCTAAAGGTCATCAAGCATTTTCAATTACAGCCAGATTTTCCCAGATGAAGAGCTGGGAAAGCTTATCATTATGAGTATTTCTTTAATAGCAAAACTAAAGTAAATAGAAGCTCATTTTTAGAAGTTCCATAAAAGTAGAAGAAAGTTGAAAGCTGAATTCCATTTAATATGGCATGTTGTAGGTGCATAGCAAACCCCTTAGGCTCTTCCAAAGTATTCCACTTTGTGCCACATACAACTTAGTCTCAAAACCTAGCCCTATACTATTAACATTAATGCCCGTAATCCACTATTAAAATAATTGAAAAATAGGTGGTAGAAGTTTAAAAAAAAAAAACACACAAAAGATGCAAACTGCATTTAGGAATTCTCAGCACGAACAAGAATATGTGGGTCAAGTTGAACACACGTAACAATGTATGGCGGTGTACGGCAACAAAAAAGCATAGGTGCCTGCAGACATCTGAAGACAAATAGGAAACTCCCGACTAAGATAACAAGGATAATTTGCTAAGACATGTGAAATTTTTTTTAAAGTTGTGGTGTTCAAATCTTTTAAGAGTATTTCAAAAACTGGACAGGGATGGAGGGAACAAGACAACAAACAAATCATCAGAGCTGTAAGTATCTTACAGAGAGACCAAAGGACCTCACTCTTCTTAAAATGACTAAGAAAGAAAATTATGAGGTATTTTCATCATCCTATGTAGATTAAACATCTTCAGAACATGCCAGCTACTGTAATCCATTTTACACTGCATGCTAAATGTATCTGGATCTTCTATAAACAATTGAAATAAATCACTGGAACCTACAACCTCTAAGACTGCTACAGTCATGACCACCTGGATTATTTAGATCTAAACCAGGCTAACAGTCAAAAAAAATCAAGCATTCAATCTGTGCATAATTTACAAAATATGTTACTCTCCAATACCCTGTCTATCAGTCTGACAAATGTGATGATTTCCTTGGCTTTGAAATCTGCCTATCATAAGGGAAAAGAAGGTCAGGAGCAAAACTAAATAGGCTGATTCTAGAAGATTTTCTCAGAGTGATTTCCTTTTACAGACCTTTTTTTTTTCCAAATTATTTTTCTTTCTTCTGGTCATCTGCCAAAGTAATTAGTCAGTCTATCTATCCTAAATTTACACTTACACAGAACTGTCTCCTAAAACATTCCTTACACTGAACTTCCCAATGCAGTACTCTGTTAAAACCTGTTCAAACATTCAAGGATTAGTAGCTGTGCAATAAAGAAAAAATTAGGCAACTCAGTTCACTATCATCTCCTGCTGATCATGATACCACTAAGTACACATGTGACATGTTGTGCAAAAACTCAGTATTTTGCAATTAGACAATATTGTAACAAGTGCAGACACCTTATGCACATACCTGGTGGCACATGTGATGAAACAAACAAGCCTTTCCACTGCTGTAGGAGGATCTTGGAAGAGATTACAATTAAAGAGCCTTGCCACATGAAATTGCTTTTGCAAATGAGAAAACTTGCTACATGTCTTGTGGCAGAAAGTACAAATTCCTCACAACAGACAAAGCAAGTCACTTGACAGTTCAAAGACAAAAAGATAGTAGGAACAATGATTTGGTAGTATATGAAGTGTGAAGGACCTGCATTTCCTAACAGATAAGAAAGTTTGTTGTACTTCAATTCACCGAAAAATACCAGTACACATAGACCTTAAATTATTCACCTTGGGGCATGACGGTCTGGGTCAGCCTGGATCCAGCAGTAGGAGCAATTGTGTTGCAGTGGATGTTATACTGCCGGCCTTCAATTGCAATTGTGTTTGCAAGACCCAAAAGGCCAAGTTTTGCAGCACTGTAGTTTGCCTGACCAAAGTTTCCATATATTCCAGCAGCTGAGGATGTCATAATTATTCTGAGGGGAGAAGACAGGAAAAAAAAATTACTTCAAGTTATTCAATTCTACACAACAGCATTTTCCAGCTTTGGCATTATAGTCCCCATATTCCAAAAAACAAAGTATGCAAATAAGAAAAGATTATTTGTTGGTTTTGCTAACAATCAGGTAACTATTTAATGTTCGATGGACAGCAAACATCTCACAAACCCTGAAGCATTGCCAGAGTAGCAGAAAACTAACAAAGTCATGAGGCTTTCTGAGTGATACTGCAAAACTAGGAAAGATACTCTGTGACACTGGGTCCAGTACAGAGAAAAGTAGTTTATTTTCATTTCTATCTGCATTTCAGGTGGTGTTATTCTTACAACTAATAAAAGGTTTCAGCAAAAGAAAATTTTCTCAGAAGAAAATTACTCTACTGAAAATTACTTCCCTTAATATTATCTACCTGGTAATATCTGAAGATCTATTCTCACAGAATTCACATTCAAAGAATTCTAATATACATTACATGCATGATGGAAGACAGGAAAATCTTGCTCTTTGCTGGCCCCATTATTGCTTTGGAGGTGGCTGAGCTGCTCACACAAGAGCTCTAAAACTACTGCAGTTCACAGCTGGTTTGAGGCAAGAAAAAGTTGTGCTGCAGGTCATCCCAATTCAAAAGAGATGGGTCCAAACCCCCATTTTTAAAGGAAGCCTGTAGTCATATGACACTGGCCCAACGCCAGGCACCCTCAAGAACTGCTCACTCACCCTCCCCTGCCACAGCTGGGCAGAGAAGAGAAAAAAATTAACAAAGGGTTCATGAGTTGCAATAAGGACTGCAAGAAAACACTCCAAGGGCAAAACAGGTTCAACTTAAAGGCACAAAGTAAGTTTATTACTAACAGACTCAGAGCAGAATATCTAGAAGTAGATCAAACCCTTAAAAACACCTTTTCTTCCCCCAACCCCTCCCTCCTTCTCACTAACAGCAGAGGGGGGACAGGGCAAGGGGGTTTTGGTCAGTTCATCACCCAAGATTTTCCTCTGCTGCTCCGGAAGGGGTGTCATTCTCCTGTGAGGCTGTGGGGTCCCTCCCATGGGAGACAGTTCTCCATGAACTTCTCCGGCGTGGATCCACTCTCAGGAGCGGCAGCCAAACCGCACCTGCTGCAACGTGAACTCCCCCCACAGCAGACAGTCCTCTCAAAACTGCTGCAATGTGGGTCTCTTCCACGGAGTGCAGTCCTCCAAGGACAGGCTGCTCCAGCCTGGAAGCAAGGGCCCTCTCTCTCCACTGGGTCTCCCACTGGATCACAGCCTCCTCCAGGCATCCACCCACTCCGGCATCAGCAATTCCCCCACGGGCTGCAGGTGGATCTCTGCATCCCCCGTGGATCCCTGTGGGCTGCGGGTGGATCTCTGCATCCCCCATGGATCCCCATGGGCTGCAGGGGCACAGCTGCTTCACCATGGTCTCTTCACCACGGCCTGCAGAGGAATCTCGGCCCCGGCGCCTGAAGCACCTCCTGCCCCTCCTTCTCCACTGGCCTTGGTGTCTCCACACTGTTTCCCTCACATTTTCTCACCTCTTCCTCTCCTCTGAGTAGAAAAAACTTTGTGTCCTCTTGTTTTGATTTTCTTTTTAACTATGTCACCACAGAGGCATTACCAACCTCTCTCACTGGCCCAGCCTTGGCCAGCAGCATGTCCATCTGCAGAGCCATCAGCCATTGGCTCTGCCAGACATGGAGGAAGCTTCCAGCAGCTTCTCATCGAAGCCACCTCTGTGGCCCCTCCGCTATCAAAACCAGGCCATGCAAAACCAACACAAAGCCTTATCAGATTCTGTTCAAATCTACTTGTAAACATACTGCATAGCTGGGATCAACATATATTTCATTTTTTTTTTAATCTGCCTCACTGCCAATAATCTAATGTTTTTAATCTAAGTAAAAACATGTGTTGCTAGTACTGGTTCAATATGATGAAGAAAAGCTACAAACTCTATGTAAAGAAGGCATTTTGCAGATGGCACATGTCTATCCATAAACTGCAGAAGCACTCACTACCACTGTTACCTGAGCAAACACAGAAAACAAGACAAGGGAAGCACTTTCCTAAACGGAAGCAACTCTAGAATTAAGCTATTTCTGAAGAAATAATTTAATTTTAAACTCTCAGACTTAAGACTTTTGCTATCCTCAGAGTTCACCTCCCCGGATGAGAATAAATGTTACAATGGTCACAAGATAAGAAAACAGCTCACACAGTTTTCAACATGTGGGTATGGTTAAGATTAATATAATCAGTTCTTTGATAAGGTATTTGATGAAATCACAAAAATGAAAAAAAAAAGTTCTGATTTCACCGCATTCTTTTTGAGTTAAAAGTAATACACACCAAAACAGACTAAGAACACTCCCACAACTTTTAAAACAAGTATATTTGTCCAAAGGGTTAAAACTAACAAAGAAAACCCATGACAACCCAACACCAAACAAAAAAAAAAACATGATCTACAAGCAGAACTGCATGTACCAGTCATTTGAATAAGAAGGGGCAGAACAAAAGTCCCTCAAACTTGCAGTAACATACAAGTAACAAACATTTCTAACCAATCCTCACTAACAGAAATTGTATTTTTATAGTCTTACAACTTCTGTTTGAGAGTCAGAAAAACACATTTAAATATATTGGAAAAAAAACCTTTAAACATTTGGCAGAGGAAGCGGAGAGGGGCGATCAGAACCGAAAAGACTTTTGACCTGATCTTGCTTCATCCCTGAGAAAGTGAATGAAAAGAATGCAAGACTCCTCCTTCACTGTTTCAGCATGCATCAGTCTTTTTATACCCTCCTGAAAAATGCAAGACAGAGGACACATTTTTACCTGCCAAATTTCTGATTTTTCATATGAGTCCATGCAGCTCGGGTGACCAGGAATGATCCCCTCAAATGAATTCTGTGAATTATATCTAGGAACAAATTGATGTCAGTTTAGTAATTTCAGCATTTGTCTCCCAACTTGAAATGCACCATGTTTCTTTTTCATGACAAAAATGCACTCTCTTCACACTCTGAAACTGTTACTAAAAGAATGATGGCTTTTTTTTTTCTTCTCTTGACAGACCATTTTTCAGTACTTGCCTGAACATACACTGATCATGAAGAGGCTGCCCACATACACTGCCTCTTGGATGGGGCTCTCCTGTACAGAATTCAAAATCATTCAAAATTCCTGCACTTAAGCAGACTCAGACAAGAACTACAGAAGATAGACTACATTTGTAAAAGTCTTCTCCACTGGCTTATCACCATCTACCATCTCACTGAAAGTTCTGCTTTTTCTTCTGTCCCTTGGCACACCAGGGACCTTGCTTTTCTCTCTAGTTAGTTCTGTGTCTTTTAAACCTGTTTAGTATTCAGCCACTCAGTGCTGGCACTAGGAATGTTCTGCTCACAAAAACTATTGTGTAACTCACATAGCTCTTTTTCTTATTGCATTTGGCAACCAGGAGTGGGAAGAAAAGCCCTTCTTTCCCTTTGGAACTACATACACCTACCATGCATTGCAGCACAGACTTGGTTTGCACACTGAACACAAGTAGCTTGCCACTAAGCTTGCAGGGCAAAAGGTAAACCCTCCTGCCTTCTCTTCTTTCTTGTTCCAGTGGGAGGGATGTACCTGTTGCCTTTCACGTAGAATATACATTTTGAAGTCATTTTAAAATCAGCTCACCCCAATCTTCATCACTTATCCGAACAAAGGAACGGTCTCTCAGGATCCTAAAATGCAACATTAGGAAAACAAAACAAACACAAGATCAACATTAGTTTACACAAAAGGGACAGCCCACACTCAAACAGGACAAAACCCTCAAGTATACTCACCCAGCATTGTTTATAACAATATCTGAAATAAAAAAAGGAAACTAATTCAATGCACTGATAAAATACATGCTTGTTTCTATTTTTCTCCCACTTCTAAATAAATACAGACAAGAACACTGGACATATACTGGACAAAATCATATTACATTTATTCTATAGCTCCTTGTCCTGATCAATGAATTCTACCCTTGGACAATGACTACAACACAATGCTTCAGGAAAGGCAGGTCTCAACCCGACAGAGACCTCAATGGGACAATGCCTGACAGGGAGGTATAGCTGTGAAGTGCTGGCTGCCTAGGAATCCAATACTTGTAGGATGCAGCCATCCTGTACAGTTTCTAAGCCTGCTTTGAATTACAGAATGCCCCGATTACGCAGTTTGTGTTACCATCTTCATTGCAGTAGCCCAAATGATAACCAGAGGAACTACAGAGTCACAAAGCTGATAAAGCAACCTGGATCGTAACAATTTCTTATCAGATATTTAATTAGGCTCCTGTTGGCTTTGATTATGTGTAGTTTTAGCCATTTAACCCTGAGTTAAAATCACCAAGTGGTTTTAAATAGTGGCAACCATATGGTTAAAAAGAACTTTAATTGTTAGATAAAATACCTCAGGGTTTTCTTTTTTTCATTTCTGTTAATGCATTTTGACCTTATATAAGCAGAAGAGCTTCCAAAACATGAAATGTCGCTTTCAGCAACATTATTTATGCTAATTCTATGCAGCTAGTAGTAACACTTCATAGACTCTGTGCTTTGTGAAGAAATTGTTAACCATTATTGAAGTTACATAATTCTGAAGGGCAGGAAAGTAAAAATCATATACTAAGCTTTAAACTTCTGCTAAAACCACCAAAAAACCCAGAAAAGTTGACCACTCATATTAAAAGCTGAAATCTCCTTATTCAGATTTCACTGACTACAGGCATCAAGGGTTAGTGAGTACTACTGTTGTCACACTGTATTTCATACGCATGTTGTTAATTGCACTGTTTATAATGGCTTTGCACTTGCAAATAAGTTTCAACACGAATTAAGCAACTGTACCTATCCTCCCAAAAGCCTCAAGGGCTGTCTTCACAAGCTTTTCACCATCTTCCACGGAATCTGTAAGAAAAAAGTACAAATTTTCAAGTAAAATTAACTGAATACACTGCACTTCCAGGATATTAACAAGTAATTCCACAGAGCTAAGAAAAATAAATTGTGTACAGCCCCAGTGAAAACTAAATTCAAATCCAGCCATTATCTGCATGTGGCCTAAAGCAAATCCCACACAGTAAGCCTAAATGGCACAACATTTGCCATCGCAAGAAAAACATTAAGCAAAGCAAGACCCATTCACTTCCATTTTGCCTCTGAAAACTGAGGATGGACAGCTGCTTAATACTTCAATGTTAAAAAATCAGATAAAAGAGAAGGGCATTAGTAGACAAATCTTAATTAAAAGAAGCAATTAATGCACTTGCTTTTAGCATCCGTCTCCCCACCCCACACGATATTACACCTGTTTAATGTATATGTTATTGGCAAGCTGGCAGTAGACTTTCACTATGCAGCATCAACTTTTCAACAAAGCATTACACCAGTCTGGAAAAATAACATACCATAATTGGGTACTGCTTTCCCTCCTTTTGCTCTGATTTCTTCGACAACTTTGTCAGCAGCTGAGGAGCTTTTGCCATGTCCCTTAAAATCACCTCCAAGATCATTCACTGTGCATGACAAAGAAATCATATTTTTATTGTTAACACTCAGACTTCATGGTCTGTCCTTACCTCATTATCACATTGGAGGTTATAAGGAGTATAATAAAGCCTGCTGCATCTGGATCTTACTGAAAACCACAAATGACAAGAGAAAAGTAGTAGGACACATGATTATTTTTTTTAAAGCAGTGCAACATACATTATCCCTTTTTCTTTAAATAACATGGAAAATAGAACTTTTTCCCCCCTCCACCATGTATTTAACTTGTTTGCCCTGCCCAGGCTACCTCTGTAATTGTGTCGTAGTTCAGAGATTAAGATCTAGATTACACCCCAATCATAGGCAATCTATTCCAGTCTCTAACTATTGCATGAACCGTAAGCAAGACTGGGAAGAGTCTGTTCCGATTCAATAGAGCATCTAAACTGTTACTAGTCAACACCACCACGGAAGAGATCCAGCGGCCTGAACAAAGTAAGAAGTGCCTGCTCTGGAGCTTCAGATCCTGCTCCCGTGGGGAAGGAGGTCCACCTGACACATGGAGCTGTTCTGGGCCGCTCTCCACACTGGGGCACATGTCACTAATGGCAGCTGGAATGTACCACTGCCACACTCTGCCGCACTCCTGTACTTGCACATCCCACAGCTTCACGCAATTACCAGGCCAACAAAAACACTCCCAAAAAATCCCATACAAACAATGTATTTGGACAAAGAACTTCAAAAAGTGGTAGAAGTTATTTAAATGAGCTCAAAATGGAATTGTAAGCAAGCCAGAATTGACTGAATTTACATGCAACACTGGTATTTTATTAAAGCTAAACAGTCTTTTGCTATGGTGAGTTCTAGCTTTCTGACTTCTAACCTCAAGAAGCCAGACATACTGAAATACACAAAATCTGCAGGATATTCTTGCCGGTCTTGATGAAAAACAGAAATGACAAGTCTCTTGGATCATCACAAAATGAAACAGACCCATTTTGTGCCTTTTCTTTTTAACTCTCCATGTAAACAGGAACATGGCTTGCAGGACACATCACAAAATCACTCTGTATTATCCAGATCAAGAAGTCTCATCTGGAATCCTATATTCAGCTTTGTGTGCAGCACTTCAAGAGAAATGTACAAATCCGACAGAAAATTTATGAGTAAATAAAAATGCCAAAGTCCAGAAGAAGTGAGCATCAAAAGGGGAGGGACATGACATGTCAAAAAACCCACAAAAAACAACCAACCATCAACAAACCAAACCAAACCCAAAAATGCCCAGCTTGAAGCAGGAAGTACAAGTACCTTAACAGACTGATGCAAAAAAAGGAAGGAGACAAAATCTCCAAGCTAATAGATCAATATCTAACAATCCAAACATGTAGCCAACAAAATTCAAATGATGCATCAAGGAAAAATTCTAAGTGTAGTAATGGGTTAGAAAAGGCAACACAGGCAGACTGCTCAGTCTGCAACATCCATGATATTAAAGGAAAGAGAATCAGGAACAACCTGGGAAAGAAGAGTGAACAATTTGGGAGGTAAACATACATACAAACCATTCAGTCTTGTTAAGACCTTACAACTCTCTACCACAGACAAGTTTATATGTGTTTATCCCGCAGTTCAATAGTGATTTGCTGACAAAAACTTAATTAAATATTTGGTAAAATTTTCAGAGGCAGCAAAGTACCTTAGGCCAAGCACAGGCACAAATGGAGTTGAAACAAAAATGAGTATGCAAGAAAGAGTTGAGTTATTCTAGGCTTTGAAAATAGTAACTCCATGAGTGTGATAAAGCAATGAAAAAAAAAACCCGAACAACAAAATAGACAAATAACATTATTTTAAGCCCAAGCTTTACATCACGCCATTTTCAGTTGAAAACACACAGTCGAAAAGAGTCAAAGACTGTAGTAGTTGTGTCAGAGCACAGTTATAGTCTGAACCTTAGAGAAGAACTCCTCTAAGGCTATGAGTGTGTCATTAGAGCAGAGCAGCAGAAGCAAATCTGAAGGGCGAAACAGTTGGTGCAGAGGACCTGACATCTACAGTACAAGTTTTTTAAAAAATAAACCAGCTGATTTCTTGCGGTATTCTGGAGTCACAAACCAAACACACATGAACAATGTAGGTGTGATGACAGATTGCATCTTCTAGTTTGTTTTTCAAGGACTCATGCAATTCAATACCATTTCACTATGCAAACAAAAATACTAATAAGATAGTATCAGGGGACATGCTTCAAAAACATGACTCTAAACTAAACCAAAACAGCAAAACAAGAGCCCTCAGACAGACCAGAAGAAACAGTAGGTCTGAAGATAACATGGGATGCAAGACAAAAGCAAACCATCCCTTCTTCCTGCTTTCAACTTTTCCTGGTAAGAGGCATGAAAAAGATAAATAATGACAAAAAACAGTGGTAGCAGGCAACCTTTAAGTGATGAGAACCGGGAGTTTTCCACCTAGGTTGCTCTTGTCAATCTAACCACACCAACAGCAACTCATTCAACAGAGATGCAGGACTGGACAAAGCTATCATGTTGGGACGTACTGTTATTCTTCCAACTACTCAAAATATTCCTCCAGAGTATTTGATCACTGTTCTTATACCTTCACTTCCATAACTTACAAAAGGGAACTTGTTTTAAAGAGACAAGGCATGAGCCTTACATCTGCTTGAGTTTTAAAAAACTAAATGTTTATAAAAGTAACTTCTCAACTCTTTGAAGTCAGAATCATAAGAGAACAAGAGAAACAAATAGAAGCGTGTAGAGGTAATACTGCAAGATAAGTTGAAGTGCGGTGAAGTTTCCAAAAGGAAACAAGAAGTTGCCCTTACAGGCAATTCTTAACTTGCTGTTTAGTTATTACACAACAAGGCCAAGAGATAAAGGAGCATTAGCTGTGGTCAGGCAACAGAATACATTTTCTTTCTGATCATTCTATGAAGTCAGACCACCACCAGCTACAGAGAGTCAATACAAAATATTTGGGCTATTTTAGTGACATAATTTTTGCTAAATAAGAACTCAATGTGAATTATTCATGCTCATGGTAAATACAGCAAGTATCAAAGATGGGAATTAACAGAAAAAAAAGAAGAAAAAACAACGTAGATTTTTTTGAAAGTTGTCTACACACATACTCATTTTTAATCAATGAAGTAAAACCACCAATTTTTATGAAATTTTGTAAACTGAGACAGGGATTTTCATTAAAAAACTACCAAAAAACAGTGAGCAAGTTCTTGTCCATAATTTCTTAAAACATTTAATCATGAACTCATCCACAATACTTGCACAAATTCATTCACAGGCAGCAAAATCATAAAATCACAGAATTGTTTAGGTTGGAAACATCTTGTAAGGTCAAGTCCAACCATTAACCTAACACTGCCAAGTCCAGGAGTAAACCATGTCCCTAAGTGCCGCATCTACCCATCTTTTAAATACCTGCAGGAGTGGTCACTCAATCAACTTCCCTGGCCTGCCGCAGTGCCTGACAACCCTTTCAGTGAATAAATTTTTCCTAAGAGCCAATCTAAAACAGCAACATTGACTGCCTGTGAGTACCCAAAATACAACTTAACCCTCAGGATTGCCTTGTGATACAGCATTTTTCACAACTAAATATGCCCTGCTAAGGTTCAACCAAGGAACTACAAAACCACCAGAAATCCTTTACTGACAGCTATTTGGCACTGACACTAGATCAGATGGCTCTTCTGTCCCATGAGCCACAGAAAGAAAACAATGCTACTGAGTTACATTTCAGCAATTTCTTTCTTGGAAGAAGGCAAAGACAACATATTCACATATTCAAATGGTCATACTGGAAGCTTCTGAGCTTCCAATTTACCTAAGACAACATAGTCTCTGGCCACAGATTGTGGTAAAGACTTGTATGCATAGATGAAAGTTAAATCTAGGAAATTATCTGACTTAAACTGGCTTTCCAGCAAAGGTAAGCCCTTGAACAAACTTGGGCAAGTTGTTTCATAAGAAAATAAAGCTTAGAAGCAAAATTAAACAGCAAAAGATAAGACAGAAAACCACTAAATAATAAAGGTTACTGTCAAAAAGGGCATGGACTGTCGAATGCAAGCTATGTGAAAAGGCAAAGGTTACTGTCTAGATCAAGTTAGTTAAGATAAAACTTACCAACTACTGAAGCTCCTCTTTCAGCAAAAGCCAGAGCATATGCTCTGCCCAAACCTAGTTTTAAAATAAAAAAGAAAAAGTTAAAAACAGGAGTGAATTTATTTCCTGGATCACAATTCAGACAAAAGCTACACAAAAAATTAATTGCATCAAGAAAAATACACGAATTAACACAAACACCTTGCAGGTTCAAAGTAAAACATTCTTTCCCCCAGGACTTCAAAATATTTCATAAGATCAAAATATAAAAGTAAACAAACAGATAAATAGTAAACAAAACTTCCAGTCAAGAAAAAAAACCCAACATGCTTACTCTTTGTTATTGGATTCAGCAGAAGCATCTGGGAAAGCTGTATGCTGCTGAGTTTGTGCTTGCGACAGAAAAATACATTTGAAAGGAAGAACTTTTAACGTCCTGATGTAACACTGAAGAAGGAGGGGATGTTGCCAGTTAATTAATTACGCTCTAAGTGAATAAGATACTTTCCTAGTTAAAGTTAAGATTTGAAAAAGAAACTCAACAAAATTTAACCATGACTGAAGATGTACTGACAAAATCATTTGGATACAAAGGAATGCCTAACACCTCAGTTAACCAAACTGATATATAGTTTGCCTATCCTAAGAGAAGACTGTGATTTTTGCATCACATACAAAAGCAAGGGTCTTGAACCTTCACTCTGGCTTAGATCCCACTTGCGTTTGACATTCATTAAAATGAATGATTTACAGATATATTATCCACTGTACCAGTCAAAAGTTATTGGGATCAATGGCACTGATCCTTTTTTTATTCACTTCAAAAGAAAAGATCTGAATGATCAAAAGATGATCAGTCAGAAAAAAGTTTCTCAGAATGCAAACAGTACCTCCTTGCACCTCATCAGGACATTCAAAGCCAGTTCTCAAAAAAACAATGGGGAAAAAAATAAGAACTGTTCAGACTGTTTCGAAGCATACTAATCTCACAGCAGCAAGTTGAAAATATCCTTAATACTCCCTCAGGCCTCTGCAATGGAGAGCATCACACGGGAGATGCATATACATCCACTGCCTCATATAACCCAAGTCCAAGAGAACTTTGTTTTGTTTTGAAAAACCATACAACTGAGAAGTGCACAAAACCCAGACCACGTTATATGTGCTGGCCTTCTCACCTGCTAAGCAAGGATTGAATGCTTGAGCATCAAAACTAATCTTAAAAAGCCCAAGACAGGTCGCATAAACAATGCCCAACACAGGCAGGAACAGTAATTCACAAAGGATCTGCTCTAAGTGAAAAGAAACACTTTTTAGATATGTGTGTATGTGAAAACAGGTACCACTTTAACACAAATTAGTGATACAGATGTCTAAATAAATTCCCAGCTCTGATCTGTTCACCAGCATCCAAAAAATCGATGGTGAAAAACAATGCTATTAGTAATGCAGTCTAACTACAGTGCTGTAAATTAAACAAAAGCAAACCAAGAACTAATCTGTAGAAAATAGAACCTTCCTTTATCTTGGCTTAAATTTAATTAACTCTTACTAAGAAGTTGTTACGAAACAAAACATCCAAGGGGGATCTTCTCTATTAACAAACCATTTTCAAGCAGCCTAACCCTAGGAGTGCAAGAGTCACTGCACATGCACTTACGACAAGCAACTTTTACTCAGTGCAATACTTTTTAGAAGCTTTGTTACTGCCATAGTGACCTTGTTTTGCTATTATGCAAGGTCTTAACCTGTTCTTCAGTGAAACTTATTATATAGGGAAAAGACCATATAGATCCAGTAAAAGCAGAAAAGCACCATTAAAACCCTGGTCTCAATCATTATCAGGTTGGTCACCTTCAGATGATGTACTTGGACTGTTCAGTGCTTTACAAAACATCTTCTACACAAGACATCACTAAATTTAGGGCCCAAAAATTACTGCCCTGGCTATGTGCAGCACTACAAAGTGAGAGCAAAACTCCACTGGGGGAGGGCAGAACCTTCTCAGAGTACAGGCAAACAAGTTCCCTAAGTAGCTCATCACAAACACAAACTTTGCCTCTCACTCATCCACACTGATAGCTCGTATTTTTGCTTAACCATCACAGTAGGCAAATGTCCAAGCACGGACGCAGAGGAAGAAAAAAAAAAATAAAAAGGAGAAGAAATAAACAACAAAAAAACCCCCAACTAACCAACCCCACGCCATAACAACAAACACAAAAACACTTCCAGGCAAAACCAAGCATTCCACTGCACACCACGTTCCCTGGAGAGATCACGCCTGCAGACCACCAGCAGCGCCGGCCAGCCCCGCTGCTGACAGACCTCTCCCTCCCGCGCCCTCCCGCCGGCGGGCCGGCTCCAGCGAGCACCGCGGGCAGGGGAGGCAGCACCAGGCGGGCGGCCGCTTTCCGCAGCACCGCTGGCACACGGGAAACCCCTGCTGGAGCGGCGCCTGCCAAACCACACGGGTCACACGCCTCAGCCACCAGGTCCAAGGCACAACTGCAAGGAATTAGGCTACCAGGACAGCGCTGGGAGGAGGACACCCACTGCGGCTCCCCGCGTGTGTTTAAACAGCAGAAATCAGGGGTTACCTGATTTCTCGGAGGGGTTACCAACTCGGGCAGAGCCGGGCCGGGCTCGGCCGGCGGCAGCTCCCGAGGGCAGCAGGAGGCACGGCCGTGACCCCTGCACAGCCTTGGCACGGCCGGGGCCGGCACGGACAGCGCCTCCCCCGCAGCCCCGCTTCTCTCCTCTGCCGAAACAACCCGCTCTTCCCC
>VZTG01008190.1:77714-146581 GCA_013397845.1 Melanocharis versteri | reverse complement strand
GGGTCTGCACAAGCCTGAACTTCTGAACTTTGGGGTAAAATGCCAGGTTCAAGGGGTATATGAGGTAGGCAGTTCGCAAAGGCTGTAGCTTCCTAGTACCTCAGCCACTGGGGAAAGGAAGAAGGCAACGTGCGAGCAGGAGTTTAGGATAAAAGGAGGGTGCGTCCTCCAAAACCTCGAGACATAAAACCCTGCGGGCGCGTGCCCCAGTNGATGGGGAGGGGAAAGGAAGGGATAGGGAAGGGAAAAATAAGGGCAAAGGAAGGGAGAGGAAGGGATGGGAAACAAAAAGGAATGGGTGAAGAAGGGATGGGGAACAGAGAGGAGGGAAGGGGATGGGGAAGGGAATGGGGAGGACAAGGAGAGAGGAAGGGATGAGAAGGGGAAAGGAAAGGATGGGGAGGGGAAAGGAAGGGATGTGGAGAGGAAGGTGGAGGAAGGAAGAGAAGAGGAAGGGTAAGGAAGGGATGCAGAGGGCAAGGAGGGCCTTGGGACCAAGGCGGTAGTGCCCAGGGTCAGCCCTGCCTGGTTCTGCTTTCCCAGGCTGTCTGTGAAAGGTGGGAAGGAGCAGGCTGTCCTGTCGGGTGTATCCACATGTCCAACGAGGCCATTGCCGGGCTGGATTGCGAGACCAGGCCACCCTGGTGTAAGACATCACGCTTCCGTTTAAAGTTAATCCACAGTTACTTCTTTTATATTAATCTTACAGTTTATGGTGTGCAATTGTTTTTATTTCCCAGTGCAAAACACTGCTTTCAGCCCTGGCTCTATATGGAGCAATTAAGTGCGATACACCACCCTTCCCTTGCCCCATGGATTTTGGCTGCTCATGTATGGAGGGTGCTGCTGGGTGCAGGCACTGGGGGCTGCAGGGCAGCCACGGAGAACAGGCCTGGGGTGCCGGGGTGGCCATGGGGACAGGCCTGGGGTGCTGGGGTGGCCGTGGGGGACAGGCCTGGGGTGCCGGGGTGGCCATGGGGACAGGCCTGGGGTGCCAGGGTGGCAATGGGGAACAGGCCTGGAGTGCCAGGGTGGCCCTGGGGGCAAGCCTGGCATGCCAGTGCCAGGCACAGCATTCCCACTGGATCCAAAAGACCCAGCGCCAGGCACGGATCAGACCCGCAGAGAGGGTGCTGGTGGTGCATCTNGCCTGGGGTGCCTTGGTGGCCATGGGGGACAGGCCTGGGGTGCCGGGGTGGCCATGGGGACAGGCCTGGGGTGCCGGGGTGGGCCATGGGGACAGGCCTGGGGTGCTGGGGTGGCCGTGGGGGACAGGCCTGGGGTGCCGGGGTGGCCATGGGGACAGGCCTGGGGTGCCAGGGTGGCAATGGGGAACAGGCCTGGAGTGCCAGGGTGGCCCTGGGGGCAAGCCTGGCATGCCAGTGCCAGGCACAGCATTCCCACTGGATCCAAAAGACCCAGCGCCAGGCACGGATCAGACCCGCAGAGAGGGTGCTGGTGGTGCATCTCTGGGAATGTATCTAAGAAAATATAAAACGCCTTTTGCAGCAACTGTGAAAGACTGGAGAAGCTGAGGGGGAAACAGTCCCGCAGACACCCAGGCCGGTGAAGGCGGAGTGAGTGCAGGTAGTTCAGCTGCAGGAGCAGATTCCCTGGAGCCCATAGAGAAGACCATGGCGAGGCAGCCCATGGAGGTCCACACTGGAACAGGTTTGCTGGCAGAATTTGTGACCCCTTGCGGGTCTGGAGCAGCCTGCTCCTGAAGGAATACACCCTGTGAAATGGACCCATGCTGGAGCAGTTCATGAAGAGCTGCAGCCTGTGGGAGTGACACCACGGTGAAGCAAAGGAACCGAGTGAGGCACAAAGAGTAGCAGAGTGCATTGTGTTGAGTTGAACTAGCCAGTGGGAAAAGTACGAATGTACACACTTAATCATTATATTATTGCCGGTGTTGTGTGAGACAGCGTTATTCAGAATGTAATTGTTCTGGCATTTTCATCGGGACAATGCTTAAATCTAGGGTGTGTTCAGAGGATTGTGTAAGGAATGCACAGAATTATTTTATGGGGAAATCATCTACATATTCCCTCTGCAAAGATGAACTTTAATTCATGATTAACCTTTCTTGTAAACTTTGGGTTATTTCTGGAGCTAATAGAAAAAAAAATTGGTTTTGCTGCCTGGTTATCTTCTTGGCTGTAAATGCTTTATTGTCTACACTAAAGAAAGGTGATAGTTTCCTGAATGACAGCTATTTGGAGACTTCCAAAATAGAATAAATTATCGTTTCTGACCACAAATCATGTGTGGCATTCACTCCTTTAGAAATAGTGGGGACAGAGACAAATAGTGTATGATTTTATGACACAGTTCAGCTTGCAGGGGTTTGAAAGCTTCAACTGCAACTTAGACTGTGGGCACTAGAGCGAGCTCGTGCTACAGTAAGACTGCCCCAAGTGCCCACATTCACAGTACCACCCACAGGGAAACTACTGGAAACTACAGAAAAAAAAACATTTCTGGAGGCAGGCAAGAGAACGTGCATCAGATAAATAGTCTACAATCAATCACAAGTTTTAAGTGTGGGAAATATTGTTGAATGTGCGCAGAAACAACCCATTGTACTGGAGGTGTGTTATTCTGTCACAGCACTAAATACCCTCACAACTAATTAAACTTCCGAAGTTTGTCTATGTCATTTGAATGCAGCTCAATAGAAACGCGAATTTCCCAGCAGAGAGGCCCAGTGCAACTGGGTGTGTTTTGCAGAGAGAACATCGCTGATTGTAGTTTGGCCGTGCTGTGCTGTGCTTGGCAGCAGGAGGAAGCTCTTTCCTGGGGGGGAGGAGGGCAGAGCGGTGAGTCAGATTGCAATTGCTCTTCCTGAGGAAGTAACAGATTGAGCCCGTAACATCTGTGAGCTTTGGTTCACCATCAACACTCAATATTTTGTTTATTGTTGCTACAGTGTGGGATTGGGCTCCCACCTGGGAAAAGAAAGGGAAGTCTCCCTTTACTCTCTTTACTAGATGCTGTGAGAGCAGCATCTAGTAAAGACTGGAAATACCCAGAAGGACTGAGTGGTCATCCTTACAGTACCAATTTTATTTGCATAATCCCCTATGTAACCGTATCAATCTAAAGCAGCACAGATCTGTGGGCACTTCTATAAACAAGTCCTAAGAGAAACTGGTTCATTTTCAGCGCTGATTCTGTCCAGCACCAGATCTTTCATGATCTTGAACAAGCCATTTCAGCTCTAGTCTTTCACATTCCATGGTCTTCCATCTCCTGTTTTTTATACATGGTGGGCTGTTCAAGGACAGGACTTACTCTTGAACTTGCCTAGAAGTTAGTGGTTACATGGCCCAAATAAAATCAGTCCCCGAGGTACTTCTATAGCAGAATTTGTTCTTTAGATACCGAATAAACAGGCCTTGTTAAGAAGTCAGGAACTTTTACAGCTACCTTATTTTTGTGCATAGACTGGGATTAGAATCAAGAGAGAGCTCACAATTCAAAACAGTTAAGAGTTTCCTCAACAGATTGGGGGTTTTTTTTCTGTAAAACACAAAAGAAAGTGCACTGGAGAGACAGTACATCACTTCTATATTTTATATTTTTAAAGTGATACTTGTCTGTATTAAAAAGATGCAAAATACAAAGAACCACTCTGGGTGGAAAGGTGTTTGATGGGTTCCTTTGGCAGTCAGAAGAGCTTTGTTCCAAAAGTCATACAGCTATCAGAAAATGTCTGTATCAGTTGAAAAAAGGTATGATGGTACTGCTGCTTACCAAAGCAGTAGCTGGAAACATGAACAGAGTAGGTGTCAAGCCGCAAACCAAGATCAGGTGCCACAGTGAGTTTTCAGTGATTGAGCCATAGTGTGAGAGTAATAGCAGGATATCCACATTCCAAACACAGACAGACAGGGTTTAAACTAGTTGAAACTGGTAGCAAAATAAGTGAGTTCAAAAAGGAGGACCACATTTGCTTCATTTTGTCTCTTAGTGAGCAGTGTGGACTAACATATATTTGTCATTAACATTTTTACTGACATATCAGACAGTTTTCACCAGGAAAAATTTGCCAAAAACCCCACACAGTACATTGTAATACTGAATGTGATGATGTTACCTTTCTGTTATGCTTCAATACCTAGAGCAGGTAAGTTCTTTTTATTAACAGTAAATTTTCATGCTGTGCACTAAAACAAATTTGGTGTATGTTCTAACATCTTTTGACTAACAAGTTAGATAATTTGGTTTGGCTTTTTTTCCTTTTATAAGCCTTTTATAAACAAGGGGGTTGCATATGTTGTGGGCACTGTGGGAATCTTAATCCCATTGGAAATGGTTTCTACTGTCTGCTGCTGGAGATAGTGGGCACCTTGGAAACTTTTGTTCAGGGGGAATAAAAGAATTGACTGATTTGCTTTTACTCTGTATTTTTTAACATTGATAAAAGATCTTTTTGGATTATAAAGATAATTTTCAAGTATATATTTACTTGCTAAATGGTTTTGTTCATGGAGATTTGCAGAGGCCTGCTCACTGGGAACAATTACTTTTCTACAAACATGATTGAAGGGGAAGATATTTCTTGCCATGACCAGGAAGTAGATGCTGAATCCATGTTAAAAACTGTAGCACCTTTCACTGAATACTGCAAAAGCATATGTGTTGCCTCCCCATAGCCTTAGTGCTCTAAAAGTCCCTGGAGTTTTGAAGACAGTTGTTTTTTGCTGTGACCCAAGACACCTTGCTTGCAGGCAGGTCACCCTCCCCATTTCTTCTCTCTCTCTCTGCAGCCATTCTCTGGCTGCCAGTGCAGAGAGGTCATTGACAGGTCTCAGGCCCTGAGCTGGTCATTGAGGGCTCTCAGCACTGAGCTGGTCACATTTATCGCACAGAAACCAACTCTATTGCCCAGCTCACCAGAGTAATTACTCTTTCAGTGGAAGTGTTTAGATAAAACTACTTAGAAACCCCCACTGAGGAATTCTTCATAGCTTGAATATCATTTTTCTATTGATTCCTTTCAGCTGCAGGAACAGCATATAGTAGTATTTCCATTCCAGCTTGCATTCTCCTGTCTTCTTTAATTTTTCTGTGAGCCTACAGCAACTAGTAAGTGGGGAGTTTGTGCCATTGAATCCATTGTTTGTCACCCTCAGAACTTGAAAAGCAGCTTTCCTGATGAGATGTTGAGGAGCAGCCTACTGCGTAGTTAACAGTGCACACGTTCTTATGCACCAACTGCAAATGTAAATGCAAACATTTTTATAGCTGTTGTCAACAATCCACATCACAGGAGGTCTCATATCCCTGTTTTGGCAAGAAACATTAATTTTGGCATTTGTTGCACATACCAATCAAGTGGAAAATTCATGCAGGGGGCACAAGCAGAGCGCCATGGAAGCTCTCCATTTGATTCCATCAGAGACTTAGGATTTAAGGGAGACCGAAGCCCTGGGTCAGTCAGGGCTCGGTGGACTGCTGAGCAGGTATGAAGTAACACAGTAGTAGAACAAACTTTTGAAGCAGAAACTAGTTGCTTGTCCACATCTACAGCTTTGAAAATGCATCCTGTGGTGAGATGTTAGGGAGGTGCCAGCAAAAGGTTACGGTGTGACTCCCATAACACAACCACAGTATTTCATCCTAAATAATTCTTCATGAAAAATCCATTAAATTGGTCCCCTTGAGGAAAAAAAAAGGAAAAAAAAGACAATAAAACCTCACAAGGACTGAAAACAAGAACTAAAACAAGAAGTTGAAAGACTGGCAAATAACCATATGTCACATTCTGTGGAAACCAGGTGCATATTTACACTACTACCAAATTACAAGTAAACAGATTCTGTAGATCGGCTGAATCTTTAATGAATAGATGGCAGACTTGAAATGCCTCGTGAGAAAACTGATTTGGTGCAGTTGCTTTCTGAATTAACAGCCATATTGAGATTTAGAACAGCTAAAAATTCCAAGAGGTTCTGCTCGTAGAATAAATCCAGGCAGCTCCTTTAATGAACGCAAAGTATGCACAAAAGCTAAGTTACTTTTAAACTGTGCCTTCTAAAATGGCCTCTTCTCTCAAGCTGCCACCAAGGACATTTTACAGTTCCTAATTCCAATTTTATAGAAGTTTTCTTTGTGCACAACATACATTCATTTCCCCCAGATTAACAGCAGAGTTCCAGTTGTCTCACAGAAATACCCACTCTGCCAGCTTCCATCCCAACCATCCCAAGAATGCAAATGAAAGCAAAACACCACAGGTTTAGATCGTCTGTATTCCATGCTGAGAACTCCTCCCCAGCCTAAGTAAAGAACAATTTTAGTCAAGAAGTGTGGAATAGCCTTCTATCTAGAAGCAAGATGGAGAACAGTCAACTAACTAGCAACATAAACATTTTTTCCTGTAGTTTGCTTGTACTCCTCTTCAGCACTTGCTCTCCTAATCAGAAATGAGGTGGGAGGTCAAAATACCCCAGCCAGGAGTCTTCCAGCCCCAAACAGTAGCAAAGACAAGTTTTCTTTGATACTGTTTTATAAAGGGCCTCCTTCCCTGTTTCTGTATTTGGTAGCATGAGCCCCCCAGTTCTAGCTTTGGGGTAAATGGTAGATTATGGTGTCATAGGATACTGGAACTGTAGGATTAAATATATTGTCTTACTTAGCCAAAGTCAAATGCCTGTGCTTACAGCAGACAGTAGTCCTTATCACAGTGTGGATGGCAAAGCAAACTTAATGAGATCTTTGTCTGATCACAGCCCTTCCTCCCAGAAAAGTGCTGAGCTTTTCTTTCCACTTTTCCCTAATAGTTTCTCATATGACGGCACAGCAAATGTTCCTTTGGGAGTGTCCATACCACTGAAATCAAGTTAGGCAGCATGTAACTGAGACAGCTTTTTGGTTGGGCAAAGAGACTCACTTTAGTTCCAAGGATGAGATAATTTTTCGGTTGCTGAATTATCAAGATCCTTGAGATACAGAACCAGCTCTCTTGAAAGTAACAGCTGATCTCATGTCATATCCCTAGACCCATGCACTTATTCCCCCTCCAGCTCAAAGCCTCATGGGGTAATAATGAACCAGTCGGCCTCAGTCTCTTTTATTTCTGCAATCTCTCGGTAGGCCTAGGAGATCATACACAGTTGTGACTCTTCACAAAAATAAAACCGACCCCCTAACGAACAAAGCAAAAAACCACAGTATCTCCATTCCAGTCAGTGAAGTAAGCTGAAAGCATCAACTCAGTGCTTCTGGAATGGGGAAAGGCTATCCTTTCATGTCACAGAAACCCTTAATTAACAGTAGGCTATCAACAGCCAGGGGACTTTCTTCTCAGAACCCTAGCCAAGCCCAGCTACTGAAATAGATTCCCCAAATAAAAGAGTAAATCCTGCTTAAGAAAGCCAAGTAGTTTTTCAACACTACTTGGTAATGGAGCATAACTAGTGCATTTGTATTCCCACACAAGAGAAGAAGGGTTGGTGGTCTGTGGGCCCTACTTAAGCTGATTTATTCCATCTACACCACCATACTCCCTGTATTAGAAAACCCTCACACAGCTTAAATGCAACAGTATTTTTCATCCACCATTAGCTGCAGCTTGGCCAGAACAATCAGCAATAAATGAATTCTGAAAAAATGTACTTCAAAATGTCCCACAAATATATTGCAAATGAAGAGTTTTATGTTGCCCGGAGGTGCCAGTGGAAACTGGAGAACAACTGTGTTGAAAAGCAAACAAATTTTCTCTTAGAATGACCTGAATTTATGAAAGTTTTCAGAATTATATCCACTAAGAAGTTTCCTTATAGGACACAAAACACCTACTGACTAATGAAAAAACCCCAAGGTATCTAGGAAGCACAGTATGATATACAAGGCCAGCGGCTATTTTGTTTCTGCTCATATTTATGTGCACAAAAAACCACATTTTAAACCCAAATATTTAATACAAACTGAAATAGGAATTAATTTGTCACAAAGCCAATGAAAAGTATGATTTTAAAATCCAGTGTTAAGATTTTTAGAGTAGACAGTGGAAGGCCTTACATGTAAAAGTAATTTAAATCTAAATCACAGTAACTGTAGGAAGCTATGCCTTTATCCTCCACCTACCATACCAAGACTTTCCCACAGGGGAGAACAACAAATAGCAAGTAAGTTTTGAGTGCTTGGGAAAGCTGGGCAAGCAAAGTGCCTTCTTAATTACATTATTCTTAATCATTATAGTCTGCTTCTGTGTTTGATACTGTGTAATTATGGTACATCCCAAAGTTATAAGACGCCTCTTTTCAATTTGCTCCCTAATAGAAAGAAATGCCGTAAGGGATGTTTCTCCAGAAACTGGTGTTGTGCTAGCAAGTAGAAATTTATAGATGGTTAGAAGATATACATCAGCATCAGTATTTCCCAAGCTCACAAGAAAAAGTGGATATTGATTCAGGAATGTCTTGCCCATAAATGTCAACTTTAAAATCAGAAAATAGAACTCTAAATAATAAAACTGAGTACTAAGAAAAGAGAGGTGACTTCAGCAATTTGTAGTTTAAACATTAAGAAAATTTGATTTGTTACACAGACTGAGCACTATTGTAACTGAGAAACCTCTTTGACATAGCATGTTTGGAGAAACTATTTCTTTATTTTTATAGACATAAAAAAACCCTCACGTTAGCCTATAATATTTAATACTATATATGAATTACAAAGCTGCAATATAATTTCAACTGCAGTATGCAAAATTCAGCATGAAAAGATTACAATATTAGAATGGATAATTATTTCAGAACTTCTTTCAAATGCAAGTTTTCTTGTTGTGTTTGGTTTTGGTGTGTTTTTTTGGTTTTTTCCACAAACTGGACATAACTACATTACTTAGTCTAAACTATCTGAGTAATAGTCACAGTATGGTTTTGCACAGCAATTTGGTTTTAAGATAAATAGGAAACTTTCCCCTCCCAAAAGAAGTTTAATTTATGTGAAAACCATAGAAGCAAGATATTACAGAACTTTTCTGGACAACTATAATCTCTTTTTGTTTTATCCAGAGCACAGATGTTTGCCACTTAACCATGAATGTTGGCTGACCTGCCCAAATCTCAATAATAGCAGTTGTAACAAAGTTTTTCTGCAAATGGTTATGCAAACAGGAATCTTCATCTCATGTATATGAAGTATACCCTCTGTAATGCATTCAAAAGCACTTCTGGGAAAAAAAAAATACTCAGAAGTATACGTACTGAAATCACAGCTAAACGCTTACTACACTGATGAGGGTATAGATTATAGCCAAAACAGTATCAACAGCTAAATCAAGATGTACATTATTCTTTCAGAGATCAAATTACATTGCCAACCTACCCCCCCCCCCAAAAAAAACCCAAACAAACAAACAACAAAACAGGAAAGCAGTGTTTATTTGTGTTTTTTCATTAAGTGAAGCAGGTAATGTAGTCAATCTACTCTTCTTCTTAGATTACAATGTAATGTAATCCTGGGGTAAAAACAGTAGGACAGGAGTTGACCTGTCTTAAGTGTAGTTCAGCTGCTCAGAAGGGCAGGCAAAGGCAAAGGAAAGCTGTGGCAGGAGGTCACCAGACAGCCAACGCTCGTCCTAGAGAAACCATCTGAGCCCATGCAACGTACAACTTACCATCCTTCTCTTAACGCTGTCCTCTCTGACAATGAGGTGGGGTGGATCCCTCTCAGCTAGGCCCTGAAAATGAACACACTCTGGTCCCTTGAAGAGCTACATGCAGAATTCCAGTTTACCTTTAAATAGTCACATTCTAGCCATTACAGCTAGAAGGGGCTGGAAAGTGACTGAAGCCAGCTGCCATCACAATCAGTTCCCTATTTGCTTGGGAAAATGTAATCTCAGTAGGGAGAGATATGAGAAAGCAATTGGCCATCTCCTCACTCCATTGTTCTACAGGAATTTATGGGTGGGGTTGAATCTTTTTTTAGAAGAGACATGATTTGATATCTTCCTTTTAGGGGAAAAAAAAACCAAACAAAACCACAAATCACCCCACGTAAGTTGCTGAAAGCTTCCAGATTCCTGATGATCTCTGTACATCCTAAATGGAGATAAATCTCGGGAGAACTCAAGGCCAAGAATAAGGCTTGTAATTTACCCAATTGTGTCTTTTTGTTTGTCTGTGCATACAAACATGATTAAGGGGTAGCCAGAAGTTCCAGTAAATCCCTTCCAAGGTGGCCCACACAAAATGGGCCTGATAACCTCCCTACATTTTGTTTTCATTGAATGGATGAGATTATGTTGGTTTACGTCTTGCAAAATGTATCCAAGGTCTGACGTAGCACTTTCTCAATGCCTCTAGAAGGCTATAAAATTAGTTTTAAGTTCCAGAACTTCAACATGTATTTTGATGGCATTAGGCTCTACATATTAACTAAATGTTGAAAAGACATTAAAAATACTAATCACCTGAGCTACTGACATTTAAAAGCCCATTATAAAATGAATCTATGATGACTGGATTTTAATGTATTAATAATTATTACCCTATTAAAACACAGTATTATCAATTTTGCAACACTATATTATGTCATTATGCTACCCATAATTAAAGAGCACCACTGTAACCTTTTTTAAAATTTTGACTATGTCAAACTTCTGCTAGAGGGTCAATGCCTTCATAAAAGTGTACTACAGGGAAAAATACAGTCAGTTTATTTCTGAATTTTCATAATTAAAGCTACTATTTATGCATGTTGCAGGAAAAAAAATTAACTGCAAAAGTATACAGCTTGAGTGCTATGTCATGTCAGAAGTACATGGTTAGGTGTTTGGGAACCCAACACAATTGGTTTCTTTCATCATTACAGAAGTCAATTTTTTGTAATTCAAAATGAATGCCAGACAAGAACCATTGTTACAGCATCTTAGAAGAATGCAACTCAATTGTGAGCTAAATATAATTTCTCTTAGCTGTCAAGTTTTCGTGCTTATATTCAGATCTCCATGGGCAATCTTCACTTTTTCCAACAAGTAAATGGCCAGATAGTGCAGCTCAGTAAGAAAGCCCTGGGTACTGAAAATATACATGGCTCATATATATGTAAGTAGGTTTTAATTATCAATGTACAAAGATTATTTCAGCAGTTTTTATCCCAAAGAAAATTCAAATTTGAGCAATCCAAATATTCTGGGTCATGGCCGAAGATAATCTTCTGCGCTTTGCACAGCACACACATGTAATACACCTGGTTCTAAACAAGGTACTGTCCCCTCCTTTCAGTAACTGTTACCATTCATTATAAACTATGCTATTTTGCAAGAATCAGGACATAATTTAAAAATAGGACTTGTAGGTAACACTGTTTTAATGTCTAGGAGTCAAGTTCCTTTTTATGCTCACTCTAGAAGGAAGACTTCGTAAAGAAAATAGCTTTCTCTTTCTAGGTAGGAAGATAAAATAAGTACACCAGAAACTAAACTCTTTACAATTTGTGTGATTTTTTCCATGATGTTGCATCCTTATACACGACTTCTGATGGACAGAAACACTGTGTCTTTACTGTTTAGGTAAAACATGTGAAGGGATCTTACATGATATTCCTTCAGCTGCCAACTTAGTAATTTACTTCTTGGCAACTTCTGGTGTACTACACTTACATCAGTTCCCAGTTGTTTCCAGACCAGTAGTACATCAATCTTCTCTCTCTGCTGAACATCAGTGTCTTCCATAAAATGAGTTCACATTTTGAACACATTTCTCTGGCACATTTCTAGGAACACTGAGAGCCTAATGACCAACCCAACATGAATAAAACTTCATTTTCTCTCTTAAAAATCACAAGTTACGCTGAAACCATATGTCAGATGTTGCAATGCTTTTGTTGCTGGCAAAATTTAGAATTTAAAATGTGACAAGGGGAAAAAAAAGACAAGAGAAGTTTGGAGTGCAAATATTCTTTGGTTTACTCATTAAAACAAAAGGACACAGCAAACAGCAAAAACACTGGCAATTAAATAAACAGCAAATTCTTTATATGCTTCCTAACAGAAAGTCTTTGGCTGTTTGAAATGTATTAACTTCATGCTTTTAAGTACATTACAGTGTCTAGAAAGTCACATTTTTATCCCCAATATCAAGGCAGAGAGAAGATGAAGAAGAAAAAGAAGGATAAAAGGTAGGAAGTAAGAAAAGAAGAAAAAATTTATTCAAAATTCCATTTTTCCATTAGTTAAATAGTATATAACACAATGATAACACTAATTTCTGTTTCTAGTTTCATTGTACACAAAGCAAATTGGCTTGCAATTTATTTATCAACTTTGGTGAATTCACATCATCATACACATCAGACTAGTATATCAAATATACTGACTTACATCTTTTCAAAAAGAATTGTGTCCCTTCCAACCCAAATGATTGATTCTATGATTCTACTAGCAGAATTCTTAATATCTTAAGGAATTGCACAGAGAAGTCACTGTGTTTTATCTTATCATAGGCAGAATTAGAATTCTGTACCACAAGCAGTTTCTTGGGAATGCTCTTCCCCAGTTCGGTTATTTTCCTGTAGCTTATTCCTCAAATAATCCCCATGTAGTCAAAGGAAGCAAGCACCTGTGCAGGTCTATAGGGATCTCACTTGGGAGATCCTGCCTTGCAGACAGGAAGTTTTCACCTCTGAGCTGGAGATGCACAAGCCTGCTGTTAAGACTCTATGTGACAGCATCACTGATTTTATTTAAAACTCAATGCTTCATAATGGCAACACTAGGAAGCTGTTATCTGTGCAGAGAGCATTAAAGACTATAACTGAATCAAATATGTCTATTTTACAAGTAAATGAAAGAAATTACAGAGTGTACCATCACCATGATAGTCTGTTACCAACATTATTGGACTCTGATAGTTTAGAATTAATTCTGTAAATCTATGAAAGATGCAGATTGTCTGACAGCATATTGTTTTGGTTTGTATATCTATCTTGCAAGACTCTTACTCTACTTGAACCATTCTGTTTGATTGTCTTTATCAAGCTGTTTCCATAGGCAAAGCACAATAAAAAAGTCATGTGCAGTTTTTGCTTCCAGATGGACTGTGAATAGCAACAGATAGCGCATAGTAAGAAATCAATTAATAAAGATATTTAGGAAAGATTTGTCATAATGTAAAAAAAACCTCTTTGCATGCTCCCTTATTCCTTCATAAATCAACAGTGCTCCATCTACAAATAACTCATAGGTAGTCACCTCTAATACAAGTACTTATATGTTCCCCTCATCTAGCATTTTGTTCACCCCGTCACAAAGTTTCTGCAAATGCATTTTATAAGGTCCAAAGGGATTGTACAAGGCAGCCAAAAATTCACAATCAGAGAAGTGATCAAACACATTGTTGACGCGTCCGTGTGACTTTGCAGTTAGGTGACGCTGAATGATTTCATGAAGCAGCTCTCTACATTCATTTAACAGTTTGGACAAAAAGTTCCTGTCAAAGGTATAATCCACCTGATGGAAACTGACCACGGTCTTAGCCAGCTGATGAACCTTCTTCTTGAATTTCTCCATCAATGCTATTTCATCCTGATTAAACTGGTTGTTCCTGTAGAGAATTGCCAATTTGAGAACTATTTTAATGAGGTTTTTGATGATCTTCTCTGCTTCTTTTTTATTTTGTGTATATTCCTTTGTTACTCTGTAAAGCTCATCTAAAACATCACTGCTTGTATCATCGATCAAAGTAGTTGCTATTGATTTGGACACCATTTTTCCAAGGATCTTCTTCTGGGCCTGAATGGCCAGACTTTTGGAGTTGAAGACATCTGTGGCCACTAGGGGAAGAAAAAAGTATGCAGTCAGTACTTCCAAACAGTCAGTCTCTGGACAGCAAGTTGAGGAATATTTCTATATCTATACTTTCACATTAGTCTTACTAAGTGTCACAAAAATAACATAGTTGCAGAAAAAAACCCATATTTAAATCCCTAAAACTCTGTTCTCTTTAGGTTTACATTCTTTCAGACTGTTTTACTTTTGAGAAAATACCAACTGAACTTGCTCAGACATGGTTTAGAAGATCTCTCTATATATGGATTGATGGAATTTCAAATTGAGGCAATGAAACTGCCCTATTCGATCAGATGAGTCACAAATCTAATCTGATTCTCGCATTCATAATGAAATCTGAAACCAGGATTATCCCAATGTCATGACAAATAACCACTGCTACTCAAATAAAGATAATAATTCTGTGAAGCGACCGTTATAAAGCCTTTTCCTGCTTCGCATTTTACATGATCAGTGAAGGCAGACACCACACATTAATTTTTTTTTTAGGTATCTATTTTATACATATCTGTAGATATCCATGCAGAAATATAAAAGAAAGACAAAAATCCATGGTCAGCAAACAACACTGAGATTCTCTGGATTGAATCTGAAGACACTAGTTTTCAGAAGAAAAGCAAGTACAGGTTAACATTTCTGTGTCCTATACTTAATGCAGTAAAAGCAAGAAATTAACTTTCTAGGGATTGTCATAGCACTTGTGAGCATAACCTTTTAAAAGTATCTTTCTGTGACCAAGGAAGTATATCCTAGAACAGATTTCCACCTCTAAAACTATGTTTGATTGCACTAATACACCCAATGACTGGTTTGTATTTGTTTTTCAGATACTTAAAAGACCCCAAACAGTCCTTCAGAAACTTGACTTGTGAAATGTTATCATGCGTTCTGTTTTCAGCAACAATTTTTTAAAGCACACTCCCTTGGCAGCACTCTCTCCATTAAGACACATGTGAGTTGGTATTTTCAGGTAGAATTGTCTGGGAAATGGCTGCCTTTGTGCTGCAGCTCTCCAGGAGTCTCAGACAGGCGAAGGAAGGCTACATCTGTTTACATTTACTATACATATGAAAGGTTTGCTTAGCAAACACAGGGACTGGAAATATTTTCTTTTTTTTTTTTTTTTTCTTTTTTTTCCTTTTTTTTTCTTTTAATGAAAACATCAACTCAGCAGATGTCAGACAGTAAATCCCTGAATTTGGAAAAGGTTTCCTCTTAACTGCTGGTATGTGGGCAGCTGGGTGTGTTCAGACACAGGCAGCCTCAGGGGTTCCAGCAAACAGAAGAAACTTGTCCTTCAGGACATGAAACACAAATGCGTATTTTTAATTCAAGAGTATCTTTGAGAAACTAAATAACAAGCTCCTTTTTTTATCATCCCACAAACTTTCAAGCAGGTTTGTTTGTTAAAACTTTCAGTGCGTATCAGGATTTTGTTTTGAAGCATGGAGTGTCTGAGCACATTTTTTAAAATCTTTACTACAAGAGGACACTCAACAACCAAAGAACCCCTTGTTAACTGTCTTGGGCAAAGCACTCAAGATCACAAGACAGACACACTTCTCAACCACAAAGATACAGGAAAACATTAAAGATGCTGAGCAGTCATTCTGAACTGAAAACATTTGATTCGCTTTCTGTGTTTTTAAATCTAAAACTGCAATGGTTACAATTAAAGAAAAACTAATCCAAGTTTTCCAAAGGATGATCAATACTAGAACTCAACAGCCAACGCTTTACAAAGATCTATTGATAAATGACAACTTTTTTCCCCTTCCAAAACAGGAATATCATTATTTCATAACTTTTATTACTTAAAGTCTTATTAATGCTCGTGATGTCTTCTTTCTGACAGTCCACACATATAGAGATGTTCCTGCTAATAACAGTTACTGTTTCAATGTTATCTTCCAAAAATTTGCAGAGAAAAACTTACAGGTTACAATATATCTGTATTTTTAAGCATTCTTTCCCAGGATGCTGTAGGCATTCTTATAAAGTAATATCACACGGAATGCTCCACTGTAATTCCAGCCTGAATAATTCTATATTTCTAAATCCACATAACCTGTCTCCAGAAAGTCACGCAAACACTCAGCTATGGTTCTAATATAATAACCTGCAAAGTATCAAGTACAAGAAACTGAAAACATGGCAGTGTCCTAAATATTTTACAGTTTTCCAACAAAAAAAGTCTTATATTACATAATTTTACATTTTACTAAGTACAGCTCAATATGTAGTTACCTTTGCTAACCAAAACAGGAATTGCTCCATTCCAAAAAATGCTGAACTCTTAATGGTATTTTTCTAAAACTGTCCAAGTTTTGGGGCTATCCAGCGTGGCTTACTTTCTATCTACTTTGGTATAAGTACACCAGAAGTTAGTTTAATTTTCCCTGTGCTGTTACATGGGTTCTAATTTAATTGCTAAATATGTAAACTTCATACATCAATATTACAGCCAATCCAAAAAAGGAACTTGCTAACTCTTTGTATTTTATAATCAGAATTTTTCCTCTTTACCAATGACAGAAAGATTTAAAATGTATTTCACAGCTTGAATAAGACTCAGTTTAAGCAGTAAGATTATAGAGCTTCTTCAGAATGAACACACATACTTCCTTAAATAACAGTAAAACTATTACTTACTTGTTCATCTAATGTAATTGCAGTTTTTATTGCTGACAGCAGAAAGAGAAGCAAAATACCCAAGGTGAAGACTGGCCTGTGGCGTATTTATTCTGGTAAATCCAGTGCACACTTTATCATGTGCTTTGAAACATTGTCAGAAGCTCTCACAGAGCGAATATGAGGTTTTCCTCTTCGCTGTGAGGGCAGCTCTTCTCAGCTACCTTTCTCTCCTGCCTGCAGTGCTTCATTTTGCTTTGGCACCTCAAAATGAAAAAATACATCGCAGTGGTTTCACTTCCTCGAAGACAGAGCTGAAAGGAAATTGCAGCGCTGAGCAAGCAGAGCAACACTGAGGGCTGTTCCTGCCAACTGACAACTGGGACAATTCACAGACAGGGAGGGAGAAGAAAGGTCCTGTGACTCGACAGGACAGGTGACGTGTCAAGAAGAGGTTAAAACATTAACCTGGTGTCTTCGAGTGGAGATGCTCGGTGTATGAGAGGTGCCTGACTCACAGGTCGCGATAGGGAGGGCAGCATTCCCAACGTGAGGGCTGCCAGGCACCCCCTTTCAAACTTCTGACTGCAATTTCAGATTCGAGCACCTGAAAATGCACCTTTATACAACTACTTAGGGATGACTGTATGTAGCCACCTTTTGAAAGTGATTACAGTAGCTGGCCTGGGTGTCTGACCACACCTTTTGTTCTGACAGGTTACATCCTTGCACTTTAAACTGAAATAGTGTCATTTTTCTGGTGACCTGCAGGTGATCACACTAATTTTAAGCATCTCACAGTTTGGTTTACCTCATGACAGCTCTTTATAGCTCCAATTTCTTTCCTCTGCCGTTTTACACATAACCTTTTAAAAGGTTATCATAAAAAAATACACCTTTGAAATCAATGGGATGTCATTTTCTGCAGAAACTACACAAATAAGAATGATTATGTACAGTAAAGCCACGCCTCCACAGAGGAAAGTAGTCCAAGAGAAAAGGCTCTCAGAGGAAATCCTGCCTCCATTACTTTGAAATTCACAGGATCAATCTTAGGAACAACGTAGACATCTGCAAAATCTCCAAATTTATTATTTAAATGAGAAAGCAAGGTGCTAGAGACAGCCTCCTGTGAAAGCTGTGAGCTTAGTGATTATGAAACTTTTTGATTTTTGTGGCCAAGCACATAGTATATGTATTTAACATGGTATTTTGTGTATTAAAATGAATAAATATTAGACATGTAGAATTCTGGATGTGTTTTTCCCAAAATATTTTACCATATAGAGATTTTCCTTAAACTGTGGTGGAAGTGTAAACTTCCAGTGAAAATTTAAAATTGTGGTTAATAGACTCTAAGGAGACTGCTATAAAAGTACAAGAAGGCTCATACTTATGGCTGCAATGCTGACTTTTCCCTCACATAGAAGCTAGCACACCTCCCTCTGTACTGTGGCAAGTGACTATTACACTATTACCACATACCCTGTGTCTCAACTTTATTTAAATTAAAAAAAAAAAAAAAAAAAAAAAAAAACAATTTGGAAAAAAACCAACATTTTTTTCCCACAAGACAACAGTCTATGGTAGATTCAACATCACTTGCAGCTGAGTGTATGCAATTTCATGTACATTGACAATGAATACTTGAGTCACAGAGTATTTTTAAATTTCTCATAGTGAAGGAGAAGGAAAAAAGGCATCCAGCAAAAAATTACAGTGAACCATCATAAATTCCATGGTCAAGTCAAGAGCTGAGCTTCCTGATACTCACTGTGTTGATACAACAGTCCCAAAGGAAGAGAAAATATGACTGTGAAACGCTGCTGCCTGAGACCCAGTTCTCATTTTAGTGACTGGCACATCGTGTGCTGCACGAGTAAGGCCCAAAAATGGTGAGGGTTTTTGGGTAAGGCACAAAGAACACTGACATGGGCGTGGGAGGAAGGAGACAGCACTATCTGAGGGCTTCAGGCAGCATTTAAAAGACTACCACATAGCATTTAGAAATGCGGCGATGGACTTCCCGCCGGGAATCCTGTGTGGATGTGTGTGCTTGCCTCTCTACAGACTGTGTGTGAGAGCTACAGCTAAAAGCCTGCACATGCCATACAAATTGCATGTTCAGTCAGACTCCTGTAGTGAAAGAGCACCACTTCCCTGGAGGGAGGCAACTTGAAATCAAGTGGAATTAGTGTTATGACCTGTCTGAATGTATCTGACCATGAGTCATGCACCTCCAAAATCATGAGATTGCCTAGATATGAAAGGATAAAAGAATTACTGAATTTTTTATCTTTTTTTGCCTTCTGCTTTCTGGGTCTTTACAGGTCTACCCTTGTTTTCAGGAATGATACAGGCCAGAAAAGTAAAAAAAAAATAAATACAGAAGCACATATATATGAATTCATGTATAAATACATGACTTCAGTAAGGTAAAGCTCCAATGGTGATAAACTACAAGAGTTAGTATCAGTGAACAAACAAGTCCTGAAGTACAAAATAGGCAGAAATAGTTATAAATCTGTTACCAGGGCTGTAACAACTTTCACAATATACTCATTACATGACAATGTGATTAAAAAACATGAGTGGTAGGATACAGACTATGAATTCTTCAGATATGAAAAAGGTAAGTTGATTTTTCTAGCTGCCACATGATATATATAGCTTCTTCTTAATAACCAATTTAGTGAGTCACAGTTTCAAAAAGGTTTTTTAATGCTGTTTTCTTTTTTCTTTTTTAAGAGGAGATCCAGTGTTTTGATTCTTATCTAAGTGCTTCAAAGTTTCCTGGGTGAAAGGTATGCTAAAATCCTTACAATCCTTCCCAACATTCTTCCAGAACTCCTTCCAAAAATACAGCAGTTCCCAAACGGCCACTTCAGCATATTGGCCAGTCTCCACATTCACAAGCATTTGTTCACTTACTGGCTTTTCAAAAGCTGACAAAAACTGAGGCTTGTACCAGACATGCAAGACCAGAACCACTCTGAGAGCTTTCACTCTTCAACCTCAGACACTGGGACTACAACTTCACAGCTGGCTGAGGGCAGGAGTGGGAAGAGACCAGCACAGCCACAGAGTTTATTGATAGAAGGACGTCAGCAGGGCAGATAGGTTGGGCAAGCACCTTCAGGCAGTGGAAAACCCAGAGAGCAAATGGCTAAGTGCAGAAGGGGGAATGAAAAAAAACCCCTCGAACAAGGGCCCTGTACAGTACTTGCTTCTTTCACATACACCTCTACTTTTTTAATTCATGTACACAAGGTCCTTATTAGAAGATCAAATATTTTACTTGGCACCTTGCGTTCAAAAAGAGGGATTTATATATGAATACCAATTTTAACTAGAAAACAGTTTAAACTAAAATTTTCAATGCATACAAAGCATTCTTTCATGAGTAACATTTGCCTACAGTTCTCCTAACAGGTAAAGTAAATGGTACTAAATTCTCTCTTGCCATAATTGTTACCAACTGAGCATATGATGAGAATGTTAATTATTCAAGCAATGTACACTAGTTCTAGCATTCACACTGGAAGACCTTCAAAAGAAAAAACACCCCATCTGAAGCCAAGCCTAATGCATGGCAAATATTGCATGAGCAGTCTTACTGGATTTGGAAGTCAGCTATGAGGCTGCAAGTCACTCTGGAGCAACAGTTAATCAAGCAATTTCAGAAAAAAAGTATGGCTAATGAGGCATTTTAGAAAATATGGAGTATGTCTGATCTGCATACTCATACTGAAAGTGAGCATATATTCAGCTGCAGAAACATGGGAAAAATAAAAGCCAGCAAACCGCATTTAGAACAGCTTCTTTTCACTCAATAAAATGCTGAATAAGTCATTGCCAATATGTTTGCAAAATGCATGTGATATAGTTATATGCTTCTGCATTTTGCTATTTAATTCTAACATTACTGTATTAAAATGTCCAAAATTTTATGAACAGCAAAAGATGATCCACATTCTAGCTGCAAAAACAAAACCAAACCATTAAAAAACCCAGAAAACAAAATACTTTTTTGATCAAGAGGTGAGAAGAATTGCCCAAAAATGTACCTGAAGGTTAAGGCTGGGTAGAGTAGCAAGGAACGATGCTATTTCCAATAAGAATGTTGCAGAGTTTTGCAGTCCCATGGGAGCAGTCAGTGCCAACAAGTTATTCTGGTTTTACATGCTCGTGCTTCCCACAGCCAGCCCATGCATCACATGATACATATACTGTAGCTGATTTAGAAATTTTAAAAAGCCTCCTAAAAGCCATTTTACCCAAAAGCTCTGCGTGCATATTAATTAACAGCATAGCCTTAAAAAGAATAAAACAAATCAGATTAACTTCTGATGACTGCTCTCAGATTATTTCAGAATATGCTGGATATTAAACCTAGAAAATGACAGTCACATAGAACAGTGTCATGAACTTAATTTGGTATTTCAGTCCTCTGCCACCATTTGTTATCCTTGTTGGAATGTAACAACTGGTGCAGTGCTTTTAAATATGGAGCCTGTATATTTCAGCTGTTGGCCTTTTCAGGGCTGTATCAGGTTCCTCTGTATCTACCAGGTGTCCATGCACAGGGAACAGTAATACTGACAAATCTTTTCACAGGGTGTACCTTATGTCATTCCTTCCAATCAATCATGCAGTGCAGGTACTCTATATTTTGTCCAGCCTTAGAAACACATACCAAACTGCAGCAAGGCAACAGTGCCAAGCTCCCTAAGCCAAGCGGCACCCAAAATTTGAAATTTCAAAAAGTGGTACCTAATTGCTCTTACAACCAACCTGGCAAAAAGAATGTTTTCTCACAAAAAATAAACCCCAAAACACTTAGCTGTAGGCACAGGACCTATATACATATAAAAAAAGAGTTCCTGGCTTGAACGCAGAAGGAAAACCTCTGAGGCCAGCAGCCCTGGAGAACCTGGAATCCATTGGAGAAAATTAAATTTGACATGGGGGCAGGGGTAGAATTTAAGATTAAGATATACGTTGCAAAAATACAATGAACTGGAAGGTCCAGATGAGAAGCCAATCTGGCATAAGAAGGGACAGAGAACTCAATCACAAGGCAAACGTCACAACCTGGCTGTCAAAATGCAAAGGGCATTTGAATCACATGTAAAGAAAGTCAAAGCAGAGGCTTCAGAGAGTTCAAATGACACAGAAGTTTGTGAGGGATCTTACAATGTCTTTGAAACTAGTTAATAATGTTTTTCCTGTATTTCTAGTTCTGGTTCTCTGTTCTTTTCCCTGTCGATCTGTAGCTACACTGTCTGTTTCTTACAGAGAGGATGGGAGTACCTCGGTATCTGTCTTTCATTGTAATGTCTAAAGTAGACTGGATTGCTACCATTCACTTTATGTGTCTGTGTAAATACATATATATATACGTATACACACACACACAAATACATACATATATATATATATATATATATATATATATATATAAAACTAACTTCGGAGGCACTGAAGACTGCCACAGCTACAGGCCAGCTACATAAAATCTAGTAGTGATTCTCAGGGCTTTCAGTTCTCAGGTGTCTGGTTAGTATATTCATTTCCAATATAAACATTGAAATGTAGATTATAAAACACAAGAAAACGTCCCATCTAGGAATTTTACTTCTCAGATATTGGCTGTTCTTTAACAGGTTCACTAATGACTATAAGTGACACCCTTCATCTCTTTTTCAGTTCTTAATTTTTCACTACCCTTTTTTCTGTTTTGTAGCAGAAAGGATAAATTTTATGGCATTCAAT
Source organism: Melanocharis versteri (assembly GCA_013397845.1). Classification (NCBI taxonomy): domain Eukaryota; kingdom Metazoa; phylum Chordata; class Aves; order Passeriformes; family Melanocharitidae; genus Melanocharis; species Melanocharis versteri. The sequence goes on along the minus strand of VZTG01008190.1, from coordinate 124,365 downwards.
TCATGGCTGTACAGAGAATATGTGCTTTGTCTACCTTCCACATCAGTCACTCATGGCACCTGTGATTATGGAAGACTACACTTGGTAGCTGAAATGGTCATCTTCTCTACACACCTAACATGTTTACTTTCCTCTTCCAAAAGGAGTAAAATAAACCAACCCCTGAGTTTTAAGTTCTTTTCCCATTATTTAGTAGCTACAGCCTGTTTCCTCTGTACATACTACAACTACCACAATCTTTATCCAAACATCCAGCCGTGCATTATATAAAACATAAGAGAAAAATTAGGTCTTCAATGTTGTTAGCAACTTAATCTTCTGTAAAATTGAATTGTTGGTTAAACATGATGTCTGACACTGTCATTCTCTTTTACATCAGGAAGCAGTATTATTTGTTATCTAGCAAAGCAGTAGTAATCCTATTTATTTTTAAAGGTCACAAGTATATTTACTGACTAAAAACTGGACAGCCTCCGGAGATCCCTTTCAGCCTCAACTCTTCTGTGATTTGTAAGACCTGCATCTACTTTTTAATTCTCTTCTTGGGGCAAAGCATATGAGACTTGACTGCACTGTTTTCTACAGCTGTTGACTGCTGCAGAATTTGACCATTTAGCTTCTTTACTTCGCACTGGCATCAAATGACATTTTCAACTAAGCAATGGGCAGAACCGCTATGAAAGGGCATACAGTAGCAAGAAAGGTTGTTGCACCTTGAGCTTTCCAAGATTGCTACCCATAGTAATAAGGTAGGAATACAAATTTGAACCCGGAGAAGGAAAGCCCTCAAGTGGTGAATAGAAACACCATCAATCTAAATTTCAAACATTTGCACTGAAATAACAATGTCAATACTTTCTCTTTTCCTCGCCACACTGCTGTCCTGTCCTCCCCAACTGCATGGCATCAGGTAACAAGCCACAACACAGGGATCAACATTTAACTGCAAGTTACATCTCTTTCAACTGATTTTGATATCAACTGCTTGTTGCAAAGAAAGGTGGGTTTAAACATACATCCAGGGTGCAATGTCTTGTATCACAGAATTTAGATTTAAGTTCCAGCACTGAGGACAAGGCTGTGAGTTTGATGAGGACATCTTACCACAAGACACCAGAGTCAAACTTTATTCCTACCCCTTCCTGAAGTATCCACCATTTCTGTTCGCATATGCTCAAATTTATGATTATTGTTTCAAGTTCCTAAAGTAAAGTCTACATCACTATTTCTCAGTGCATGTTTTTAAAACGAATGTTTTTACGTGAACAGAAACATCCATTCATTTTCTTATTTGCAAGAAGTAAAAAACAGCCCTTGGAATCAGTAGCTGAAATATTCACTGGTGTCATCTGCTTATTTCTGTTAATGTTAAACCAAAATTTTATTCTTTCTATAAATAAAATTATGTTTGTAGAATAGTTTTGCAAAGTGGACATAGCAAAAGCAAAACCATTCTTCATGAAAGCCTCAGGTTTTAAAACAATGGAGTTTCTGCATTTTTCAAAGTTTTCTCCACACCTCTTTGAAGTTAATTAAGTGGATGCTTGTCTGTGCATGCACTAAGTCAGTGCTTTATTAATTCCTGTATGAATGTAAATATCTTGGGATACAGACTTGAGGGTATCACATTCTCAGAGATCCACTGAAATCACAGGGCAGCTAGCAATGCCTCAGAGAAACTTGCAATTACTGGCCTTTATAGATACATAAAACCATTTCAGAATACGTCCCTGGCATTTCAGGTTTCAAACCTTTCAAGGATAAATGCTCTCAAATAAATGAGGTGCTTATTCCCACTTTACTGCAATTTATTCTCATTACTGCAAACTGCCAGCAGGAACAGGACTCCCTGCAGACACTGACATTTGTATATTATATGTCAAACTGAAATGTAGGTTTTCCCTATTGCTATGCAGAACAGACTATCTGATCTTTCACTACGAATCTGCATAGTTACAAACACCGATACTAAGTTCTGCAAAAGGTAGGGAAAATTAAATTAGTTTATACAGTGTGTATCCAATCCTCTATATTGCTTCTGCGGAAACAGTTCTGTGGGGAAGATTTTGAATCCCAAGTTCCCCAGACTGAATCCACACACACCCAGAGATGTGAGCTCTCTACTTCTCACTGAGTGCCAGTCAAGCACTAGAAATGAACAACACACCGGAAATGGGACAGGGAATTAACTGATGAAACTGAGTCAAACCACAACCCAACCCAGGCAGGGAATCTTAAGGATAAGAACAAAATTTGTGAGAAAGCATCCCAAAGTTATGAATGTAGAATGAACTTCTCAAAGAACAGCTCTCTCAGTTTCTCCCCTTCTCCCTCAAAGTAAGACTGTCTCCATATGACAGTGAGTTTAAGGCTGGTGCTTTTGCTAATACAATGGTTAAAACAACCAAGTTTTTGGCAGTTGCATTTTATTGCTAATCTCACTGCGTATCTTGTTCTGTAGTCATGACAGAGATGCATCCACAAAACAGGAAGTGTACACCTACCATTAAAAAAACACAAGCAACTCATCAAATACAATTATGCAAACCAAGAAAACATGAACACCTGTAACTTTCAGATTTCCCACCATAAAAATACACCATAATGTCAATATGTATAAGGCTATTGTTCAGATTAGTGCTACTCATTACTGCAGAACAGTCAGTTTAAGCACTCAAATTTCTTACAAACTCATAAACAGCAATTGCTACTAATAACAGTACTACTGCTAGATACTGGATCTATGAAGTATCTAGCCAATATGTAAACATGAAAAAATAATCTTTAAATATGAAAAAAAAGTAATTTTTGCTTTAAAGCCATTAAGAAATACATTAAACTATTTTAGCTTACTACTTCTATTGAGCATGGAAAAATGAAAACCAGGAATTGTTTTATGAAATAGCATAAAAATCTTTCATACCTCTTTATGAAACGCTCTCCTCTTACCACATTTGTAATGTAATTGTAGCAAAAACTCAGTCCAGAAGTTTGAAAAAACACCTGCAATTCAGTTTTCATTTGCTTTACTTACTATTAGAGGGCCACTAAATGATTGAGTGGAGAAGGGATGCATTTTGCTTCTCAAAAAGCAGCATTTACAAACCCTTCTGAAACTGTAATATTTAATGAAAGATTTGACCAAATGATAAATCAAGACTGATAAAAGAAATTATGTGTGTTTTTGGACAAAAACTGCAAATTACAATTAATGTTTCAGCATTACATTTTCCTTAAGCTACTCCTGGCTAATGTATTACAAAACACTCATTGTTCTTGGAAGCAACTCATTTAGCCTGTTACTACACTTGGAAGTAGTACTGGTAAAGAATACAGCTATACCAAATGTACATGCAAGGCCCTTCCCTTACTCAGATACTTCTTTTGATTCTGAAGAGATTCGCTGACTTTTGCTCCTGGTCTTTAACCTCTGTCTCATTTGTGGCAGTCCATAGTTTGCAAAGCCCCCAAAGAAAACAACCCAAAGGTGTAAGTACAATAATACAGCAAATGCTATCATCAACAGATAAATAAAAGGAAGACTGGGAAACTAAGTCTCCAGTACAAGAAACAATTTTGGAAGATGAAAAACTACTGGTAGAACTTGAAACCAAAGTACTTTCTTACCTTACGTGGAATACTGTGAACAGTTTTGGGCTCTCCAATATCTCCCCAAGAAAAGGAGGTTACAAACGGAAGCAGGTCCTACAGACTGTCACCAGCATGGTTAGGGAGCTGGAGTGCCTGACACCAAAGATGGGTTGAGAGTGCTGGGTTTGATCAAAATAGCAGCGGCCCATACCAACATGTGTAATTTGTTACTGAATAGTTACGGAGCAGACAGAGCCAGGCTCTTTTTGAGGAAGCACAGCAAAAGAGAAGAGGGCATGAGACACAAGCAGCATCAAGGGGAAGTCTCATTAGGAGTGACCACCTTCATAGCAAGTGTGGCCAAACACTGAAGTACTAGAGAAGTGGTTGCTAGAGAAGTGGTGGTACCACCACTCTCAAAGACACTATCAATGTGACTGGAAAAAGCCTGAGCAACCTCATCTAACTTTGAATTTGGATCTAACTTTAAAGCTGGCTCTGCATCCAGTGGAAGGTTGCGCCCAGTGACCTCTAGAAATTCCCTAAAGCCTCAGTTAATCTATGATTCTTTCTATCAACCAGATAGCTCAAGGGACTGTATCTTATTTGAAACTAAGCATGTGAACCTTGCAATTCATTTTGGATTAAAAGATTTGATTGCATAAGTATAATTATATTAATGGAATTTTCTCAAAGCAATCTAGCATTCAACCCTACAATCATAGCTAAATGATTAACCTGTTAAGTTTCAGTGATTCTCTGAAGTAATCTATCAGCTACAGCCCATGTTTATCCCATGGCCTGTGCTCAAATTACCACCTAGCTTCCTCATCTGTTCCAGCTGCACAGATTAATAAATACATGAGGTACAAAGTGTCCTGCAGAAAACAACTACTGCATATGGACTTCCAAATGTGTTATACAACAAAAAAACACCAGTTCAACTAATTAATTTCTGAGCCTGTAGGAAAAGCAATCAGAGTGGCCATCTGATCCACTCACAAACAGGTTATCTCAGAGATGACCCTGATGTGGCCAGGAAAATGAAAAGAACCATTCTTTCAGTTTTGAAGGGGAGAGGTGCAGAGCTTCTTACGGAGTCTTATGGCTTAGCAGCCTGAAGTCAGTGCTTTTACTGCTAGATTTAAGGGCCCACATCTCAATGAAGCTGCAGCAGCTGTGCTACAAACCATGGCAGTTGTTGTCCTGTCCCCACAACCCTTTATTTCCTGCACCTTGCCTCATTAAATGTACTATCCCTCAAATGACATTTAACAAAAAAAAAAAATCTAGCTGTTCCAACTTGCCTGTGTACTGTACTCTTACTCCCCCAAATTTCCCATTGCTTCTTCTTCATCAAGGTTTTAGTTTCTTGGTTTTCCTTTTTCCCTGCTATTTGTAACTCTGGCAGTGCTTTCCTCATGCATATGTGATACGGTTTTACGGTACCTGATAGTAATAATTCTTTCTAACCTCTCACAAGCTTATTTTCTTTTTTCCTTCTTTCTGTACTAGAGGGTTTTTTTTTTCCTACCGCCCTGTCCTATTAATAATTCTAATTAACTACAGAAGGATTGCACAAAATGCCAAATTTTCAAGCATTGCTATGATTTACAAGGGTGTGTACATGATAGGTATAGCCAGCAATCTTTACATCCTCTTCATCAGCAGTAAGAAAGTTATCTGTGAAGTAAAAAAAAAGTTCTCAAATTGAGTAATTGAGATCTCTAACACATCCACTGGGGCCAGATGATTCTTCCTGCTTCTGAACTGAACTGTACAGACCACTCTCAACAAAAGGCCCCTGTTTCACTGGCCTTAATGTTTCATGAAGATTATTGTTTTGACAAGAGAGGGTAAGCAAAGAGCAGGTGAAACAAAGTAAGCCCACATTTTTTAGTCTTTGGGGTGAGAGCAGAGGCCGAGTCAAATCTGTAGGGTTAAGTACTAATTTCGCGCTCTAATTCTACAGTTTGGATTTCCCCATTCACTGTCATAAAATAAGTAAAGGTTCTAACAAATGCTAGTTTTGGGGTTAGTGGGATGGAGAATGATACATTACAGAGTCCCGTTGATTTTGTAGATGGAGTACATAGCCTGTAGGAGCACAAGAGCAGTTGATTTGTTGTCTAATTGAACACAATTCTAGCTTGGAAAACATTCACACATGAGAGGTGACTGCAAAATGTCAAAGCAAATCCGCAACTACTTACAGGAGGGAGTACTAACTTCTTGAAACAGTGAGTGCTCTGTGATTTTATAACCCCTGTGTTGTTCTGATCTCTAAAAGGAACAAAACAGGTGAGCTCATTCCTCAGTAATCTCATTTGGATTAAAAAAATGCTAATCATGTCTAAAAAAATCTCCAAGCACTTGTAGGAATGCAGTGATCTCTCTCTCTCCTGAAATGTGGTTTTCAAAACTAAGTATGAAAAAGGTGCAATGCAGGCTCTCACTTGTGTCCAGGTTTGTAATACAATATCCATTCTTTTACAGGCTGTCTATTACATTCACTCTGATACCTGTTATGATTTTACTTTTCCTTTGAGATATTAGACTTCTCTCCTGTTATTTTTTAAATATACTGCATAAGACCTGTAGAATGAAGACTAAGTTCTCCAGAGTTTTACATAAATTACTGTTTCCTTCTATAGAAGAAATACATTCACATTGCCATTACTGTGATCGGTATTGCCATGTATTTTAAAAGGTGCACTCATGATACATAGCTTTAACACGACAGCATTAATAACATTCCCTTCAGATCTCAGAAAGGAATTCAGTCAAATCAAAGCCTGAAACCATTTGGTACCTTCCATGGTAGGTGACATGCCACCAATCAACACCAGAATGAAATTATGCCATGCGGTCAAACGCTATAGTCTTCTTATGTTATGGACTTCAACACAGATTTTGTTTCATCTGGGGCAAAAGCAATGAAAACAAGAAATGTGACAGGGTTATTTATATCACAACAGTTGCTGGAATCTGTAAATGCAATACAGATTGATGCCATACAGACACATGCACATGTTTACCACAGCATTGTGGGATACAGACGAATCCAAAGATTGTTCTGAAGTTACTGAGCAGCGTGGCGGGAGGAAAAAAAAACTGTTTGATTTTACCATTCTAACACAGACCACAAAGACATCAAAGGCAGAGGCTGAAAACCCCACATACACTGCTGCATACCCTATATCCAGCAATTAGTATAATATATAGTAGGGTAATGCCTGTCTTCTAGCAATGTCTTTTTATTCTGTTCCTGTTAAGAAAAATTAGATTTTACTTGAGGTCAAATGCTCTACCTTTATTTGATTAATTACAAAAACAAAATCTTTAGGAGTTTGCCGTTCAAAATTGACCTAGATTTTGGGTTTCATTTTTACAATTGGTATAGTTCATTTTTACAGTAATAAAGCCTGTGTTCTTGGATCTTATTATGTAGATTTTTAAAAACAATCCACACTAAATCTACTTTTATAGACATCCCAATGTTCTCTAATTACTGCAATTCCCTGGTATAAAATAGCTGAAAGTGAAGTATTGCTCACTTCAGCATCAGATCATTGGCAGAGCATACACAATATCCAATGCTATTACTGCACCCTCAACTCTCCTTTTCACTGAGGCTGATCTTCCAACACATGGTCTGGGAGTCACGCCTGGAAGCTGCAACTGAACTTCAGAGCTCCTCACAGACCCCTTCACTAGCTCTCTGGCCACTTGAGCATCTCCGCATTAAGGAAAACAGAAAAATCTGCCTATGTTTACAAACATCATTAAATCAACGTTTTTCACATAGCTTTCTCCTCCTTTCACTTTTTAGCTTGTAGCAGATTCACTACTATACCCTTCATCACTAGCTTTGGCCTCGAAATGTACAGAATCTGGTAAAATAACTATTTTATAACTGTCCAAGTGTACACTCTACTCCTTCCATAATCAGTCACAGGACTTTACCTCCTAATTCCCTAGGGAGACCATATAATTTGTGGGTAAATCAGAATTTCTCTTTTACAGTGACATTTAGTCTTGCACCTAAAGGAAAAATCAACTACCTCCCCTTTGGTAAACCACTTAAAAAATTATATATCCTCAGTGTCAAAAGACTGAGCCACACATTCAGTTTGAATTTGTGAAGCATCAATTTTCTTTACGCAAAAAACACAGTTTCTTCATGAAACAGAGCTTGTTAGTTGAAAGACTCTGACTACTTTACGCTACAAACACTGGATCACTACAAAGACACAAGTATTTGACTGTATTTTTCAGTATTTTATGCTCCTATAAATGTTTAATCAGACTAGGCAAAGTAGTGTAACAGCTGCAATTTTACATTTTTAACCTGTTAATCACAGTTTTTATTCACATACACACTAAGCACGCCTTTTCTCATGCATTTTCTAAATTGCTCTTTTAAAGATGTGAATATATTACCAGGAATATGTTTACAGACTGACTGAAAAACCTTCTCAGTGGCATCTGTACCTCATCTTCCCACAATGGTTACTGTTTCATTTTCCATTCCAATACATTAAGAACAAAGAACAGCAAAACCCAAATACTCCCCAAGCTAAAAATAACTAATCAAAAAGCTACCCTTTTTTTCCTGTCTCAGACACCTGCTTCAAATGCTTTTTCTCAGCATGAAAATCCTGGCACCTCAAATTGTTTATGAAGAAATGCACAGAAAGGCAAACCTATTTAAAGGAGATTTTAAGAATTAGAGTCATCTAAGAAGGCAAGACATTCCTTCAAACAATAAAATCTACATTTCACATATAACCAGCTTAGTAAAACTGTCCGGAGCTTCCTGTGTGAAACCAGAAGATCTTTCGTGCTATAGCATGCAAGCAGATCCCTCCTGCTGTAAAACTGAGGGAGAATGTTCACATATTCTCTTTTTCAAAGTTTCTATAGAGAAATAATTTTTACAGTTCTGCTTTTCAATAAATCTGTCCTACAGAATCTTCTTGAGGGAAAAAAAAAAAAAAGAGCTGCCTTTTGGTTTAGGTGTTCATTTGACAAGAAGAAAAATATAAGGATTATTTTTATCAAAACAGAGGCTATCGGGCTCCATTACTTACCAAGTTCTACCAGCATTATTAGCATTAATTTTGATTCAGTGCAAGCAGACTTTTTTGCAAATCAACAAAATAGTCTTTTAAGCAAGTAAACAGGCAGATGTCCCTGGTAATGTTATACTTCAAGTGAAGGAAGTTGTACAGACTGTGAGGGGAAAACCATCTGAAACATTCCGAAAAGTTCTTGTTTTCACCAAACACAAAACGCTTAAGTCGCCTTACTGCTTGCTTTTCTGTCGGGGTTTTTAAAGTCGTTTTTCTCAGCCATACTGGATCTCTGTATGTTCGAGTCTCCCTAAGGACTATGTGTAACCATGAAACATCAATTCTATTCTAAGAAATCCAGCCTACAACCCCACCACTGCCCTGTTCCCTCATCTATATAAATGCTCTTTTGTATATAGGCACTTTCAGGAAATTGCCCTCCTCCTCCCCCGCTTGCTCCCCACTGTCCGAATCCCTCTCACACCCCCCTCCCGATCAACACTAGGGAATAATTGCATTTTTGTTGGAGCACTTCCAGCCCATCCACACGTTCCACTCCAGCAGCAGAAGCAGCAGCAACTCGCTGTAGCTTTGGCACACTCCTCTGCTTTAACACGCACACACAAACGCACACACATGCACACTCGTCCGCAGGGAAGTAAACGGCATCAACCTTACTCCCAAAATAATGACCTTTCACTTCTCCCCCACGCAGCTTCCTCTTTTGCTGAAAAATACAGCGCTTCCAAACGAAAGAAACCTTCCTCTTTCGACATTCGCTTACCAGTGTTTTGAAACACTGTTTCTTCCACACTTACCCGCACCCCACGTGTGAGTAAATCACCACTGCCGAGACAGACAGCTATCCCTGGGTGCCAACACTTCGGTCACCTCAAATCCTGCAAAATCGGCAGGACTTCGAATAGTTTTGCAAAGGCCTTTTCCCCTCCCCTTTGAGTACCCGAAAGCTAAAGAGAGCAGAAAGTCTCCTCCAAGCCCAGAGAAGCGGCGTGCGTACGTATTTCGTCTCCGGAGAAAAGAGTTAAAAACCGTACCTTCCTTGGGTTCATCGGCTTCCGAACTCATGGTGTCAGGAGAGGCTCTGGGGACCAGATTAACGCTGACGTGCGCGCTCAGATGCAGCCGCAAGCCAGCTTCTCTCCCTCTCCCTTTCTCTCTCTCTCTCTCTCTCTCAAAAGTAAAAAAAAAAAAAAAGAGAAAGAGAGAGGGTTGGGGTTTTGAGGGGAAAAGTCTACGAATTCAGCAAATCACAACTAACCTACTTGAAAAGGATCCCGCCCCTTTCTCAGCTGCACACAGTGACTGTCTGAAAAACAGCACCTTCAGAGGAACCCCGATTTTACTCGCCAGCTGTTGCCGTTTATGAATCTTATTCTCCCCAGTCTGTAGGAAGGGTGGAGTTTTCACTTGTTGCAGCTTGCCAACGTGGTATGAGAAAGCAAGCAGGAGAGGCCAAAAAGCCCTGAGTGCAGAGCAGTGTCTGATTGCAATGACTGACAATCACACTGGGGCTCCCTTAACTTGCAGGAAAATCTATTTTAAATAGTTTTATTTTTAAGCCTAAATTGTACATTTCAACACTCTTTGCTATCTGGAATTACTTCTGTAGCCTCCGTAATTACACTGACTAATACTGGATGACATAATACGTGCTTAAAGATGAGAAGTAGCAGCCTTCTTTCAGGTAGTTCAAGCTAAATAATTTTCTTTCACTCCTGCTCAGTGCATAGTGCCATCTACTCCGAGACTAGCAATCACCTTACATTCTAGGAAAAGCTCTCTGATTTCTTTGTGCTACAGTTACCCCACACACATCCCAGAAAAGACTGATATTTTAAACTACTACACGATATAGTCCTACAGCAAGACAACAAGGGTCTTTTGCAGTCCCTCCCAGTCTGCAATGCGTCACACATGCCTTCAGTGCAAAATCGGGGGGAATTATTTAGAAGCCTATTCTCAGTTAGCACACCCTTCAGTAAAATCACTGTCCTAAGGAACCATCTTTCCCTACTTGCTCGTTTAATGGATTTTTAGCACAGTGAACAGGACAAAACCTCGCTGGAAACATGACTGCTCTGACAAAAGGAGAGGTGTGGTCTCTCAAGCGAAGTCCTGATGGCACTGCCGGCTCCAACATGCAGTCAAATTCCCACCCACCTCTCTGTCTCACAGGGTTAAACGTGTGGGCCTGAAGGGCTGTCAGGGTCTCCCGGAGGTAACACCATTAACAGCTATTAACAGTTAGCAAATGTCTTTCTGGAGTCAAGGAGAAGTGTATTTCACGGTGAAGTCAGAAAGAGCCAAAGCTGTTAGCTGCTCTGCACTGGGGCACAGAGGGGAAAAAAAATAAACTGTTCAGACTGTAACATTCACTTGCACTCATTAAGGCTTAAACACTCACAAAGCTGGGGAGACCAGATGTGGGTAGGATGGTCTTGTAAATAACAGATACAGTAAGAATTCTTTACCTACAGCAAAGTTGCTCTGCGGACTGGGGTAAATAATACCTCAGAATGTAAGCACTTTTATCCTATTTGCAGGTGTTTTATGATAAGGACTGTCCTTTGCCATGTAGTCCTCCCACACCTAAGAAAGACAGATTTCATTTTATTTAAAGGCTTTTGGTGACACTGCCAATTTCTTGTTTTGCAATACACATAACTCCATGGGTTCCTTAAAGATATTCCTCAAGAAGCTAGCTGTCCTCTACAGGCCTTGTCATCTTCAGTGGTGTACAAAGCTGCATCCTTCAAAGCACAGAGAATGAAATTGAATATTACCCTAACTACAACACCGGAGGAGCTAAAGAAGCCCCATTTTCAAGGGAAAAAAAGGAAAAAAAGGGGGAAAAAAGGGTACTAGTTTAGGGTAATTACTGTTTTGGAGATTAAAACCACTCAAAAAATTTCACTCAGAATAGACAAGGAACAGGAAGAAACATAAGGTTAGTTCAGAAGAGCTGCAATAGCCTCTGGGGTCCTTCAATCAAAGGAAGTGTTGTAGAGAGATAGGAATATAAGCCAGCATCAAGATCCCTGCATGATCAGATCTACATATTAGATGGACACCTTTCGTTATTTTAGATGACAGACAGACACAGAGAGATAATAAGACTTGTGATTAAATGTCAGCAAGTTCTGCAAATTAGGATTTCTCAAATCTCTCAGAAACTTTATACCTCACTGGATAGGAAACAAAAATACAGTGATTTTGTTTTGTTTCTTCCCTACAGAATCAAAATCACATCTCCTCACTCAGTCCTGTTACTCCTGCATACAGGGTCTCAATTCAAACTCAAGAAATGTTTGTCTCTTTCATTTTGGTTGTTAGGCTTCTTAAAAATACATGCACTGTCTGAAAAGACTCTGACCTGGCTAAAGACTTGTTTGGTATGTAATTTTCTGCCCTCAGGTTAAGCAGGGACTTGTACTGGCATACCATAATCGGACATTATCACCTTTTTCAGAGTCTGCACCCAATCAACTTTAATTATTTTACTTAGAAAGACAGCAAAAGTAATGGAATGAAGCAGGTAAAAATTAAGCAGAGTCCGTGGAAAACACCAGAGCCCAGGTAACAGATGACACTACATCTACAGGAAAGTGACATTTATCAAAGCATCCAGACTGATCTGGATCACATGGCGAGTAAAAAGCCTAGAACCCCAAAAAAATCCCTCTTTAATTGCAAAGGGCGCATGTGATTTGGAATGGGAACGACAAAAAAAAGAATGACAAAAATTCAAAAAAGAAGTTAGTAGGTGCAGCTAAATTTCATAGGACAGATTCTCTTACAGAAAAGTACCTTCCTACAATGATGGCCTAAAACTCACCACACATTTGGACAGACACTGTCATGGAGGGAAGGCCAGAATTCCCAGAGGAAAATGAAATCGTCTGCGTGCAACACACAAAATAATGGGCTGACATACTTCAGTGGCTAAAAGCCTAAAAGCTACAAAGCTGGGTAAGACAAGGGGAGTACGGTCCTTTCCACCCTTCTCTGCTGAAACAAAAAAAAACTTCTGGCTTTACTTCGCAAAAAAAATTCAGCTAGTTTTGGTCTGGCTTGGCTTTTAACTCATCATCTATAAACTGTCCTGACTTCTGCTAAACCCTAAGGAAGGATTTCCACAGCAAGAGCAGTCTAGAGCCAGGCCCTGGCTTACTACAGTAGAACATGGGGAATTGTGAAGGGATGGGTAGCTGTGCGTCAGCACATCCCCAGTCCAGCTCAAAACCCTGCTTATGTTTTGTGTCACAATCCATGCTGAGACAGCTCTCTTTACAGAAGGATTTGTTTATTAGATACAAAAGTTGCAAATCCCATTACGTATTTTGTAAGTATATAACAAAAATAGTAAGTATCTTAGTAGCAAAAAAATGGTGCTAAAACTGCTGCCAAGAAGATTCTGAAATGTCAAAAAAGACTATAATGTTTTGTTTCATAGAAGAAGAGGAAGCAGCACCACTACACGAAAAGCTGCCATGGAAGCAAGACCAAATCTTCTACTGCAAGAAAAACCCTGTACAGCCCTGGAACAGTTCTAGAGAAGGACGTGGTAATGTCACACTTCAGACATTACACATTCATGGGATTTAAAAAAAAAAAAAAAGCAACCAAACTTCCTCATATTTTGTTAACCTAATTAAAGTTGTCTGGTGAATAACTTCTGCTCTTCCAGAATGTCACATTCAATGGACTGCAAACCTTTAAACAATAAAAAAGTAAGATCCATGCCCAACTACAACTCCTTGACACAGATGATAGCCACCAGTCCTTTTCCCTAAGTCAGTTGTGTGTCTTTCGCTGACTGTAACTAACTGAATTATTTGAAGCCACATGACAGACTCCGATGGGAGCTGAGGAGATCTGAGTTTCCCACCACACTCCCAACTGCAAGGCAAAAGGAGAAGGTGTACAAGTAAACTCTGCATGTGATAAGGAATAGGAAGGGCAAAACAAAGAATGACAAAAACTCTAAAAATAGAATCAGTAGACACAACAAAATTTTGTAGGGCACATTCTCTTACAGAAAACAAAACTTCCTACAATAAAGGGCTTAAAACCCACCACACATTTGGACAGATAATGTCGCAGACAGCAGGCCAGAATTCCTAGAGGAAAAACACAAGGAAACATTTTGCCTTTTCTCCTTTTAGTCACAGTAAGCTGTTGTACCTATTTTTGATACTAGAGGTTTGGGTTAACAGATTTTCAGCTTCTGAGACTCTTCAATGCATGTGGATTATAGATACATGATGCAAGCTTTCACAGAGGATAAGGAGAATACTGGATACTACCCTGAAGCACTCACATATATTTTTTTTATGTATACAATTTTCAAAATGTAATGGGAAATTGTGAGCTATACTATAACGCATTTCACCAATTCTCAAGAGTTTTGAGTTTTACTTAAACTAATGTTCTGAAAGGAAACAAGATGTGAGATTGTTATATGCAAGTCTAAAACATTCCAAGCAGAAAAAGGGGTATCAGGTCTGGTCTTGCATACATGTATGGAATCTCCAAACATGATGCCCTTTCATAAGGGTGACAAGATGCTTACACAGTAAACAGGAAAAAAATCATACAAATAATGGAGGTTTTTCCTCATAGAAATAAGAAGACAATTGTTAAATTCAAGTCTGGAAGCCACGCTGAGATATCATTAGGAAATTAACTATAGCTACCACTTCTGCAAGTGATGCCTTATTAACTTGTAGATTTTACATGAAAGATCTTTTTATAGAAGTTACTGATTGAGTAAGCAGGCTAAGACAGCACAGAAGCGTGCCCTTGACTTGCTCCTTTTCTCCTTTCCTGCAATCCTTCCAGTATCACTACCACCTTTCTCTCAGGCAGGCAGATCATAATTGCACTGAGTTTCAAGATGCACAGATTCATAAAAGAGGAAACATTTTTGTTTTCTAGCACTTCTCTATTAGTTCAGACTGGCAGATGAGCTCTCAAGAGCACTGAGATCTTGCAGCACAAAAGCAGGATCTGCTGCCTCTTCCAGCACTGCCCATCTCCCAGGACGCAGAAATCCACCTGCCAAGCTCCCAGGTGCCGGCCTGCGGTCTGCTGCTGCCTTCAGCTGCTGCCACACACGGGCACGAGCTGCACGCGGACATCGCGTGCGCAGGATGGGGCACGGGGAAAGTGTGGAGAGAGTGGTATGGTCACAGAAAAAAAAAAGTGAAGTTTCAGCTTTCTTGCTGAAACAAAGAATTGTACAATGCCTACTTTATCTAAATTGTTCTGCTTTCAGTTATGCACTTAAACAGTTATAAGCAGACCAAGCAAACCAGGCAAACCAAGAAGTTATTTTAAAGCTATTTCCTAACACAGAGGTAAAGCAACACCATCTGTAGCTGTGTTACTTCTACTATTGCAAAAGAAAGTGCAATATGCACTGTCCGTGAGGTGTGACCACAGCAAAACCAAATTCCAACTCTTATGCAATTTAATTATTTTGGAGTTGAGTAAAAAAAAAAAATCTTGTTTAGCTGTGTGATTTTAATAGCACTGTTTATACAGTTCTGTAAGTATATTAGGTACAATAGCCTATGCGTTGCTGTAGCCAGACTCTACTACTTTGTTATCTTCTACCATAAACAAGACAAATATCAAGATAACCTAGACAGTGCTTATCTTAGGATAAATGTCAGAAATACTGCTCTCAGCAGTATTCAGTGTTTTCACGTAACAGCACAACTCTAACATCTCAGTTACATATGGTGCAGAATTTTAAACCAATTTTTCTTCATGCACATAAGCTATCAGGTGCTGTTTTTATCTTAGGAAAATTCAGCCCACCAAAAGATAGAGAAACAAAATAAATAAAAGATTAGCAGATTGAGCTATAATCCAGATCTGAAAAATACGTGTGCTCCTGGGTTTGGTCTGATCGTTGCTGATTGTTTTTCCTTTAACTCGTTATTTCCCCCTCGCCCAACAGACTTCAGACTAACGCAAATGATTACGGCACTTGCTGAAACACTCACAACACCCCCACCTGTTGGGGAAACCCAGGAATGATACTCTAGCGTGTGTTTCCACCATGTGGTTAATAAATTATAAAAGTCAACAATTATAAGTTAACAAATTATAAAAACATATCATTGTCACCTGATAATTTTACTAGGGGATCACTCCAAGCATTTGCACCACGCTTGGCATCCAGCACTTCATTCTATTCTTCTCCCCTGCCCATGCTGTCCTCCTTTCCTTTTTCTAGCCCTTCCGGTTAAAACATCAGCTCTCCACCTGCAGCTGGTGTACTGAGGTTTGTCCATTCTTTCATTTCCAAATGGTAAAAGCAAAACATGACAAATCTGGTGCTGAGTGAACCCACACTGCACTGCTGGTGTGGCTTTCAGAGAAAGCAAAATCTAGGGCTCCACCACAGAGTGAGCTGTACTAAAGTATGTCTGAAGACCTCCTTTTGACAATGAACTGGTCGAATGAGCAGTGGTCTGGGGTGACAAAGGAATTCACAACAAGCCTACCAAGTGAGGGACAGGAAAAAGCAGCATGTAGGGGACAGATCCTGGATTCCACATGGATGCAGTTAAACTTCCCTAACAGACAGTCCTCACCGCAGCTCTTCTCCCCAGCAGAAAATGGATGGAGAGAGGGCAGGAAGATACACGCACAAAAGGCTCCATAAAGTTGAACCTGCTTAATACGGAACATAACTTCGCTACAACATTTGAAAGTCCCATCTCTGCAACACCCATGACCACATTTATAAATATTCAGAGCTGCCAGCACAAGAAGAAAACATGATAGTAACCACCTTGCAAACTGTCAAGACAGCATGCAGTGTGCATCTTCCAAACCGTTGTCCTTGTTACAAACATGTTGATATTTTAAGTTTCCAAATAGTGACAACGGTTGTTTTTCAGCTATTGTGGACTCTACTCAAAACTCCTGTGGCTAAGAGGTGAGGAAACTCCTTCACTTAGCCTCAAAATGAAGCTTTCTTCATAAATTTTAGCTGCATCTCCCATTAATTGTTGGATTATCAGTCACAGCACAGTCTCAGCACAGGCCTGAGATGGTGGCTCAGACTGATCCCTACCTTTCAACCCCACAATGATCATTACTTGTTACAGAACGGCACACTGCCAGGGTACGAGACTGCTCTTAGGTCAGAAAGGGTTTCACTGGTGCATCTTTTTTCTTTCAAAATCACTCTGAAAATTCACACACAAAGCAACACCGTGACTTCTGAGATGTGAATTCTGATATAATTCTGATTGCTTGTCTGTACACATTATGTTGCCAAAACCCACTAATGATAAGAGGTCTTATTGTAGTCACATAGATATCATGCACCGAGAGTAGCTAACTGATCCGGAAGTTAGCAGTTAGTGAAGACAAGTTTTCAGTGCATAAGCAAGCACAAAACAATTTCTCAAGAGCAAACATATCAAATAATATTCAATGACTTGGTTGTTACTGTCATGGCTTAGCCCCAACTGGCAACTGATCCCCACAGAGCTGCTCGCTCACTCCTACCCAGGGGCAGGGGAGAGAATTGGAAGGCCAAAAGTGAGAAAACTCGTGGGTAGAGATACAGACAGTTTAATAGGCAAAGCAAAACCTGCACACACAAGGAAAGCAGAACAAGGGATTCATTCACCACTTCCCATGGGCAGGGAGGCGTCCAGCCATCTCCAAGATAGCTGGACTCCATCACAGGTAACAGTGACTTGGGAAGACAAATGTTATTGCTCTGAGTGTTCCTCTCTTCCTTCTTCTTCCCCCAGCTTCATGTGCTGAGCACAGCACCACAAGGTCTGGAATATCCCTGTGGTCAGTCTGGGTCAGCCGTCCTGGCTGTGTCCCCTGCCAACTTCTTGCGCAGCCCCAAACCCCTTGCTGGTGGTGGGGGGGTGGGATGGGGAGCAGAAAAGGCCTTGGCTCTGTGCAAGCCCTGCTCAGCAGTAAGGAAAACACTCCTGTATTAACACTGTTTCCAGCAGAAATCCAAAACACTGCCCCACACGAGGTACTGTGAAGAAAATTAACTCTCCCACAGCCAAAAAGAAAGAGGAGGTAACCAGTGACAGGTTGCTGACCGTTTGGGAATTCATACAGGCTGTGACAGAGGTTAAAGAGACGGTGTTTTTGCGGGCCTTGCACCAAATCATGCAACATGTACTGACACTGGCTTATAGCATTATTTCTTCCAATAGCAAACATTTTACTCATCATTTGCACTTTTTTTTCCTTTAACAGCACCACACACAAGTTGCTCCTGCCAACAGTGCTACGCCAAGCAAAGAGCAGCGTTGGAGAGAATGTGACTGTGACCTGCATGAACAGAGGTAGCAAAGTGCAATTCTCTGGTCTGGTGAAGAGTACAGTAGACCAGAGCTAGTTTTGTAGTTTGGTCACATAGGAAAACAAGATTCCCAGCAGCAGTTTATGGTATCATTCTTATGAAATGTTCATGGTACTATATGCAGTTGCAGCCTTTGCAAAAATAAAAGCAAGGTCTAAGAAATCTGAGGGGCAGAGCACCAAAGACATAAATTTGAAAAAATCCCTGCAATGAAAACAGAAATCACGCCATAATGTCACAGTTTCCCCAGACAAGTAGGGGGAGTCAATGTGCTACACAGAACCTGACAGCACCACCACAGGCCATGAGAAGAGATACTACACCAGATCTGCTCTCAGCAAGACATAAGAGGTACTGCCAAATGCTTTATGCATCAAAACACAGTGCTAGAACAATTTTAATTGAAAAGAGATATTTTAATTAAAAACAGAAAATCTAGTATCGCATGGCCAAAACTCAAAAAGAGCTCAAAAACAAGGTGCCTGAACTAGCATTAAATACAGTACATTTTAAACAGTACTACAGGAGTGTATGCAAATAAGTATTTTTCTTTTTTTTTAAGGTATGACAGTGATGCTGACAGAACAGGAAAGTGAATATTATCTCAAAAAAGGAAAGTTTCTGTTCATATATGTGGTGTACATGTGGAAAAACACATGTGTCTCAGTTTGTGAGGGCTGTGTTCCAGTCCCAAGCACACAATCCAAGTATTTTGCTAATGTGCAACAATCAAACTATGCCATTTTTGTCCAAGACGCCAAAGACATTAATCATGCAAACAGTCAAAACACCACTTGCGTATCAAATGGAGATCTTATCTAGATAAAATTTCAAATTAAAAAAATCCTAAAAATACCTACGTGAATAATCTCCTTTTAGTACAAATTTAATTAAGACATTAAAAGGGAGATTTAAATGGATATTAAACCTAAGCAGAGTTTGCTCTTTAAAACTGAGTTTAGCTACAGTTTACATTCACAAGCCAAATGTACCTAATTATACGGTATTTGTTCAAACAACCATATTGATTTCTCCTTGTTCCAAATCGGCTTTAAATCAGTTTATTATTTGCATAAAGCTTAGACTGAAGCCACAAAGAATCTGGAGGAACACTTGCAAGAGCTGGTTTGTTTGTTTGTTTGTTTGTTTTTTGCAAAATAATAGCTAAGACTATGTTGAACAAGTGCTGAAAATTCAATACCCAAAGAAACTCAAGAACTCATCATTTATGGAAGTTTTAGAGGGAAGATTTTCAGCACTTGCTTTCTCTGGTTTATGGTAACATTTTCATAATTAAATCACACTTGAGAAAATAGCACTTCAGGCTGGTCCAAGTGAGAGTGTCTTTCTACCAGAGCAGCACCATCTTCCTTTTCTTCCTCACTATCTACCATGCCAGCATAGGCATGTGGTGTCCACTTACAGGACACATATAGCTAACCTTTAATTTATTTATATTATTTTTTCTTTGCTAGGAGAAACCACAGCTATCTCTCTGACTTTGTATTTTTTTAATATATAATAAATTAATTGCAGCTAAAAGTAAGTATTTGTCTCAAAAAGAAGGGCTTGGATGATTTAAAATCTAGTTATAACCACTGAAAATCCACACCTTGCTCATTTTTCCCTCTGTTAAGCAGGATTATTAAGCTCACACTGGTGAGCAATGTTGAGGCAAATTTCAGGTGTAAACTCTGGTTAGTATTTCCACATTGCATTAAAAATTCAATATTGGACTTCTGTCAATTGTTCTCAGTTCCAATTAAAAAAACCCAAACAAAACACATCAGAACTTTGCTGGACCCCAAATGAGTTTATTTCGTAGAAGTATGTCTAACTTCTCAACGATTTTATCCACTTTACAGGAAAGTCATACTTCAGCCCTTAGAATGCTTTAGCAACAATAAAAACACAGTTTGCACTCTGGGGCTTAGCCAAACTGAATACTACTTCACAGGGTTATTGCAAGACTTTCAGGAACTATTTCAAGTATTCAGTTTCCAGAAAAAAAAAAAATTGTGGATAACAAGATCTGAACAAGACTTCTTAGTCTTGTTGCTCAACATCTTGTTTACAGAAAGCTGAATTATGGCACATACTTAAGCTGATTTACTTGTTCAGGCAGATGGTCTGTCAGGGCTGTGCTTCTACAATTCTTTCTAAAGGCTTAGGACTTTGAAGTGTGTTTCCAAGATCTGAGGCTCAGTATGGACAATAGCTACTATCTTTGTCCACTAGAAAATAAATGGGACAAGAGAAAGAAGACTGCCACTGACTCTGCACAGAAGGAACATGGCACTTTGATCAGAAATCCCCCATAACAAGCTTCTGAGAGTTGCACTGAAGTCAAGACTCAGAAGAGATCCACCTGCTCCCCTCTGTGCATCCCACATCCATCTCACTCGGGACAACTGTCAGCAACTGGGGTAGGTCATGGAGCATTTGCGGGTAGTTTTGGCCAATACCACGAGGTGGCAACATCACCCTGAGTGAAAAAGAACAGGTCTTCTTGAATGAGTTTTGCTCATCTAGGGAACAGAGCAGGAAAGCACTGGTTAAAATGTCAAGCACAAGGCTTCCCATACAGCCCTACAACAGCATTTTATACTGCAACACACAAAAAGGCTGAAACTGTGTTTTGTACGTGGTGGAATGTCAAATCTGGAGAACTAAATGCTTCTGAAACAGTGGACATCACCTGAAATCAGTCGGCAAAACATCAGGTAGCAGTACAAAATACCTATCACTTGTTTCCAGCCCAAATCCCAGATAGTTTTGAAAAAAACTTAAACATCTAGAGGACAGCTATACTGAGACAGCAATATAGCAGACGATGAAGTGGTAACAGCTTGGCTCCATGAATGTGAAACCACACTAAAATTTCAAGTATCACTTCAAAGTATAGGTACAGCTGTGCTACTCATAAGGCTCACCCCTTGCTCTCAGCTTCTGCCTGCAATTCTCAGTTCAGACTTCGTTCAGACCTGCTATGCCCTCTATGTTTTTCCCTTCCCTATCCTGCCATTGCCTTTCCACAAATGGGATAATGTAACCTTCTTTTTTTTTCCCCTTGGAGGAGATGTGTTGAGTTACCTGTAACTCAACTTCCCAGCTGCAAAGTCAGCGCCAGCATTTCCTCTTATCGGACATGCAGGATTGCTTTGCATGCAAAGGTGGTAGATTATTGAGGGGAACAGTGGATGAAACAAGGGCTTGGACTAGACTAGATCGCCCCTGTTTCAGGAATTCAAACAGGATAAAGGTGACCCTTCACATTGCAGTCAGCTCTGTGAAGAAGTGGTCACACCAGAATAGTTTCTAGGTCCGGGTCCCCAGCACGGTACAGACAGGGTGGAAGAGCAGTGGGGAGATCGGTGTGGGAAGGGAGAGAGGAGTTCCAGCTCTCAGCAAGTCACCAGGAATCCTGATGGCCTCTCACCTGATGTGTAGCAGTGATACCACGTCTGATGTTAAGAAGTCACAAATATCACCACTATGTAGAATTAAAATGCCCATCATAAACCAGGAACGCCATGTATAAAGACTGCACATGCAACCCCAACTAGGCCGGAAAACATCCCCAAGTATTAAGCTTTTCTTCATCTTGCCTCCATGAAAAGAGAGTGTCATTAATTTTGTGAGAATTCAAATATTCAAAAGATGTTTTTTGTTTGAAAATTAAGAGCAACTCAAATGGTGGCAAAAGGATGGTATACCTAAAACGAGGTCATAGTTTTGTTTCTGCATCCATGGTAAAACTGCAGTTATCTGGGCCACCCGCCTCCAATATTTTTTCCTATGTAGCTAATTTATAGTGACAGAGATGCGATCAGAAAAATTAGGATATTCTAGTTTATTCAGTGTGGGGTAGAGACAATTGCCTACCATGTTTTTAGATGTGTATGAAAATAAAAAGTACTAAATCTATGTTTTCCACTTCCTGTCTGCCTTAGAGCATTTCATCCTAAATTTATAACAAATGCGTTTACTTTCCCTATGAAAAAAGATGAAGCAGGAACTGCCACCACTTAAAACATTCCCTTTACTCAAAACAACGCTATCTAAGCAAGTAAGATTTTCCCCAAAATCTTGACCTGTATTTTAAGCCAACGTAGAGTTATCAAGTTCTTCATCTCTGTAAGTGAAATTGGAAAAGCAAATCTCCATTAACAAACCTCCGTCACCAATTACCAGACATGACACACTTGTCTTAACTGTGAAACTAAGATAATGGTACTAAGGAATACACTAACTGAAAGCACTAAAATCAGCATCTATTTAGCATAAAGCCCATATGTTCACTTGGCTATACAGCTGTTTCGTTCAAACCGGATTTTTATAACCAAACACTCTTACTTGATCTCAGTGCAGTTGGCTGTGTGTAGAAAACAGAAGCAAGTCCAGTCGATGAACAGAAAAGCAGAGCTGAAATGTGGCACTATGAGGCCAGGCTACAAATATATTTGACTCAAAGCTAGTGCAATGCCTTCCCAAAACAGACCATTTCAACATCTACATAACATATATTATTTTTAATGTCAGGAAAAAGCCAGCAGGAACTTACCTGACAGTAAACAGTGAGCATGTTTGGGCAACATAATACTAAGGCCATCATGTTTCCCCATTTCCTGAGTTTGCTTTCATAATCTTTTGTGGTTTTTACTCCACAGTTTATACTGTAAATGCAGACTGACCTTCAAGCTTGTGACCAATTCCTGACAGCTCTTCAACAGTCGCTGCACAAATAATCTAATTTCTTTTCAAAATTTCTACGGAATTTAAACACAGCAGACTCCATACGTAGATACATGGAAATCTAGAAGTAAGTATATCAGTCTATCAAACAACATGAATCAGAGGTTAAGAAGTGAAAACTTCTCTGTAAAAATCACAGGCATGACAAAATAAAAACAAGAGCAGTTTTGGTGCTAATGACTGCAAGGAAGAAACAAAAATTTCAGTTTGTCATGGTGGGTTTCTGATCTTTATTACAATATTTATCAAAAATAGGTGAAATACAAACACCTAATAGTGAATGAATGGGCAAATAGTGGAAAAAATTATTTACTACACTAAAATACACAAGTATTTAAGACAAATAAAGAAATCTGTCTAAATACAAATATTTGAGAAAAAGATTGTCTTTTTTTAAAAAAAGTTACTACTCAAAACTGGTATTTTGTGATGACTGATGACAAACCCTGTTGCTTTGTCTTAGATCTGTGAACTTGACACATTATTTTTATTTCTCTAGTTTTTAAGAAGCATGCAAGTGCACGCATCATGAAATGTTGCATTTTAAAGTCATAAGGTGTAACAAACGTCAGCATCCCCTGCATGACTCTGGGCGATACGGATTCTGCAGAGCCTTCACTGACCATGCTCACATGGAGCACCTCGGGGTATGTACTGTCTACCTATTTCTTCCAGATCCTTTGAAATGTGGTATCTATGAATATTTGTCCTTTGAAGAGTGTTACACATGAATGCCAACCCTTTCTTTTAAATGCAGCCGTAAAATTCTTTGTAGACCTAGATGTACACAGGCCAATATGCACAACAAAAACCAGAAACTACTCAGTTAATCATGTTTGTGCAACAAAGATCTGAAAGAAAGTAATGTATTTGATGACCAGAAATTTATGCTCATCTTATCTGATCTCCAACTCAAATCTACTTATGCCTTCTTACCAATTGGTTTCTAAATGAAATCAGAACTGAACAGGGTTAGAAATGCTTGACGTTGGCTGAGACTTGAAGTAAGAATTCTTTTATCACCTTGAAGCTATTTCTAACATCATTATGTAAAGAAAAAAGCAAACCCCACAGATGATTACATCGACTCCAAATTCTTGTATTGACAACATCCATTCACAGACAGGTCATGTTTCAGAGGTCCAGGACACGAATTTTTGGGGGGACACAGGTACTACCTTTCCATGTGAAGAAGGATATCTCTCTCTCCAGACAGGAAATAGGACTTCATGCATGTCAACTTCTACTGATGACCAGGAACCCTTACCTAACCTAGTGGTGGCTGTGAATCCCATGTAAACTGGTCAGCTTTTTTTGAGGTGGTGACATCTGACCCAGGGCTGTGTGCTGAAATCCCTTAGTGAGTAAGACAGAAGTTTTCTTCTCAAACTTTTCATGGCAAAACCCTCATGTATAAAGCTACAGATTTTTTCATTTGACCTAGTACTGGTTTCATAGAGTAAAAACTCTGTAACTACAAGTATCTACTCTAAAATTGGCAGCACAGGTAACTTAATTATTCACAGGTGGTTTATACTAAAACTCAAACTAGACATAAATCTTATTTTGACTAAACAGGACGAATGAAACTGTATCTTCTGCATCTCAGCAGAACTACCAACCCCAACAAATAAATAGTATCTGTTTCTGCACTGAACCGGAGAGAAGCTATTGATCAAAGTGTCTGATACACCTCCAGGAAAGGAAAAAGGGTTAGCAACATTATGAAAGATAAAGTCCATGTAGTGATAAAAACCATCAACCGTTAACATCTGCGAAGGCGCCCATAAGGCTCTTGTTTAACTGTATTTGTGATACCTGATACTCTCTTAAAATGAAATATGTGTTTCTACTTTCATATACATTTTAGTGATTACAAAGTTTTGGGGATCAGTTTCATTACAAAAATTAAATAACTTAGTTTTAGGCCAAAAGCCTGAATATATTCAGCACCCCATCATAAGCCTGTGCCATCATTCTGGTCTGCATGAATCTTGATTTACTATAAAGTAAGACAGCAGTTTTAAACAATTGCCTACCTGTTAGGCTGTTCAGAAACAGTCCTAAGACATGCACACTTAATCCACAAAACAAAGTGCTTTCAAATGCCACTCTGCTGTATTCCTAAATGTTTATGTTATCAGTAACCAATACATTTAAGAGATACTGCCCACTCACACCATGAATAAGCATGACTGGAACTGCTGGGGCAGAAGGGCTCACATCTCCTCCCTCTAGGAGGACACAAGTAGCTGGGTCATGCTGCTGTACTCTTGGTTTCTTTACAACCTTTAAACATCAAAATCAGTTGACAGCACTTGAGGCAGGACAGGGGACAGTGAATACAGATATGGAATGCATCTGGAACTATCTGTAGTTATCAATAAACAGCCCTCACATCTCTTCAGGTGAGCGCTTGCTCATGCTCACACCCTTCTCCTCCACAGGTCGCTCAGGGCTGCAGCCTTGAAAGGCTCCTTTGCAAAAGACATCAACGCCTGTCTAAGGTGCCCCATGAAACACTATCACTGACCACAGGAAAATACTAAGGACCTCATCTGAGGCCTGACAGGAAGACATGGGATGCCGTGCATTGGCTCCCCCTGTGTTTGAAACTGACACATCTCATGGGGCTGAGAAACCCCCACATTAACAGTGCTGAAACAGTCTAGTTGACAAGGGGAAGCATTTGGGAAGGGAAGCTGTCCCAGCATTCTTAGGACTTCTGAGTATTTTTGAAGATGAGGCAGAAATGCTCAGCAGGAACTCGTTTCTCAGATTGAGAAGGGGGGGAGGCATGCAGTTGTGGTGCTAGGAATCCATAGGCTCAGAAACCAAAAAGCCATTGCTTTTTATAGTAAAAAAGAAAGGTAAGGCTTAGGAATTCTTATTTCAAGTTCTGTTTTTTTCAGCTTCTGTGCTGGGTCTCTCACTAGCAGCCCAGATGTCTAACCAAACTGAGTTATCTTGTAAGACAACCTCCCAAAAGTCATTGACTTCCCTACATAGGAGAAAGATCTCACAGTTCTGTTTATGTGATACATCATGCTTGTTAACTGTCAACACTAAAGCATGACAACTGTTCTCTCAGTGGGAAAATGCTAGACATCCCTCCATAGTGCACGGACCTGCTGTGCACAGGTACACAGAAATGCTGTGCCTTAACACTCCAGGCGTGCTGAGGAGAGCAGCTTCCACATAATCCAAATCTGGATGGGTCGTTCCTCTAAAAAACCTTGTCTTGCCTTGCAGCATCCAGAAAGAATTTGAAATTCTCAGGACAGCAGTCCCAGCATTTTTCAGGGACTGCTGATGCCTTGCATCATTTTATGTAGAATATGGCATGAGACACTGTGTCGGCTGATGACATCACACACTCCACTATATCATAAACATGAGAAGGGATGTTCATCATGATACAGCTGCAACGAAATGGAAATTGTACAATCTGTGTCCAAATGCAGAACGGAAGAAGAAAAAAACACATTCTTTCTGGCAGGAGTCCAGCGATGTGGTGGTGAGATGCAGTTGGAGGCAAAGACAGGAAGACAGTCTCTATAAGCAGCAGCACTGCTTCCTTTCCTGAACGTATGGACAAGTAAAAGTGGTCATAACATTAAATAAGAGATGCAGTGTTTGCTAAATTCTGGCTTAGCTTCTTTCAGAGACAGTACAAGAAAATGAAGGGAAGATCCTCAGTGGCATAGCTCTATCCTTGCTGTTGTGACTCCAGCACTTCTCGTAGGGAAAATTCAAAGGTGATCTTCTTGAAGCCTAAATATTGTAATACTAGACGAAAGTTATCTGAAATACCAAAGGACTAGCACCTCATAATCTGTTTTAATTTACAATAGTTAAGGGACATAAAAATACAAATTATCTGTCTATATTGTAAAAGTAAACCTGAAATTAGAAAAAAAGTTACATTAATTTATAAGGCAATCAAAATACCTACTTTTGTTCATTTATGTCAATGGAAAAAATAAATCCCTGAACAGTGTACTCTTCAAGCATCTATTGAAGAAGTCAGGAAAAATCTTGAGCACGAAAACCATACATCTATGTCTTTAGCACTCTGGTTCAACATATAATTAAATACAACCATAATAGGGAAGAAAATCACAGCATCTTGGCTTCTGTGAATTGTCCTGTTTTGTTGAAGTATCTCTGTCACAACTAATGCTATTTTAAATAACCTTCTGTATTGCAGATTTTAGAGAAGCAAAGGAGAACTACAGCAAAAACCCAGTATTCAGTCTAACCAGCTTAAGAAATAATATAATTTTAACTTTCTCAAGAATTTTGAAAAAGAGACTGCAGAGCAGGATTTACGACTACCAGCTTTCCTCCCTTAGTTAATATTCCAAGTATGTTGAACAATCTCTGTCCTTCCTTCACATGCACTGACTTTCCACTTGCATTGAAAAGCTATACAGAAACAATTAAACAACTGCTAAGGATGAATATTTTTTAAAACTCTGTATATTTGCTAGTAGAAACACAAAAATACTTTGATATGCACATGTACGTCAGCTACACATGAACTTAGTGAGATGTTTATGGAGCAAAGGGTTTTTCTAATACACAATAGCCAAGGCACACAGATGTGGCTTGCAGATGCTACATCGGCCCTTCTCATATACATCCTGCAATACAAGCCTGCCACTGCGGGCCCTGAGAGACAGACATTCATAAGAGCTAAGTACAAAATTAATCATTAGACACAGCTATACAAATGGTTAAGATTAATGGAAAAAACGCTCAGTGTCCAGCATCTTTTGTTTTCCATACATCCATTGTACTTAGGCATTGCTGGGCCAAATTCCCCTGCACTGCAAGGCAAATCTCTCACTGCACTGTGACAAGTGGCACAATAAATGCCACACACTACAGTGGCCCAACATACATGTTACAGATCATAAGCCTTAGTGAAAGGCAGTTTTTTCAGGTATACAAGTTAATGTTTGAGAAACAAAGCTGAGCTGTATCAAGCACTGAATGCTCCAAAAAAACCCATACTTCAAAAACTGACACAGAGAGGATCTAACACCCTTCCTAAAAATATCCCAGAATCCAAACACTCCACAATATTTCCTTAAAAATTCTCATGTGCAGATGATGATTATTTTGATTTAAGGATGAATAATTTACATTTGTAATTTAGGAAAACTTCAAAATCGCAAATAATAAAGGGGAACGGGAAAAGTGAAAAAGTGATCTGACCAGCTACTACCGCCTCTTGGCAGCACTGCAGGTTATGCAATGCTTTTTAAAGAGAGGTTAAAAAAACTGAAACATTATTCAGAAATGGCTATCTCAAAAGTTGGCCATGTGAAAACAACCTATTNACAGGTGACTACTAATGCCTAGTTGGATAGTGGAGTTCCTAAAGGAAAAATTATATCAGGGAGTACTGGAAGGGGAAATACCAGACTAAAAGAAGCCACCTTCTACAATTTGGGCAAGCCTGCATCTTTCAATATATTTAACCAAAACTTCAGTAATAAAACTTGGCTCAAAATAATGTGAGCATTTGTGAAATGTCTCCCACAAAACTCAGAGGTGTCTTTAACAGAGAAAGACCAAACACACAGGAAAAAGGAACAAATCAGGGCAGGGCTTCAGTGAAATGGGATACAGACCAGTGTACCTAAGCACTAAGTCTGACTGAGAGATTTTATGAACACGAACTTTTAAGCATTGCCTCCAAATGAAGTGGATGCACAATTCCCAACGCTCAGACATGTTATACCCACTCTGTCTTCTCCTTTCACCCAGCCCAAGAGCTCCCTGTGGTAGCAAAAGCATCTGTTTAGCTGTACAAGACATCAGATTGAAGAATTAATTCACAAAAAAAGATTGCTGAGGGGAAAATAAAAAAGGCTAACTGATCTCATGATTGAGTTCCTCATTCTGACGAACATGAACATTTCTGCTGACACAAGGAAGAGAACAATACAAGCATGGGAACAGGACAGCATGGCATTTTTGGCAGCAGCAGGAGTGTGAAATCAGTGCCAACTGACTTGAATCCTTCAGCAGAGAGGATTTCATCAACTGCAAACAAAAGGAAAAGGTTCTGTGCCACAAGATCATGACAAATCAACCAAACTGTCACTGCTCCAAGAAGATAAGAACAATGGTGAGACAAACAAGGCACTCATCTGCATACAAAGGATGACAGAGACACTTGGTATGTGGTTAAACAATAAAGCACAGCTTCAGCTCTTCTACAGAAACTCACTAAAGTCACAAAATTGTGGGCTAAAGGATGCCTTGCTTTTTATCCTGTACCCAAAGTCATGTAAGTATCATAATCCTTTAACCATTTAGAGACCACATATATCAAAAAATCGTTCTGGTCATCTCTTTCCTTTTCTGACACTGAAAATTTATTAGCTCACAGTATTTCCTTCAGTCATGCAGCCCTTTCCTGCAGCTACCTTTCCACCGGTGTATCTGTCATGCATAATCCTGTGCTGCTTGATTACACAGGGGCTCCTGCATTTGAAACAACACTCACACAACACACTTTTTAAAAAATACTTCTGTTGTGTGCCCCATTTCTCAGCCCAAATTCCCATTACCTTCAGCCAGGCACTACGCACACTTGGTAACAAGGGACGTTACCAGCCCCCAATCCCTTCTCCTAGGTGTACCACATTTGTTTCCCTCTACCCACCCTTCACCCAACCTGGCAGACTTTGACCATCTCAAGACCCAAATTCAGGCCCACCCTGATAATGCCCCCAGCATGGATGTCATTGCATCAGACTTGCCTGTCAGCATTGCTGGCTGAACCCATTTATTTCACTAACCACCTCTTTCATTGCACGGCACACAATTCTCATGGTGGAGAAGATAACTCCAAAACCACTCCCAAAATGCTCCAGCACAATATCACCCCACAGCTTCCTCTGAGGCTCACATACCCACAATCTCAACACCTATTGGTGCTTGAAACGCTGCATGTCTAATATAAACAAACATCACTGAACTTCTCTCCTTATGGGTATTTATCTTATTAAACTGGGCCTTCTTCATCCTCAGGCCAACTCTAGATAAGCAGCTACCTCAGCAGCGTGTGCTGAGAACAGTGTTTAACCTTCACCTGAAACAAGTATAACTTCAAGTGACCAGAGATTTTCCACCATAGCTATTAAAAGCTCAAATGGCTGAATCCTGACAACACTTGCTAAGGAATTGTACACTTTCCCACATGCAGGAAGTGAAGGAACCAAACACGCCGTATCTCTTTTTGCTTCAGTTACCACTTCACAGCTTTAATTGTGTGCCAGGACCTCACCAGGTCCACCCAGGACTCTACAGCCCCATATGCCCTTGAGCTCTAAAAGCATCTGCCACACCATCACAAACACTGCTCAGAGCAGCTGCCACAGCTAAGCATGAAGAAGAACATGTCTTGCCACACGTTTGCTAATACTGTGCATAAGAATCTGTCAGTAATGCATCCACTTGAGCCTGCATGTTGATGGCTAGTCTTAGAACCTTAGAACCATTCAGGTTTTAAAAGATCATTGAGCCCAACCTTCTTCCAAGCTGTACCAGAAATGCTGCCACAATACAACAGCTAATGCCAAAGTGTATCTTCGCCTGTGGCAGCAAGAAGACGCTTAGCAGAGGAGTCCACCTGTCTCTCTCTAGTAAGAACAGAAGAGAAAAATCATGAGCAGTGATTCCTGCAGAGACAGAACTCCACCTAGAGATGTTATTTATGCCAGATGTGTATGTATGTATGTATGCAAAGAAAAGCATGTACTTGCCTGCACTGCTCAGGAGAGCAGGATTCAAACCAGGGGAATTGCAAAGGAAGAGTGTAGCAGCCAAGGGAAGGGAGTGCACAGCAGGCAGAAGAATTTGACATATTTACTCTTTCAACCAGCATGCTCATCCTAGAAGACATCAGTTTATGAAAATACCCAGGGTCTGAATAACAGGTAATGGAAATAATTATTTTTGCTCACAGGATGATATGAAAACACATGAGAACAGACCAGCCACAAGACAAGTAAAACTGTATTGGAAGCCTCCAACACCAGAGCAAATCCCCCAGCTACCTCTGTAAAGAGTGAAAGTGCCTGTGCAGAGTTAAAATTGTGTTTGGCCACAACATGAGATGCAAATGCTTGCTACAGGGGCACCTATGGTTCAGAAGGCAGGCTTCTTCCAGCTATTTCTTCCTAAAGCACAGCCACCACCACTGGCCTAATGAAATCGGTGTAAGTGCACACAGGAACAGGACAAAAGCAATAAACCTCTTTCTTACAAACCTTATAAAAAAGAATTAGGGGATGTCTTAATTATTAAAGGCAAAAATTCTGTGATTTCAAGCTAGCAGCATAAACATTAGCAAAAATTATCTACTGATCGTCCCAAGTTTTAAGAGATAAAACACCAGAAAAGATTTTCTCCGAGTCAAACAGAATAGCATTCAATATTAATTGAATAATAGCAGTGAAATTTAGCTTTAGAAACACAATATTATTTTTTTTAAATTGTACAGTCAGCAGAACCAGGAAAATTGCCCATAATGAGTTTGATTCTGAGTAACCTGATATTAAGAATACAAGTTTTCAAGTTAAATTTCTTTAAGTCTATCTTCCTACTCAAAATAAAGAATCATTTAGTAAAGTCATAGACACTTCTCAACTTCTGCCATGTTAAAAATTATTTTAACAGGCTTTAAATTATATATTTAGTTTGTTCTTTCAGGAAAGAAGCTTGAGAAGTGATGGGTTTTTTTTAGAGTTCCTATTTGAAAAACAATGGAAGAGAAGAACCTGAGTGAAAGCGACTGATGACTGCAGCGTGCGAGTTGGTTTCAGTCTGTGACTGAAAAAGCTTATGCTGGTTTTAACATGCACCATCTGAAGCAGTCTCTCAACAGAGCCAGATTCCTGGCTTC
Organism: Melanocharis versteri; assembly: GCA_013397845.1. Classification (NCBI taxonomy): domain Eukaryota; kingdom Metazoa; phylum Chordata; class Aves; order Passeriformes; family Melanocharitidae; genus Melanocharis; species Melanocharis versteri. The sequence goes on along the minus strand of VZTG01008190.1, from coordinate 92,636 downwards.
AAGCTCTCCAGTAAGGAAAGAAGTACCACTCACTGAGGGACTGGTCTCCTTGCACAGTCCCTACAACAAATATATTCATTATTTTACAAGTGGGCAAACAGCTGCGCATCCTGGAATGTGGTGTGACTCGTCATCTTTACCAGCAAGAAATGTTAGCAACGTTCAATGCTTTTGAAACAAAGGACACTTTGTAAAATTTCCTTATTATATGGCTACTGACAAGGTAGACTTCCTTACAGCTATCTGGTGCTAGATGTTGTAGTTAACACAAGGAGGTGCTTTAATTGCTAGTCTGAGTTACTGTTAGAATTTCATTCTAAGCTACACGGATAACTTGTCAGCAGAGTAACAAATTTCCATAATTTTACCTCTGAAAAACAGGTTCCCAATCTACATATGCTACCCAAGCAAGCATGTAAAGGCTGAAAGTGCTCGCTTCCCATGGCTGACAAACAAAACAGGGGTTCTCACAAGACAGAAGAGGCACATTTTCTTTACACATAAACAGAAATTTTAAGGCAAAAACCCCAAAACCACCAAATTAAGTAATACTTACAAAAATACAGAAGCAATCCAAAAATACATTTTCTGAATGTAAGCAGAAAAAAAGCCCAATTCCTCTAAAAGCTGTAGTGCCCTGCACTAAACTACTTTTTCTTTTAATGATCTCAATAGATGGCACATTTCTATGTAAATCATCCAGAAATCTGATGTAGATTTCATTTTTTTCCCAGAAATTCCTAAACACTTTCATGATACCAGAATTATCAAGAAGTTTCATAGCTAAATGTTAAATGAATTAAGCTTCATGCAAATGCTATCTTCTTTTGCATTAGTTAAGAACATCTCTTTTTGGAAATGCGACTCTTTCAGTTGCATGTCATTCTAAACAGGGAAAAATCAAAAATATAACAAAATATTCCTTGAAATTTCTTACTGGGATGCACTGGGATGTAGTCAAAGCCATTGAGGCTGTCACCTGGCACAGACACACGACTGCATCTACTGTTCTCACCTTACTAGTCTTTCCTAGAGGATTAAGGCCATGCATTGTTTTTCATAACATTAGGCAAACTTTCCCTGAAAAGAATACAGACTGGCAGAACTTAAAGCAGAACAGCTTGTGACTTTCTTTATAAAGCCTTCCCTTCTTTCTTTCTGGAACCAGCTATTGCCCATCTATAACGTTCTAGCTGCACAGAGTAACAACAGAGGCATGAGCAGTAAATATGGTCAATGCATGCAACAGAATCTAAACCAAAAACAGGGAAAATTGGATATAAGCTGGAAGCATGCCCTTGCAGCCAAGCAATTAATCAAAAAGCATCAAAAAGCATCAAAAGCAGTGTGGGTAGAAGGTGACCCTGCCCCTCTACTCCCACCAGGAGTGCTGCATCTGGCTCTGGGACCCCCAACATAAGAAGGATGTGAACCTGCTGGAGAGAGTCCAGAGGAGGCCACAAAGATGATCCAAGGACTCAAGCCCCTCTCCTATGAAGACAGGCTGAGAGGAGGGCTTGATCCGCCCAGAGAAGAAAAGATTCTGGGGCAAACCTTTCTGAGTCTTTCAATACTTAAAGGAGGATTAAAAGAAAGAGGATGAAAGACTTTTTACTAGAGTCCATTCTGACCAGACAAGGGGTTTTAAACGGAAAGAGGGTAGTTTTATACTAGGGATAGGGAAGAAATATTTTACCATGAGGGTGAGGCTCTGGAACACACTGCCCAGAGAAGTTGTGGATGCCCCATCCCTGTAAGTGCTCAAAGCCAGGCTGGAGGGGCTTTGAGCAACACCATCTAGTGAAACATGTCCTTGACGACTATGGGGGCCAGGGTTTGGCCTCATCTATCTTTGAAGGTCCCTTCTAATCCAGGCCGTTCTATGACTCTGAAAAAATGCGAGCACACAGTCAAGGAAATAAGGAGAGTACCAGCATGCTGAAATTACACTAGGCATTTTTCAAGTAAAAACAGGCATAAAGTTTGCTTAAAAAAATATTTAAAGAGATATGAATGAAAATGCAGGTCTGAATATTTTGAGCTACTTTATTTAATCCCAGACTAATACATTGAAAGAACAAGGGAAAAATTAGGTTTTGAGACGAAATTTAACTTGTGGTCCCAAGCACAAAAAAGCTTTAATCATAGTAGTTTCTGTATGTTATTCACACAGAGGAGAACACTGCTAAAACCTACTACACTTACTTGATGTACATGTAACTACATGCAGCTGTTACAGAGAAATTTAGAGAAACCTGTCTGGATTTGTCACTCTGGAAAAAAAAAAAAAGAGATATGAATCTTAAGCAGAAAAACAACTTTTAAAGCACATGACACTTAATGAATCAAATCAATTAATAAGCATTACAATTAGATGTCTGAGAAACATTCCTTTCTATAACAAGGTTTAGCTTTGTATGAATTACCACCTAAACTGTGTAAAAAACTGATGTTATGTAAGAAAACTCTCTTGTATAATACTAATATTACCAGTTACTGAAAGTTCCTCACCTGAATTATGGCAAAACACAATAGAAATTAAATTCTTCTCCTTGACAGTTTGGAAGGAAGTTTTATCACAATAAAGATATATGAATTCTTCCAATCATGTAAAGCAAAAGGAATTTAAAATGCCATAGAGAAAAGTTTCCTCCAACAGATTCTTTTCAGCTCGGTTTAGACTTGCTCAAACCAGACAACAATATCTGGAAGATATTTACCCTGGATCACACAACCAGCTTTCCAGTCACCAGCACTAATTCACTTACACACCTCCACTGTCAATAAGAGACCTCGTGTACTCCAAGAGGAACCCATTTTCCTTTAGTGATGATTATTTTTTACTGGGACATCTTGGGCTGCCTTTACCTTACACTACTCAAATATCTCCAGGGGGTTTTCAGGAGGAGAAGAGCATGGGAAAGAAGAAATAAGCACAAGTTCTGCATAGAAGGTGCACATAAAAAAGAGGAACTGCGAAATTTGCTAGTCAGACTGAACATTCATATGTATATATGTACATGTATAGTGCCAGAGGTACTACAAGAAGAATGGGTGTAAAACTAATAAGTTTACTTCCTTCAGAGCACTCAAAAGAAGAGGCTACTAAGGGAGCAGCCAAGTTATTGCCTGAGGTCTTTCCACAGTTTTTGAATTTAATCTTCTTATTTCACTAGCTTGTTAGAGTAACTCATTAGTTAATCCTCCCACCTTCTCTCAGCAGTTAGGCTAGACTGCAAAAATATCGTTGCTCTAACATTTTTTTCTAAACTACATGGATTTGTTAATTTCCTCAGGATTCCCATTTTAAGTTATAGAGTCACTCTGTCAATGTCTGTTTATAGATAAAAACTAAATTATGCATAAATACTATGTGGACGTGCAGTCCTAAGAATTTTCTCCTTCTCACGAACTCTGTAGGAAAACAAGATAAACTGGGACATTTTCACTCTCTTTCTAATCTTATGTTTTGCTAACTGAAGCTGTAAGGCTTCAGCCAATCCCCCTGAGGGGTGGGATGACACTGTCCAATCACTACTATGTATATATCTCTGTATAAAAGTTAGAATCAAAATAAAGTCTGTCACACTTCTGCTTTCTACGGCTTGTTGTGGGTTCTGCTCTCCTTACTGCCGCTCACAACGACAATACTACACCTTGAAATAATTTTAAGGGAGGGAAAAAAGATGTTATGGTTTTGAAGTCCTTGACTGCCTTTTATTCCCTTGAAGCAATCTTGCATTGAAAGTTTCAAGATTCAGATCCAAAACAGGACTTAGTTTTGCTGTGAGTTGCCACACACTGAGTATTAAAGAACAACTGCAGCACAATAACTGTATTTGTACAGACAGTTATTTCCCATTTCAAACCTTACTGTACGCAGCCAAAGTTTTCGGACACAGGAGCACAACTTTTGGGATACAGTCACCTAGTGCTGTGCTCTGCTGCAGGCTTCCAGAGTCCCACAACTTGCTCTGAGGCCACTCATGGAGAATAGAGCAGATAATGTTACAATGTGGTTTTTAACTGAGAAGTCCAGCAGGACCTAACAGTCCTTCGCACGTTTTATTTTGGAGAAAGCTCCTGCTTTTCTAGTACTTTCTTTCAATAAAGGGGGTTGAGAGTGGGATGGGGGCTGTCCAGAGAACAGGATTTCCCAGCTCTGACTGTTAAAGGGTTTCTGCCAGCAGGATACACAGCTTTCCACAAGCAGCACTCGCTCCAGAGCCTGAACATCATAATTACAATATGGTCTTGTTTAAGCTATAAACAAGCTTAAGGCATGTTATTTTCAGGGTTACACTGCAGCAACACTAAGCACCTGAACAAATTGCCTCCAAATTAGTCAGGCCCAGTAGCGCTGCCCTTGAGGGAACTTCAGTTGAATTTACCAGAGCAGAAGAAACTAGGCGATGGTCACAGCTCTTCCCACCGTCAGTGGGACATCAGTTGACAAACTGTTTATTTGTCTCTGTAGCCAGCACAGCCTCATGAGATCTGTCCCTGGTCACCCACCTCACACAGGGGACACAAACACTCCTGTCTGACTCCGTGCCATTGCTGAAGGCAGACGGTTTCTCAGGGCAGGGAGCCACGCTCTGGGGACACAGTGAGGGCTTTGCCAGGCACCCCGTGCGATGTGCCTGCCCCCCAGCAGGCCACCCCAAACGAGGCGGGGTGCCCAGGGCAGGCGTGGCACCCCAGGTGCTCCTGCTCCACGTGCCCCTGCGGTCTGCAGCACCGCGCCAGCGACCAACCCTCTCAGAGAGATGTGCCCCAGTGGTGAGCTTCTTGTCATGGTACAGACGGGTCTGGCAGCTTTTCTCGAGGCAAGTGCACGCTCCGAAGTGCTCTAGAGCCAGCAGGCCTTCAATGCATTTTCACTGTGGTGTTCTCAGCTCATACCCACCCAGAAAAAAAAAATCCAGAAAAGCTTTAGTTTACTGATTCCGCCACTGTCACAGAGCAAGCCCTTAGCTGATTGAGCACAGAAAAAAAGCCATGTGATCAGACAGTTTCAGACTGTCGTGCTGGGTATCTAAACCACTTCTCTTCTACGAAGAGCCTTTGACAAGGACGTCTCTTCTGCCTGGCACCGTTAAATGTTCTATTAGCTTTAGCTTATTTTATTACGGTGTTACCCAGTTCTTTGTATCAAGAAAAGATAAAGCTTTATACACACTTCTTTTTCCTCTTCAGTCTTTCGTTTTTCATCTCAAGAAGTTCATTTAAGCTTCTCAAGGTTCTCCCAATCCTTATTCCAGTATTTGATTTTATCAAATTATGAATTTAATCCTCCTAGCTAATCCTTTATTCCTTTGCCTATCTGTTGGTTGCCATTCTTCTCCATCAACGCATTTATTGCCATCAAGACTCAGAACACCAACTTTCAGATTTGTGCTGTAGCTATTCACTTTTTAAACCACATTGTTTTAAGACAAAGTTGAAATAGGTCACAACTGCATTTTTAGCTGTGGACTTCTGTACTACTTTTTTCACATACAGTTGTGAAACTTACAGATTATTAAATGCTGCATGTTGCATTTAAGCTTGGCTAGCAGAGAGGTCTGCTTTCCTATAATTTTAAACCTAATTTTTAAAGTCCACTGCAACCCCACATGCTCCTTCTCCAACCTCAGTCACACATATATAACTTCTTGTGCTTGAGCAAGGTTGGTTTTGTGATATGGTTTCCTGTGTACAGAACAGAAGCACATACTCTGGTTTTAGGCACTTAGAGGTTTTATAGATCTCTAATGCTGCATCTCCATCAAGTGGACCCAGACACTCTGAATTTTTTTTCAATACACAGTGTGATCACTGAAATTAAATACCTAAACACCCAAATCTGATACGTAGAACTAGGTACTCCTTGTAAAGCACAATCTTTACACAAATAAAGTTCGGGGATTTTTTTAAATGCCTTAAGTTTTATATCAAGTAATTAGAAAAATGAGTATGCTGGAATGCTGAGAAACTTCTAAAAAATTATAAGTAACAATAAACAACTTGGACAAAGCTTACTGGAAAACACAGGCAACCAACCAATGTTTAGGGATCCCAGACGAGATGGACAGCACTGTACAAGCTGCAGTCAACGGTAAGGACCATGTCCTGTGCTTTTCATCTTTTGATGTTGCCTAGAACATGCTTTCAGCAAATGGATCTTTTTGTAGTAGTTCAGGCTCTCTATACTATCCAATATTATGTCCGAAGCAGAAGAAATGTATAAACTGTTAATCACCTGAGATTACTTTGAACACCTCACAGGAATAAATAAAAATGCATACAGTATTTTATTGCCTATCACTGGCCTCACATTCACTATTCCCCCTTATCTATTCCCCAGTTATCCTCCTGATATTAACAACAAAATTGACATTTCAAGTGACTTTAAACTATCCACCTGCATATTCAAAACCGCTTGTACAGCAAATACTGCTGGCAAACCTGCACAAAAGCATTCGGTCACTATCAGCATACTTTCTGCATCACTGACCAGTGTGGTGTTTTGCAGACCAATACAACACAAATTCATTGCTTGGATTACACAGATTTTTCTACAACTCAAAAGTTAATCACATTACTACTACTATTCAATTCTACCTGCAACTTCTAATAAGTTTTCAAAAGCTCCAAGCTCAACAAAATTAGAATATTTCTTTTTCTTTAATATGAGGGTAGTATAACACACTGAGGTACTACAACTAAATGGCAAAAAAATTAAGTAAATATGCCTGGAAATAATCAATTTAATTCACAAAAGTAGCAGATAAGATCTTGATATGAAATTCATGGCAATACAAGGGTATCATACAAACCACTTGTAGAATGAGATCTTCAAACAAGAAAAAATTCCACCTCTCAATATCTTGTCAAGTACAGGAGCAAAAAAAAAGGTCTAGCAGCTACACAGAAGTATCAAGACTCCTACTGCACTGCTTATAGTAACAGATCTGTGTTGTTTCATTATTTCATCAGAGAGGAGGCCAAAGCATCCTGTAATTTATACACACTAACTTCAAATACTACTCAGTATACAAGAAAATAAAACTGTAGTCAAACAGAGAAAGACCATTAGCTTCCTCTCAGTTTGTTTAAATTATCCTGAAACCACTGGAAATCACAGAAGATAGAATCATAGAATGTTAAGGAGTGTAATGGACCTTAAGGATCAGTGAGTCCCAGCCCTCACTGCCGTGGGCATGGACACCTCCCACTAGACCAGGTATCTCAAGGCCTTATCCAAACCGGCCTTGAATGCTTCCAGGGATGAGACAACCCACAACTTCCCTGGGCAACCTGTTCCAGTGTCTCACCACCCTCACAGTAAAGAATTTCTTCCCAACATCTAACCTAAATTTCCCCTCTTTCAGTTTGTACCCATTACTCCTTGTCCTGTCACTACAGTTCCTGACAAAGAGTCCCTCTCCAGCTTCCCCGCAGGCCCCTGCAGATCCTGCAAGGTTGCTGTGAGGTCTCCACACAACCTTCCCTTCTCCAGGCTGAACGGCCCCAGCTCTCTCAGCCTGGCTTTGTAGGGGACGTGCTCCAGTCCCTTTATTGACTTCACGACCCTCCTCTGGACTGGCTCCAACAGTTCCATGTGTTCCTTATGTTGGGGACACCAGAACTGGACAGAGCCCTGCAGGTGGGGTCTCACCAGAGCAGAGCAGAGCAGAGGTGCAGAATCCCCTCCCTCACCCTGCCCACGCTGCTTTTGGTGCAGCCTGGGGCACGATGGGCTCTGTGGGCTGTGAGCACACGCTGCTGGCTCGTGTTGAGTTTTCCATCAACCATCACCCCCAAGTCTTGCCCCACAGGGCTGCTCTCAATGAAGAGGTTCAGAAAAAATGCTACACTCATCCTGAATCCACTTGGGACTCCAGGAGGAGATTATCTCTACAAATGAACTTCACATATTTTATACAGCTGCTTTTATTAACTTATAAGCAGTTACAAGGGGAGGAGGAAGAAACATGAAATATTACACCGATTATCCCACCAGTGCAGATCCGTTCCTTAGCTCAAATTGTAGGACAGTCAGTTTGTATCACAAGGTTAACAAAATAAAACAGTGCAGCTTCTTGATTTTGTTATACAAACATTTCAAGTACAGCAGAGACACAACAAGTCCTTGAGCTTTCTTATTCCCTGTTTCACTGGGAATAAGCCTAGCCATAACTAAACATCTAAACATAAAGGTTACCAAATACCTTCTTCTAACTTGACCTGCAAAGTTTTGGACAACAAAACAAACTTCAAGGCTCCTACAACATACTCAGATTTGTCTCTCTTGCTCTATCCTCTTGTCCTCCTTCCTGTGTATTTTGCAAAAAAGTTCTACTTTTTAATCTCATAAAAACCATAATTAATTTTCACATGCCACTAAACCCCACTTAGCTGCCTACAAAATCATTCCAGTCATGCCAAAAAGATAACACAGCTGAAAGTTCTAGCAATAGTATAAATAAGATCAACTCTAGACTACTTGAGACACAGATTTTATGTCTGGAATCCCAAACACTACAAGCTGGAGGCCCAACAGTAGCAAAATGTTTTCCTCCATATCAAAGACATAAAGGTAAACAATGTTTCCTCAGATGACGATTTTTTTTTTTTTTAATAAAACAGTTCTGCAGTTACTCATAAAGACAGTACTATACACATCAGGATTAAACAAAATCTTAATATCAACAGTTACTGACAATAAAACGTCAAGATGAGCTAGAATTTAAAAAAAATTGCTGAACAGTTGTTCATTTTTGTTTCACCTTTAAAGCATAAAGTAAAAAAATAATTTGAAATGCAGCTGAAAAAATGCATATTTTGTGCTCTGAACGGAAGAGGAAGGATATGGAATGAGCTGAAGGTGGGCAAAGGTTCTTCCATAGAACCTGAAAATTACTTTAATACACTAAGGAAAATGGGCTAAGCATATATACAAAACAAATAACCTTCTGCTGAGAAGTGGAAGGATATCATAAATAAACACATTTCAAATTATGAATACTCCAAACTCACTCAATAATCAGGGCTTAATTGCAGGCCATTTAACTAGGCTTACCTTATCTAGCTTTTTTATGCATGCACATACTTACCACTCACAGAGAACCATCTGCAGCAGGTGAGTCAGAAAGGCACAGGTACCTTCTAATACCAAACTAGTATTTCTCTACATTCTGAAACCCCAGTATGCAAACACTCAAAAAAACCCACCTACCAACTGTTTTACAAAAGATGGACGTACGGTTTTGCTACTGATTTCATATTAGTTAACCATGATATACAGGAGAAAGCTCTAAAACTCATTTCATATAAAATGGTGATGCTTTATTAATAGCAATTAACATAGCAGCAACTTCCTCTCTGTTCCCCAAGGCAAAGTAGCACCAAAATCCCCTCTATAACTGTTAAAATAGCACTGTGTGTTGGTTTTGCATGGCCAGGTTTTGGTACTGGGGGGCTACAGGGGTGGCTTCTGTGAGAAGCTGCCAGAAGCTTCCCCATGTCAGGCAGAGCCAGTGCCAGATGGCTCCAGGACGGACGTGCTGCTGGTCAAGGATGGGCCAATCAGGAATGATGGTAACACCTCGGTGATAACACGTTTCAGAAGGAGAAAAAGGTTATTGGGCAGATGAAAATGTGCTCAGAGAAGAGGGGAGTGAGAACATGTGAGAGAAACAACTCTGCAGACACCAAAGGCAGTGAAGGAGGAGCAGGAGATGATCCAGGTGCCAGAACTGAGATTCTCCTGAAGCCCATGGTGCAGCCCATGGTGAAGCAGCTGTGCCCTGCAGCCCTTGGAGGTCCATGGGGATGCAGAGATCCACCCGCAGCCCATGGAGAACCCTTGCTGGAGCAGGTGGGTGTGTGCAAAAAGGCTGTGAACCCACGGGAGGCCTGTGCTGGAGCAGGCTCTGGCAGGCACCTGCAGCCCTGGGAAGAGAGGAGCCCATGCTGGAGGTCTCCTGGTAGGACTTGTGACCCTTTGGGGGACCCACGCTGGAAGAGGCTGTGCCTGAAGGACTGACCCCATGGAAGAGTGACCCACACGGCAGCATTTTATGTGGAACTGTTGCCTGTGGAATGGACTCACGCTGGAGAAGTTCATGGAGAACTGTCTCCAGTGGGAGGGACCCCACGCTGCAGCAGGGGAAGGACTCCTCTCCCTGAGCAGCGGCAGAAACGTGTCATGAACTGGCCGTAAACTCCATCCCCCATCTCCCTGCGCCGCTGGAGGGGAGGAGGCAGGGCTGTGAAGGAGGCAGGGGTGGGGGGAAGGTGTTTTTAACATTTATTTTACTTCTTATTATCCCGTGATTCTGTTTGGTGGATGATCTCTCCTGGTCCTTATCTCAACCCTTGAACGTCTCGTTCTATTTTCTCTCCCCTGTCCAGTTACCAGGGTGAGTGATAGAGCAGCTTTGATGGGTGCCTGGCATCCAGCCAAGGTCAACCCACTACACACTGGAATGCCTTCAGTAAGTCAAGAGGCAGTTATTTACTTCGGACACCGCAACAAAAAAGCTGAATCATATTTTAGAGCATTTCACTATTTATAGCTGCTGGGGATAAGCCTTCTGCTATACAGTGGACCATTTATGGATAAAAAGGATTTGTTGCAAACACCACTTTTCGAAATTGGAACACAGCAGAAAATTTATGGCCCCAGACATAGCCTTTACTTTTATACTTTCCAATATAAATTTTAACATTTTCAGTGCCCATGTCCATAAGAAACCAGTGGAGATTATTTTATCCCCATCCCATCAACAATATTCCAGTGATAGCAATGACTCGGTCATGCATCAGATTTCTGCAGAATTGTCAAAAAGCGGGAAATTACACTTTTGTTTCTTTCAGAACTGAGTGAGAGCAGCAATATACTCATGCTGGAAGTGCTAGTTAGCACATACACCCAACACACTTCTGACAGAGAATACTCATCACCTGAAGCCCAATTTTTAGTATATTTTTTTTTCAGGACTCCAAGATTAACTTCCAGAACTTCAGCTGTACTTGTAGGTAAAGTAAGCTCTTCAGGTGAGTATAATATTCTGCAGTAATGCCAACATTCTTGAGATAGCTCAGTACTATTTATCAAATTGGAAGTGGGCAACACTGCATCATGGGAATTGAGTCCAAAACAACTTACTTCAGCTAGAAGCTAAAGGGAAATTCCTCCTCATGGAATCACAGTGGTTACACACATCGTATTGCACAATCAATAATTTAAATGTGGTAACATTTTTTTGACAAATTTCAATTTAGCATGTATTTGGTTAAATTATTATCTCCTTCCTAAACACTTTTTTACCTAACAGGCACTTTTTTTTTTTGCCTCGCTGGATCACTTATTATTACTTAAAATGCCTTTCAAGACAGCCAAATTACAACACCATCTGTGTGTCTTATATATGCTGGAGAGGACAATCAGTCACAGGTAACTAGTGGATTTTATTTCCTTCACAGGACAGGTGTTCAACTTCAAAGCTCAAGAGACAAATACCTTTGCAGATAATAACATGTAGGTATATGCTTTCTGTTTGGAGCTTATTTTTATGCTTCTCAGTACCTTAAAGTTTAATATATTCTTTCCTTTTAAAAGTGCTTAGTATGTAGAGAAATAATATGGACTACAGTTACATGTTTTTCTCCTAGTTACATGTTATTTAGAGTTCACCCTGAATATAACTGAGTCCCAGTAACTTCCATGGACAAAACACCAAAAAAGAAAAAAATATATTGTCTCTGTAAAAATACTTGGTTAGCTGGAAATTTAGTTTACAAGTACCAGACAGAGACACTAGAAGAAGCAAGCACGTAAAATCTTCAACTATAGAAGCCAGTTCTGCTTAAAACAGTTTGCTTTATTCTGCCACTTCCTGAATTCCTCTCAAGACCTCCTTGGCACATCGTTCAGACAATGCTCCAGTAAAGCTCCAATACTACAGCAAAAATGAAGCCATTAGTTGAGAAAGGCTTAAACACACCACACAACAAAAACTTTGCAATTGATCAGGTAATAAATATCAAATTGATGTGGTAAATGGAATGACCCCATTCATTCTGGGGTCTCCAGACACAGGTACAGAACAGACCAAATACTCTGTTGCGAAGGTAGAGAGCCCAGCCCACTGCTCACACACACACCTCCTTCAGATGATCTGACAACCATCACTCAGGGTCAGACACGTATCCAAATAACTGCAACTGCACCCACCCTGATTTCCACAGGCCAACACGACTGCACTCCTGCATTTGCCACTGCATTATCCCATTAAGTGGGAGAAAATGCTGGGTTTTAATGTGTCCAGTTTTGTTGATCCCACTACAGGATTAACAGCTTCTAATACAAATCCTGTGTTCCACAGTCTTCCCCTTCTTTGAGACTTGTTAGAGATGCTAAGGAAACAGCCAAGTGCTGCCACTGCTCTGCAAATTACACACCTCAGTCTCAGAGCACAGAGCTCGCTTCTCAGTGGGGGTGAGGTCAACGTTTAAAAAAGGAAATTCTGTTTTGAGCAAAACATTACCTGAGAAAGAGAATGTAAAAATGCTGTATGAAACCTCTTGTTCACATGCTTAACTGAAAAAATGCCATCTTAAGTTTGACTCGAACACACATTTACTCTGGCTCTTATGATCTGATGACATTGGAGGCATAAGAGGAAAGAAAAACCACCTAATTTCAAGCGATACCCACTTTCAGTGATTGCAAAGCCAGTATCAAATAAAAAGGCCTAGGACTTGCGCTACATCACAGTTGAAGAATGTTGTAAACATTTTTATCACATATGGAATTGACAACATGGGTAATCATGGCTGTGAGTAGATGGACACAAAAAACCCCCCAGACCAGCCCAAAAAAATCCCCAAGTTACTCTGACATTAAATCATAGCTCCTGGAGCACCTCAGTTTGTGTACTGATACTCCAAACAAAAAACAAGAGCCCTAGAATCTGTCAAACTGAGATACACATTACTGGAATTTGTCTTGACACTTGTTCAAGCTACACTGTGTACAAAGAATACTTTCCCTATAAGAAGATTCTTTATATATACCTTATTTTCAGTAAAATTTTGTTTTGTCCATCAAATCAACCCGATTCACAAAATGTGACAAACACAGTACAAGAAATTTGTCAGTGGGAGAAGATGAAAGTAGTTTAAATGATCTGTCTAATACAGGGAAAATACAAAAAATGTCAAGAAACCTACCTACAAAGGCAGTGGGAAAAGAAAGACAAAAGAAAAAGGAGCAAATTACTGTCTAGTTGCCTTATGATTTATCATAGGGATGTAAGAAGCTGTAACCAAATTTATCTAGACAGTGGTCAAAGCTGCTAGAATGTAATAAATACAGAAAAAAACCATGGAAAAGATACTACCAACCTTTTAGATTAAGGAGGTAATTTAAAAGGATATATACGATGGTAATATCATGACAATAGCACTCGGTGACTTTTTTTCCTTTTCATCTTCGTACTGTTCATGTACAAGAATTAATAAAAAACATAAAGGCAAGTTCTAGCCCAAAACCTCTATTATGTGGTAAACTCAAGAGCAAACATCTGCAACTTGGAAGACAATTCATCCTAAGATGTAACTTATCTCAAACCAGCTACTGTTTACATACCATACGTTGCTATTCAGTATTTCTGGGTTTTGTATAAAACTAATCTGTAAAGAGGCATTATCTGCTTTAATGCTAATCAGGCATTTTACTGCCCATCACTTGGAGAACTTGCCTTGTACCAAAATACGAAATTGACCAAAGTTGAGATTTGACCATCTGCTCAGCCTTTTCAAACAGCAATTATTATTCTTTACATAGCAGCAACTACTTAAAGAAAACTCAAAACAGATAAATTAAGCCATGGAGCACACTAAAATCTAGGTTTAGTCAGATTAGGCTAGTTACTATTTAACGGAAATGAGCAGCTTCCTGTTGTCAGGGCAAACAGCGACCAACTTCCATTTCAAGCTGTAGTGTTCCATGCTCCTGCAAAGATCTGCACCATAACTTCTATTTCAGTAGTGTTCCAGGTGAAATTTGCTTTCAGCTGAAATAAAGACGCTAAACGTACTAGAACATTTCAGTTCTAGTATTAAATGTAAACGTAGTAGAACATTTTAGTTCCTTCTTCCTGCTTCTAAGCATGTTCCAAGTTCACAAAGTTTTGTCTTCCAAATACAGGTCTTGGACCTCTTTCCACCGCAACACTCCTCCCCTCCAGATTTTTTTTTGTTTGTTTCTGCTTGGCTCTACTGTCAACGCTCTTTCAAAGCAAGTATCTTATTCAGAGCTGACAAAAGATAAACAGAGTTGGCAGCAGTCAACCCAGCCAGTGAGTGCGAAGACGACTGCTGGGAGACGTTTGGACCGGGCAGTTTGTAACGCGAGTGGTTTCGATGACCGATTACACAAAAAACTCGCGAAGGAGCGTAACTGAAAGAAGACACGTGCGGAGAGGGGGAAGCATCACTCGGACCGTGTTTCGCTTTACCCGTGGGAGCGTGGTCAGGTAGGACTGTGAACATGTACCTCTAGAGACACACAGACCTCCTACGCGGAAGGTCCGACCTTTCAGGTTTCTAAAAAGGAAAAGCCCACACTGAACTGTGATCTCTCTTGTTTAATTAGTAGTATGTAAATAAGATACAACTAATTCTACCGGCGGAACGTCAGGATTTTTGCTAGTAGTATTTCAAAGCCAAACTGGCACGTCTCAGAAAAGTTTGTCTTTTACCATCGCCGTGCAGACTTCAGCTGCACCACCACGCCTGCCTCTGCCTCAAGAGCTACAGGTCAGCCCTGAGCGCGCCCAAGCACACCCGGACGCGGGGGACGGCTCACTCCGGGTGAAAGCAGAAACATTACGGCAAAAACAGCGAAAAGCTAGCCCAGGAGGAGCG
>VZTG01008190.1:0-77552 GCA_013397845.1 Melanocharis versteri | reverse complement strand
CTGCGCTCGCCCCGGGCCGGGGCGGGGCCCGCTCGACCCCCGCGCCGCCTCCCGCCCCAGCGGCAGCTGCCGAGCCCTAAATGAAATTGTTTGTAACTACGGAGCTGTATGCCGATGTAGTTTAAATTTTGGCAGCTGCGAGCCTGCCGAGATGCATGCTCTACTCATGCCCACTGTGTGACTGGCGTAGGGGCTGTTAGGAGTTAAGGAACAGGTACCTGTCCTAAACACTATTAAGGCAAGAGAGGAGAGGAATCTGTGCCAGGAAGGTGCTAATTCCAGGCCTGGAAGGGGCAAGATCTGGTTAGCACTACCTGGTTCGTACACCCCCGCTGCGACAGACTGTGTGAAAAGCAGCAGCTCACACACCCATCACCGAAGGAAGAACATCCCAAATTACGGGACAGACGGCCTCTGCAACCACCAACAGCCTCCAAAGTTCCCCCTGTGGATACCAGGAACCTGGGCTGTATAAAGGCCGTACTGCTCAATGACCTAGAGTAAGGTTAATAAAGCTTCGATAGAAGGATGTACCACTGATACAAAAAATGCAAAATTCACTGGCCACAGGGACATGTGGCAGAACTCCCAAAATAAGGAAGACACTAATAAACCCAATTCAACAACTGTGCTACAACCGTATCTGACTGCATAAAAGGTAACTCCAGCAGGGGGAGATTGCAACCACCAGCTCATAGCCCTCCGATCCAAGAAACCCACTGACCCACAAGAAGAGAGAGAACTGACTAATTAGCATAGGAAGCAATGGAATCATTAACCAATGGAAGACAGAATGCTGAATGGAGAACTAGGCAACTCGCAGCCAATAAGCACTGATTCCTCTGTTTGCTAAAACCCATGGTGAAAAATTTTCATAGTCAGTGGCTGACCTTGTGTACCCAGCACCCCTTTCTGTGCAAAACTTACCAAAAGAAGAATGAACCAGGCCTCCCCACCCCACCACTGAGAAGCCCAGGGTGAAAAAGGACCAACACGAGACCACTGGATCCATGGGTGATGACTGTCTTCTGCTGGCACTCTAAAAGTGCCACACACTAAAAGCTACAAAATAAAGTCAGTATTGTTGAACTGTCATTTCATCTCGTTTGCACCTTAATTTGGGCATCTCTCACTAATCAGATCATAATAGGTGCATTGATCCTTGTACCTCTGCTAGAGGTGGGAACATAGAGGTGGGTGAAGCTCCCCAAGACCTTCACAGGTTTTCAAGCTTAAATGAAACAGAAAAAGGGCTTCAAAAGTTAAGTTGTGGCAGACAACAGAAAGTGCCATCACTACATCAGCCTCATTACACTGCAAAGTAATTTAGTTTTACTCAGTAGTGTTACTTACGTATTAAGAAAAACCAACAAAAAACCCCAGCACCCAATCTCCACCCCCCTGACACAAAAAAGCTAGATCAAGGAAAGATAAAGCATGAGACGATAAGGCATTAAAAAGAAGTATCAAAATCATGCATATTTTAGAGCTAGAAATGCAAGGAATAAGAAACACTAAGAAACTTGGTAAATCAATATCTTTATTTTATAGAAAGTAGTTTGATCAGTATGCTGAACCTGCCATTAGCGATGGTTTTGCTATTTTTAGTAAAAATAAACATTTGAAAATAATTACCTTGGAGAATTTATCATCTCCAAGCTTATTCCCCTCAATCACTGTTGCTTTTTTCATAGCTATTGCATCTAATCTAACACTGGGTGCTCTGAATAGGAAGGGGGTACCTAGTGTAGGATATCTCCATAGTTTATTTCCTGTAACTGGTTCTGAGGTTCCTAAAATGCAGTAGAACACGTACGACCTCACCATGCACCACCTTGGCGCGGTACAAAATTTGCATTTATTCCACCCTTCTCCATCAACATCCTGCAACGTCAGCTGTCAGCTGAGAATTTTCTGGTGTAAAGTCACACAGCAAGCCAGTTTAAGTACCCAGATGGCCAGAGTTCTAACGTTCACAAGTTGCTGAAGTAATCATAAAGAACTTGGATCATGTATCTGAGGTAACAGAATCAGTTAGCAACACAAGAATGACACATTCTGACAGCATTATGTATTGCTACAGAGACAAACACAAGTCACAACTCCCAGTCCATGATATTTAAAAGGGACATTATCAACTACGAGCTAAATTATTTTGTCTGAACAATAAATTATTATTGATTAAGCAGTGGGAAGAGCAAATTTTACGTTCCATTTGTGCACATGGCTACTTCAAGCACAGGGACCTCTGTAGGCACTGGTACCCTTAAGTTTGAGTCACTTGCATAGCAACAGGGAAAAAGGATTAATTGCTGGAGGGCAAAAGTCAGTGGAAGTTAAAGGCAACAGCCAGAGAGCTCTGAGTTCAGTTTTTCTCCAATGACTAGATTCAAAGTTGAGAGTGTCCCTTTAAAAGTTTCAGATACAACAGAATTTAATTCATTTTGACTCCATCATTACAAGAAAGCTACTGATAATTTATCTTACAACAGTTAAACATCAATGAACAATATGCAAGCGAACAACTGATTTGTAAATGAAATAGCAGCAACATGGAACTCTAGAAGGTTGAGTTTCTGCAGGATTTATTGGAAAGATTATAAAGGTGTGGCAAATACATTGTGATTTTACATAATTTAGTTTCAAGAATAGCTTATGGTAACTATAAACATTATTGAAAATGCCTGGTCACGGTCAGTACTTTTCTGGTATAAGCATAAGTTTGCCAGGATTTTTCAAAGTGCAGCTTTACTCAGAAAAATGACAACATTGTATGTCTTGGCAAATTGTATTTAAAATCCGCTCAACTCGCAGATGGTAAGACAGCTTTTTGTGATTGCCAGTACAATAGATTTCAGCTTGAAGTATTAAAGCTAATGAGATATAAATATTTAAGGACAAAACATCAAGGATATAATTATATAATACTGCCATGATTTTTGCACATGTAACTTTGTTAGTTCAGTGGATGTATAAAACTGACGCATGTATATAAGCAGCTACAAAGTCACGGTTTCAGGTGATTCTAAAGGAGTGTGCTACTGTTTACTCCACTGTTTTCCTTCTTCCACAAGAATAAAAAATATTAGAAACTCAGCCACTGAGCAGATAACACATACTCATTGGGTAAGTCTGTTTTGTAAGGTGGTGTCACTTTTAGTCACTTTTCTGGTCCATCACTGTACTTAAACTGTTTTGAAATCACGTTCAATTTCAATCTCTACGTGTCAAGGAAGAACAATTACAACTGAATCACTGAACAGCTGTACCAGTTTGCAATGCTGTCACATGTTTCTTCATGGCAAAACATTCACATTCTTTTTATTGCACAATTTGAAAATTCAGGTTATGTGCATAAAAACCTTCATAGTGTTTGCACTGCAACTTGCGAAACATACATTTAAAATGACCTTAATACATTTTACAAAATCTTTTTAAACAACTTTATATTCTTAAGATAAAAGCATCCTGAGAATGTTACATAGTTCATTATACAAGCCCTTCATTTCTGCTATGCTTTATTTATCCCCATAGTTCCTAATTTGACAAGTTTATTTTACAGTTAATATCTTGGTGCTATATTTCATAAAATATCTTTTAGCAAAAAGTACACCACTGGCATTCAAGTAATCCAGCCTCACATCTAATTTACAAATTAAACCTTTGTCAAGCTCTCAAGTACAGAAAAGTAAACCAAAATACATACAGAAACAGTTTAGCTGACTAAAAAAAAAAAGTAAAGGCCTTGTGCATTAATAATTTGGTCAAACATTTAAGTTACGCAGTTTAATATTTTGGCAAAAAATCCCCTCTACATCTATCCTTCTCGATTTGTTTTCTTTCATCTGACACCAGATGTAAACATAAACATCAAGAAAGAAAGACTAACAGTGTAGAAGTACTTGGCTGAAGTACTTTTTCCTTTTTCCTTTTTTAAAGTACTTAGGAAAAACAGACGAACAAGAATGTAAGTGCTAAAGATGGACTGTCTTTGGGCTAAATAAAAGTCTTACTGGAAAAAAATGTAAAAATAAATTAGGTTGGGCTTTTTTTTAGTTCCTCTACAGACATCTAAATAAATAGTCTTTGAAGAAATTCTAGTGCCATATCCTAAAGCAGTATCTTCCTGTATCTTTTTGATCAAGTCTAAGGCTTCACACATAATCTTGACTATTTTACTAGGAAGATATCCATCCATATTTACATTTTATTTTTTTAAAGGGAGCGTTCAGGGTTAAAAATATATTTTTAAAATGTCAGCCTGCCATCCTGATGGCAGTGATTCAAGCTATAGAACAGAAGACAAGCTACAGAACATCCTTCAGTTTCTTATACTCTAGATGAGAGGAAGGAGATCAGGCAAGTTAGAGAGGTAAACAGCCTGGAGTTCAGGAATGGAGAGAGAGGGAGTGGCTCGTTATATGAATGCCTGCATGACCAGGAGTATTCACTCCTAGAGACTTTGTTTCTCTTCTGCACATAGGTATAAATTTTTATTGTCGGCTGACTAAAATTGAGAAGAGAGACGGTTATGGTTGCCACAGTGCAAATACATTACCTAAGGTGTCCATCAGGACAGACATGCTTTTACAAGGTGGCCAGGTGTTGAATATAAGCAGAAGTCATGCCCAGATGGTACTCTCCAGGTGAGAATGTAACTACCTCAAAAAGGAGAGTAAACCACTTCAGCAACATCTGAATAATATTACAGCTATGTAATTTGGAGTCATATTTAGCTTTTATTTTAGGCAATGATCAAAATCTGAAGGACCTTTTAATCTTTAAGGCATTAATGCATCAGGGACTAAAAGCTGCAGGTAATTAATAAATAGGGGGTTGGGGGCAGAAGGGAAGAAAGAAAAAAACCCCAAACATTTTTGTGTCACAAGCTATCATTGTGCATCTGCTTTGTCGGTTAGTTTCAGGAAAAATATTTTCAGGGATGGCAGAAGGGGAATGTTATTCACTATTCTGAGAAAAACATTAGATCATAAACTTCACGTCATTTTTTAACACATCCTTTAAAGGGCTGAATCTATCAGGCAAGATTCTCATCTTTACTGTTCCATCAGCACCACAGGAGAATATGTGATTTGCTGGTCCTGTCTCAATTTGCATGACTCCTGTCCCAATGTTTCTGAAGAGAGACTGTCGAGCATGCTCATTGATGAAAGTGTGAAGAAGATTAAATGTAGACAGACTCCATACCTGCAAAAGCATCAAAACATCAATCTCTTATGAGGATAATTACTATGATCTTAAAAATCATCACCAATGGATTGTGGGGGAATTACACTACACTTTGCAATTATTTTTCTGACACTAACTGTAAAAGAAGAATGTGTAGCAATCTGTAATGTCACATTTATAGAATACTAGTACCCATTTTCTATAATACGCAATATAGAGAGACACTAAGGTATCACTAATTAAAAGGAGGACTGCAATAAAAGGAGGTAAGACTGACATTTCATAATTAAATTAGTAAATGTGAAAGTCAGAGTTGAGAACAAATGCAGTACATATGACATCTGATTGTTCCAAACCTGTACAAGATTCTTTCTGAACGTACACAGCATCTCTGCTCCCTCCCCCTCTTTAATACCTTTATGTTGCCTTCAGCAGATCCTGTGACAAAATACTCTTCCGTAGGATCAACAGCGATTGCTTTGACTGGAGAATCATGACTCTGGAGTAACTGCTGCTGCTGCTTTAGGCGAAGATCAATCACACAGGTAAAGCCTTTTCTGCCTCCAGATATCAACAGCTGGTGTTTTGGAGCATATGCTAGCACAGTTGCTCCACTATCATGACAGATAAAAGCTGAAAGTCAAAGCGAAGTAATTTAAATAAAACATGGTACTAACTTGCATTTTCCATCAACCTCTAACAGTTCAAGACAGTAGCAGCACTGACTTTGATGCTGTAACCCAATTGACCACAACCAGCCCACTTACTGCAGTACCAATATATATGCAAACCCCGGTTCCCATCAGACATTCTGAAGCTGTGGTATCCTCAAATTAAGCAATTAAAATCTGTATTAACAAAAAATTATATCCTTTTTTCTATCCCTGTGTAATCACAATTTATTAATCCTTGACCAGAACTGACTTATTTTAATAATCTGCTATTAAAATAACAGATTTGTTATTCTAAGTAATACAATTTTTTATTTTAAGTCCTATAATGCCCATCAGAAATTCCTCCCAAACTACTTGCATAAATATCTTGCAAGTTTCCACTGGTCGTTTTACTGCTAATTTGCTTCTTTTCACATTTATTTGGATATGTCTACTCCCCTAAATGGGTAGAAAAAAAGAATAAAAATAACAATTATCAGAATACAGCTTGGTACACTGTACCTGTAGTTCAAAGGGCCTACGAATTTACATTTAGAAATTCCATATGTCTCTCACATACACTTAAGCATTCACCATATTTAAGTACAAGAAGTTCACAACACTCTGATCTCAATTCCATATTTCAGATATTGAAATGCATTTGTTGTATTACTTGCAATAAAATATTAGTAATAAAGCTAATGAAACCCAGCTAAATACTTATTGCACCTCCAAAATCCTACTTAGAGGAATAACTGTTGTAAAGCAGGACTTGCTCAGAACCTTTTAAAAAAGAACAAAAATGTCTGGCTTGAACCTGTAGTGCAAGGACATTAAGTATGCAAAGGAAGGTGCTCATGTCCATGAAACCAATCATGTATATAGAACACCAAGTAATTTCTCAAGAATCTGGTTTTATTTTCCCACTGATGCACTCACACAGAAGAGTGAAAGATGTTTTACTGCTAATGCTAAAATTACTTCCCACAATAACTCTTCCATAAAGATAGACATACAAATACACATTTTTATACTGTGGTCAAACATTTTATTTGTTTATTTTACTTACCATGCACCAAGCTATTTGTAGGAGAAACCAGAGTATCCCAAAGACAAATATTTCTGTAGAAAAAAATATGGCTTAATTCAGCAACAAATGTTGTAAGGTATTTTGAGCACTTGAAAAGTCATCTGTACCTTAAAAAGGTTGTTTCAGGCATAAAGCGCTGTAAACAGACCTTCAATGATGGCTTTTGAGCAGACGCAAATTACTTTCATAGTTTAACATACACTGCAAGAACAAGCCTTCTCCACAATCATTCTACAACTGGCTATTTACATAAATTCTTTATGTAAACAAGCTTCTGTAGCTTAATTCATAGGAATTTTAGCAGGTTTTAATATTTTTTGATCAATATTTACTTATGAAAACAAATGAGAAATGAAGAGCTATGCAAATTCCCTATAGCTATAAAAATAATTTACAACAGGTTCATGTGGGTAGAACAGAACAGAATAGTTCAGCTGGAAGGAGCCTAGAAGGATCGTGTAATCCACCCACCTGACACCTTCAGGGCTGACCAGAAGTTAAAGCAGGTCATTAAGGGCGTTGTCCAAATGCCTCCAACTCTGACAGGCTTTGGGGATTGACCTCAAGGAAGCCTGTTCCAGTGCCTGAATCTCTTGGTAACAATACGTTTCTTGATGTCCAGCCTCATGCCAGACCTCCCCATGCACAGCTTTGAGCCATTCCCACACATCCCTCACTGGATTCCTGACAGAAGCACTGAGGACCTCCCTTTCTACTTCTCCTCCTCATATGGAACATGAGCAGAATATTTGTGCTTCCCTATGAAACCTCCTTTAATAGGTACATGAATTTAGCTTCTCTCCCCCTCCCCCCAAGAAAGAAATCAAGCTGAAGTACTCTTAAACTGCTTAAAGAGCAACCATAAAAAAAACAAAGTGGGGGAAAGGAGAGAAAATACAGCACCACTTCACTTTCATGCATTATCACAACAGATCTTACCTGTTGTCAGAAGAAAATCCTGCTGTAGCTATCAAAGATGATGAGCTGATGAAAACAAAGTCATTGGCTGTTTTGTTATGACACTGCCACGTCTGAAAAATTACAGTCAGAAATTATTAATTAAAAAGGAATTTATTTTGTGCAAGCAGGTAATATTAAACTTCCTTGTGAAGGTAAGGTGTTTCAAAAGAAATTTAAAGAACATGGGATAAAAAGGTATTGGGTATGCCTTGTAAGACTCTAATTTTTTCATGGAAAAAATATACTCTGCAGTCCTGCGTAACTGTCAATTAATTGACAAGTGACAATTATTGACAAGTCTCAATGAACATTAAAGTTATTTCAGATCTCATGTTACATTTTCCACTCTCCACTTAGTAAGTATGATTAGAATGTAAAAACCTGTCATACAGATCACAGCATGGCAGCAATACATAACCTAATCTTGATTAATACTGGCTATCAGCACAATCCTTGCCCCCTCCTAGCTATTCTGAAGGGGGAAAGGAGTAAGGGAACACAACACAAGTTTATGGAAACTAATTCAGTTTTCTGCTTACCAAATATGGCTTAGGTGAAGTTCCAGTAAGTGGACAACATTTCCAATTTGTCTGATATAAACTTATATATCCATCAGCATCAACAATTCCAAACTGAAAGAAAATATATAGTAACAGTAAATATGTATGTATGTATTGCACAGAAAATATCCACAATTTTGAGAAAATACTTTAGATTTGAAGCATGTGATGTTTCTGCTAATTTACAATTATATTGGGGGAGGGGGGAAGAGAAAGAGTACAGAAGCATTTTGTCAGTCACCTTATTTCCCTGGTAATTGAATCTCATTCGAGTTACCCTCGAGCCACCAGATCGAAAACATGTGATTTGCTGCGCGTGACCCCATTCAAACATTCTTACACTTCCATCTTGAGCCCCTGTCAGGTCTGCAACAGAAAGTATTTACATGACCCTTCACAAGAGTGGTAGCTTTTATAATTTCAAGAAAACTCATACCATCTCAAAATAACTAGTGCCAAAATTACGCCATAGTATCTGTCTTGGTGTAGAGCAGGACATACAACTGCAACTTAAACTCATGTTATTCGTTATCTGATTAAGAAGTGTATTTAGATGCTCATGAAATATGAAGGTATTTACTTGGAGATAACAACACATCTTTTTCCTACTATTTTTCATTCTAATCACAAATAAGAGAGAAATTCAGTACTTTTTGCTGTTTCTAAAGGCTATTCTACATCCCTCAGTATTGCTTTTTCAAATGAAAAATAATTTCAGTAAGTACGGCTTATAAACAACTTTCAAAACATGTAATAGATTGTTGTGCTAGTACAAAATAGCAACACACTGAGAAACAGGTGAGTAAGAAATATATAATCTTTAGATAACTTTTCTCTTTTTTAAGAAAACCTGAACTTACAATACGGCAGTGTTGGATGAGAAGCCATTCTTCTGACGTTATTAATAGCTTTCTTGAGCATCTGTTCAATATACAAAAAAATACAAAAAAATTAAACAGTATTACTGAACAAAAAGTTATCAAACTAGAGAACAATTAGTGATTGCAGAGAGTTGTTTCCTATCAAAATTCCTATTGAAAACAAGTACCGGGTTTAGAGATTCAGACAGAAGTCAGTGTCTTCCGAGACTAATGTAGATGTTAACACTTTCGCAGCTTTATACATCTAGATAAATATTAAACTTTTGCTTCAGAAATGTATGGATCCAAATATAAACACTCCTTAGACTGCAGTCTTACCTCTTTTCTTGCCAATTCCTTTCTGATTCCATTAAATTTATTGGAATATTCCTGAATATTGTAAGATAAGCAAGAGAGAGGCAGAAGCATGTAAAGAAAGAGGTAAACAAACTTTAACAGAAGTAAAAAATAGGAAGGAATATATCTATTTTCAAGTCTAGTTAACTTATTGCCATTGATTGAAAAGTGGTTATTTATTTGTGACCATCCAGAATAAGCAATATTCCGTGTAACTGGTACAAAATAAATAAACAAATATTCTTCAAATGTGTCTAAACTTTTGTAAATACAGATGCAATGAGTTTTCAGTAGCATGTTTGTTCCTAAATTCCAAAATTTGCTTTGAGCAAGGTGTATTACCAAGACTTTTGTTTTCTCTTATTTTAATATTTCCTACTGGGAAGAATTCAATGTGTGAAGAGGACTGGAGACATTAGAGAATTATATTTAAACCCCATCTATTTAAATTATACATTCAACACACAAAAGGAAAAAAAGAGTAAGGATTTTTTTATCAAGAAAATACATCTGTGCCTGTGATGTCTCTTCCCTTCCTTTCTTTCTAATAATGTATGTTAAAATTAAGTTTTTGTTCTTTTATTCCCTGATGGCTCTCAAAAGTATCTGACTGCTTTGAGGACTGGCTTTCCTCAGAGAATTGTTGGATTTGGTTTGTTCATGCATGTATTATTTACCTCAACATTTGAGAAGGGCAAAATATATATTTGTGGCAGGTGTTCAAATGAGAACACGTATGAAATTTTGTTGACAAGACACTCATCTTCAACACAGCAGCTTATCACTTACCACATACCTACAGCAAGCTGGCACTGAACTACTTTCAGAGAAACATTTAGGTTGGAAAAGACCTTTAAGACCATTGAATCCAACTGTGACTTTCAACTGCTGCAACTTCGTACAGTGTTTTAACGCTGCTTTGTCATGGGGCAGTAGATAGTGATGAGGTATTTCAAGTCTGCTATTCTCCCCTGGCCTCCAATTATATCAGGGTATCAACTGGAAGGAGGCAGGAATTAGGAATTTTCATGTGCTTCATATTCCTAAATATGATCAACAGCGTTTAAAAGAAATATCCTCTAAATTATCAGTTTGCAAACAAAAATGAGGAAAAGTACTCAGAAGGGAAATAATTTACTTTCTCGTAAAATTTTCCCTGGGTCTGGATTAGTGGAATAGCTGCAATCCTCTTAACTACATTTTGGAAGCAGATTTAGATCCTTCAATTCTCAAAGTTGAAGAGAAAGCCTTATGCCCCTCAGTTATTCAAGTTCATTCCAAAACACTTTCTAAAGATAAAAAATATGATCTTGAAATATGTATCTCCCTTTCTTTTTCTCTAGGTACTTTAAATGTCAAGGAAAAAGCCAAATGGTTTGGTAAAACTACACATTTTAAAATCCAGGACAGCGGAGAATGATATTCTTCAAACATTTAAAGATTGGTATGTGCACTTATAATTGCAATACTTTGCTCTCTAAACTCTCAACTTATCTGTATGTAAATGGAAGAACAATAAATCCTGTTCATTCTATTTCTTCACTAAAATGAAGGGCTGCATTGAGTTTTACAGCTCCTTTTACCCAGAAGTCAATGGAAGTCATCTTCCTCCATTCAACAGATAAGCACACATCATGATCTCCTAACCCCTGCTGGGTTATGCTTTGAAAAAATGCAAATTTACAGAAACGTGCCTTTGAAAGGCTACACAAACATAACTCTCTGGTGCAGTTTCTTCAGTTTCAAAGACAAGCACGATTATGAAACGCAAATACTTTCATTATTAATGTAACTGACATTTGACACTGCTAGCCCTCAGTCTGCCCTTAGAACAGATGGCTAGAACACTGGCTGCTTTGCTGGAGAGTTGGGTGCTTTGGGCCTAATGTACATTAAGACTGAAAAATAAAAATGCACTTAAAATCCACTCCAGCAGTTGTTAAACTGGTAAATATTGGTGTCAGCCACATTGACTTGTACGACAAGCTGTTGGTAACATCACCTGAGTTTCAAAGCTGTAGGTACGTATTATTTCCTTCAGCACTCTCTTACAAACACCTCCTGTAAGAACTGTGTAAACAAACTGTGCTGAAGTGTCTGGTGGTGACCCTCCTTACTCACCTTGTATGAACTGTGTAACAGGAAACAGTGCAGAGTGACAGAAAAACCTTACAGCTAATAAAACATTAACTGCCCGAGTGTCCCTTGTTGAGGAAAGTGAAGCAACGACAATGAGGTTGAAAAGCCAGTAATGGTACAGAACAGTGGGCTACGACAACTAAATGGGCTGCAGGTTATAGAAAAGCAAAGATGGCATCAAGAACCAGCAGTATCTGAAGGAACAAAGTAGCAAAGAGTAGCAAAAGAAAGGTCTTAGTGAAGCTGCTTTTCTTCCAGGTTCAAGTTCTTCCACAGCAACACTTATTTCCTCCCAAGAATCCCTATTTTTTCCTTCATTTACTTTGTCCTTCATTAGGTACCTCTATCTTCCCTCCCTAGTGGGGAGGTGTCGTTCTATGCTGTGGTTGGTTCTCTGCCACAGTCAAACAGTATGCCAGACAAAATTTAGGTCCAAAGTTTAACAGCAAAAGCATTCAACATATGCATAGCCAAATATATCTAGGAATAAAGTTTTACTGCATGCAAAATAGAAGGCCATGTAAATACGGTTTACATTAACAAGATTATGCAATTACTTAATGTTGACAAATACACAAACACAAAAATTCTACATGTGTGTATATATATATATATTTAAAAAAATGGAAGTGAGAGGAGAAAGCGGCAAAGGCATTTAAAGAACACCAGCAGAAGAGACCTGATTATGATAGCAGAGCTGCAACACTGGCACCTAGGATCACTAGTTCCTAAAGTGAAAGCAGAGGTATAGGTACTGGCACAATACCCACCTCCATATGTGGAAAATATTCTCATTCTTATAATGCTTATTCCTTATTTACTCCTCCTATTCATCAGCTACTTTCAAAAGTCAACTACAATATTAACATATGGTTACTTCATTCTGCCACCAGTTACAGACTTGCTTTGAACTGTTAAATGACACCAAGTGTAACCAAATCCCAAGACTTTAAGCATTTGGTTATTTAGGAAAACTCCACTTTCTGCACTCCATGTGCAGAAAGACAGAGATACTGGTATTGTCTGACCATTTCAGCTCACTTAAGTGTCTCCAAAGAAGCATCTCCCAGCCAGCTAATCAACAGATCTGCATCTATGCTCCACAGGAACTAAGATAAGAATGTCAACGGCCAGACTACAATTACCATTTGATCTGAATTAAATCTAACCTAATAGCTTTTTGCTCAGGGCCAAGCTTGATTCCAGACACAAGATCTCTTTCTGAAACTCAGAATGAAGCTGAAGATTATGCTTAAAATAAAAGCTACCTACCACTACGTATCATAAAAGTATTTCTATCAAATCCATATGAATTTATATTCTGAAAGATGTTGAATATATGCTTTTTAGGTAGACCATTTCGCTTCAAGTCATTAAAGAAGAATTTATAGTCCAACTTCTCACCCAAATCCTGATTCTTTGCTTTTACATGATGCATTAAGAAAGCATATATGACCTGACTGAAAGCTTTGTTTGTTTAGTTTGTGTCCCATAAATTCTGTGCAGTATTTTAACCTATTAAGTGAATTGTTTTTAAGAAATCCGACTTTCCTGGATTACACAGAAAGGCTATATTTAATTAGAGGTTAATTGCAAAATATAATGAGCAAGACAGAACAGACAAAAGGAGAGAAGTAGATAAAACACATAAAGCAACAAGCGACTTACCACAGATGCACCCCTGCCAGTTTGTGTACTACCAAGCCAAGGCATATTGATGGGTGTGCCAGGATTACTATGAGTATAAGGAGTGCTTCCCTGAACATTTACCAGATCATCACGAGCATGTATAACTAGGAAATCATCAGCCCTACAAACGAAAGAAACATTTTAAAATAAGATTCCGAACAGCAACATTAAATACCATGTTTTGGTACTCTGATTTATGCACAGTCAAGTGTGGTATTGAAAACAAAGAACGTATACCCTTTATTTTCTATTTCCATTTCCTCGTCAACCCAGGTATAGATTTGCGTAGCTAAAATTGCAGAAACATCCAATTCTTGAATATCATGACTTGATGCTATTGCAATGCAGTTCCGATTTGCCTGAAAAAAAATAACATACAGAAAGACAGATGCAAAAGAAAACCGCAAAAATGGACTGTTTTTTTTTTTTTTTTTCTGGTTATAGCACTGTTGCTCACAAAAATATACACTTAATTTCCAAATCCCAAACATCTATGTCTGCGAATCTATGTACATTTAGACTTGACATTTCCCTTTTTAAACTTATTTGCATCTGGGATAGAATCACACACTATTTGCATCTTGTACCTCTCAAGCAGCTCAAGTATCTCCTTGCTTTTCTCAGAGGATAAGCAACAGGTAACTATACTACAAGACTTGCAACCAGGCTCCCCTCCTCCAGTCCTGAATGGTTACATGGCTGAACAGAGAAGAAAATATTACTTCCTGTTTGACAGAAAAGGACAAATACTCCTACACACAAGCCTGAAGAAAAAGTAGAAGCCACCTCTCCCTTCCATCAACCCAATGCACAATAGAAAAAAGAAGGCAATTTGTAGTAGAATTGTTATTGAAAAGGTAATTTTGAAGTGCTTTAGAGAAGGGACTGCTAAATTTGTAGCTGCTAAAATCAGCAGGACGGCTGGCAAAGCCTATCTCACCCAGTCACAATGGGACTCTGTATCAGGCAGAAATACACAGCAATTAGATTATTTTACCTCCTTTATACTCACCTTATTGACTGCAAAAGCAGTTATGATATCCGACTCCTTATGGATTATTCTTGCCTTGCCACCAGGGTATCCCAAATCTGTTTCTATCTGTATTTTAAAAACAAAGCACAGTCAAATGCAAACTTCTGTGCAACACCACTTTTTACTGAAAGTAGAGACCAAACAATGTTTTGTGTGATTTTTTTTCCTTAATTTCAATTCTAAGAAAACTCAACAAACATAGCCTGTAACAATTATGCTAAACCTGTTTTGTGTAATAATACAGCTTGCCATTGCCATGTTAAGATTACCACAGAAAATGTAATTTGTCACAGAAGCCACAGCACTGTGTTCATCCTCAAGTTTTTCAGGGGTGCTGAAAACCAGCAAGGCTACGTGCAACACACTGCTGATTGAAATTTTGATTTTTGATGTTTTGCTCTCAAAAAAGTTTACTAAGTCTTTGATTGCTCTTAGCAAACACCTTTTGCCATTGAAAGTAATGGAATAGGCCAAAAGAAGGTGCAGACAAGCTCCTGAACAGGAAAATGAATTTGAACTTCGTCAGTGCATCTAATTACAATTCTTACAATTAAATAAATCTAGAATCCTGTACATACCAGAACCACAAACCTTCTGCTATCACATATCCTTTTTTTTTCTCAGTGTTGGATTTGAATATCGTCTGCCATTTTGTATTTTAGAAATGCATCCAGGTACATGCCAGCACTCAACAAACTCTAAACTTTACCAGCACTGTAGCAGTCCTTCTCAAAATTAAAGAGGTCAGCACTGCAATTATTAAATTGATGGGTTACAGACCCAGACTGTTGCAGTCACAGAATAATTTTACAGTGAAAACAGTAACACCGCCAAACTAATGGTGACCTGTGAATTCAAACCTGAATTAAAAATGTAATACTTAATTTTTTTTTAAAAAGCCAAGTAATTATTTCAGAACTATTTCCAGCCTCTTATCTTCAAATTATTAATTTTCTGTGCTTTAAAAGATTTAAACAATAATATTTTACTTGAAAAATAGTAAAATTATTCTGTCAAAGAACTGCAAATGGTCTTTTTCAAAATCTGAAAAAAATAGCTCTTAAAGACCAAGAATTAGAATACCTTTTTTTATGTCAAAACTGATACTTCATTGATTTTATGTATGTTAACACTGCTCAAAACTGCAGTGGCAAACAGATACAAGCCCATGATTCGTGTGTTGTGATGAACAAACCTCCAGGAAATTAAAATTATTTTTTTCCCCAGTTAGTTCCAATCACCTACTTGCTAACACTGCATTATCACATAATTAATATTAACAAGGACACCACAAATGTTCACATTTCTGTCTTCACATGAGTTTTGTAAAAGAAAGCTTAAATATTGTATTCATTTGAATTTCTAGGCATTGCACTCTACCTTTTTAGTACGTCATACCCATCTTTCAAGACAGTTGCTAAAATACTGTTATATGGGTTGGTTTGTCACCATTTTTAAAGTAAGGCTCAGTGAAAGTTTTCAGTAGCAAACTTGTATCACGCTAACAAACTGCTCTAAGTGCAGTTAACCCCCTTTCACTTATAAGCAACTATTGTAGCCAGCTCATACTGATCAAAGGTTCTGTATGTACCGTGAACAATACTACTATTGAATTTCTGTCACTCGGGCAACTCTCAAATTCAGCTCTTCACTTGGCCGAGCTACAGAATTTGATAACAGACATTGTTTGTACCTGGTTGCTTAATCCAGCTAAGATAATTAAGTTTCAGAAAAACTCTATAACAGTTTAACTCAATCCCTTGCATTTTTTGAATTTTTAAGTTTGTTTGCTATGTGAGCAAAGACTTTTTCTTAAGTGAGATCAGCACTGTTTAGAAAAAAAAAATTCATAATGATGTACAGTCTAAAAAGTTTGAGATTTACTACTGTGTACCTTATTGATGCTGGGCTCCTCCACCACAGAATTTTTCATGGTTTCATTGTGCTCCTCTAATGACTTCACCAAGGAAAGAAAAAACACAGAACAAAGAATAAAGATAAGACATAGCATGCATGGTATCAAGGAAATCTTCAATTCCTTGTTGTTTACCCCAATACAGGACAACTGAAACACAACAGCATGTTTGCATACACACGCACATATTTTACATAATAAGAATAATTAACAAGCTCTAAACTCTGTTTTCAGTACAGAATACACTGATTCACTTATTCTGTACTGTAACAGCACCTTGTCCATCCAAAAGGTCAAATTTCTTGAAAAATAAGCAATCTACACTGACATTTTATCAGCAACAAGACAGAAAATAAAGCCAACTATGCTGTGTAAGGCTGTAAATGAGCCTATCTTGAACTATATAAAGCACATGTAAAATTTTCCAAAATACCTGTCTACACAGCATAGCAGCATGGCTGTGTTAACATAAGATATGATCAGAAGTGGTGCACTTTTAAAGGCAAAAAGGAACAAGTTTCCTTTTACCTGCACTCTGTAGTGAACACAATCAGCCAACATTACTAAAACAAGCTAATATTCTAGCTGTGACAGAACAAAGGTTAGGTCATGCAAAACTCTCTGCTACCATGGCTTTACTAGCCATGAATATTCTTTCTCCTGCATATTTAATTTGTTCGCATCTGCTTCTTTCTCCTTCATTTCTGCTACACCACAGTTCTTCCATAATACCAGCAATTCTTTCAAAAGTAGGAGTAGGGGTAAGTAAGAAAAAAAAGGACCAAGTAAAGTGGGACAAAAAATCCAGAAGCCCGTTACACAACTACAATTTAAAAACATTTAACTGCATCTGGAACTGGAATCCAGATGGACACTCGAACAAATAATCAGGGACAGAAATAGTAATTGCTGTATAAAGATTTTTCTTATTAAAATTGAATCATAACATGACTGTTACGGAAGCAGTGAATAAAAACCAGGATGACTATGGTACAGACAAACTAAAACCTTCACAGCTTTGGCTCATTAGGTTAACTGGTTTTAATCTTTGAAATGTTTCATTTTGTCATTCTTTTGAGGCAGCTTTTACACTGATCTTATAGAAGAGACTGACTGTAGCAACATTGTGCTAGTTGTCATTTTATAGTCCAAGTCTATTTCTGTATTCTATGAAACAATGGACAAGTAGTTTTTGCATGAAATTGTAGATTTGGAGTCATAGCCATTAACCATTCATGCATCAGAAGTAAACAAGCCAGCCACATAATTTCAGTAAAAGTTGACAGATTGACCTGCAATATCTGCTGCATTTTATATACCATACCAACCT
Source organism: Melanocharis versteri (assembly GCA_013397845.1). Classification (NCBI taxonomy): domain Eukaryota; kingdom Metazoa; phylum Chordata; class Aves; order Passeriformes; family Melanocharitidae; genus Melanocharis; species Melanocharis versteri. The sequence goes on along the minus strand of VZTG01008190.1, from coordinate 59,776 downwards.
CACTTAGGCACCGCTTCTTTGTAAAAATATTTCTGATAAAAGTTTCCTGGACTTCCTCCTGTTTGACCAAGTATTGCCAGAGCCTCTTCACAGACAGTGCAACATGACTGCTAGATCTACAGAACAAAGTTGAATAAATATTTACATCATGCTCATACTTATACAAGAGTGCAGTATTTTATACTACTCTAATAAAACTATAGTCAGAAGAAATGCTGAAGCAAAACTACAGAGCTATAGGCAGTACACAAGACCTATCTGAAAGCACTTTAATAACCTCTTCCTGAAAAACCTACAGGTGAGAGGAGGTGCAAAAAGGAAGAAGAAAAAGAATATGTAGCATCTTGGGACAAGTGAGAAAAATCTCTTTTAGAGACTACACAATGGTAAGAGCAGCATACAGATTATTTATTAGTCCAGGTCATTCTTTATAATATGACTAATTTCTATTTAGTTCTAACGCATGATCCTTTCACACGGACAAAGAATGACTAACACATCCTGCTAGGAATACATCATCAGCTGTGAAACTTCTCTGAAACATCCATGATTTTTCAGTAACAAAACTGGAAGGATTGTAGAATCAGATCAGAATTCAAATGTTTATGCTTATACCTAGAAATGGCACACTCAAGTAAAAATTATAAATACCAATATAGCTGCTATATATAGCTGCTTATAACAAGCCAAAATCCAAACTCTGAACTGCCTTAAATTGTAATTTAAAAATAATGTCAGACCATGAAAGCGCGACCATGATGAAATATTTTACAATAAAAAGACAGACTTTCTGTATTCTGAAATCTACAAGTGACAGTAAGATTTAAAAGGCAGAAATCTATAGTAAAAAATACACTTTAAGAGACTGAGCACACTTTTCTGGCTGAACATGCAATTACGTTAAGTCACAACTACGCGAATATTATAAATAGTAAGTATTTCTTCTCTGATTTTAGGTAACAATACTGATAAGAATGTGAGGTAATTTTATTACCTCTAAAGGTGGGGCAATTATTTAATTCGCTGTCACTAATCTATAATTATCTCTCAAGGCAAATTTTTTATTCTTTATTTTATTGTCAAGTATACTTTTTCCAGAGACACTCAAAATCCATATGATAAGCCTAAGTAAAAGAATTTCAAAATATTAGAAACTGTGGTATGTTTCTCCTGCTCTTGCTTTGGATCAGAGATGCATGAAATCTCCCATGTACCCTCCATTTCACATAGTTACTGAAGCTGCAATCTATCACATGCACTAACAACCCAATTCTTGATTAATATCAAAGATACTACAGTCAGTTTATAGAAATTAGACTCACGTGAAAGGAGTGTTTGTAGGCTCGAGCAAAGTTTTGTGGCGAAGCAGTGCAGGACCAGCAGCGAGGGCATCTTCAGAAGCAGGAACTGAGATATAATGTTGAGGTGGACCCCCATACAGCTCAAGACGTCGGAGAAGAACTTGTTCCCAGCGCTGTAAAGTTTTCAAAACTGCGTGGCATATTGGGGAGCTAACTGGAAGCTCTAGAAAAACAAGTAAACAATAATAAAACCCCTCCCCTTTCCATTATAACCTTGACAAAGACAATTCCAGCAGGTGAAGGCTGAAGTTTTTTTCAAATATCTCCAAAAGTAAGCTTGATTCAAACCTCAAGTTGATATTTGCAAGTATAAAAAGATGAACTGCTTTGTGCTATTATTGCTTAAAAAGGAACAGATTTCTCCAATTTTGGAGGAATTATATCATGGAGTGGATCATCATGAAACAGATTCTCCCAGAAGCTGTCAAGGCATATGGATGACAGACAGGTGATAAGAGAAAGCTGACACACTTTCATAAAGAGCAAATTGTGCCCAACTAATCTATTAGTGGCATTCTGTTGTGAACTGACTGCACTGGAGGGCAAGGAAAGAGCAACTGATGTCCTCTGCTCTTAACTTCTGCAAGGCCTCTGACAGTGTACAACATCTTTGCCTCTCAACGGGAGCAAAAAGGATGGACTATTCGATAGCTAAGGAACTGGCTGAATGACATCACCCAGAGAGTTACATTCGTGGTTCAGTGTCCAAGTGGAGATCAGTAACAAGTGCCATCCCTCAGGGATGCATGTTGGGATTGGTACTGTTCCATCCCTCTGATAATGACAGTGGCAGTGAGGGCACCCGCAGGCAGCTGGCAGAGAACACTGGGGTGAGAGGTGCACTTGATTTGCTGGAGGGAAGGGATGCCACCCACAGGGACCTCGGCAGGCCTGAGGAGTGGGCCCATGTGACCCTCACAAGCTTCACCAAGCGCACCTGCGCCACGGCAACCACCAGTACCAAAACTGAGTGATGAACAGATTGAGAGCAGCCCTGTGGAGAAGCACTTAAGGATACCAGTGGATGAAAAATTGGGCATGAGCTGGCTCACAGCCCAGAAAGCCCACTGCATACTGGGCTGCATCAAAAGAAGAGTGGCCAGTAGGGTGAGGGAGGGAATTTAGCCCCTCTAATTTGTTCTTGTGAGACTCTACCTGGGACACCATATGCAGGTATGGGCCCCCCCTAGAGGAATGACAGGGACCTGTGGAGGGGATCCAAGGAAGGGCCACAAAAACAGGTCAGAGAGCTGAAACACCTCTCCTGTGAAGACAGAGAGTGTTGGAGTTGTTCAGCCTGGACTGGAGAAGGCTCCATAATATAGCAGCCTTTCAATATTTAAAGTAGACTTACAGGAAAGACATTAAATGAGTTTTTACCAAGGCCTGCAGTGACAGGGCAAGGAGTAATGGTTTCACACCAAGCAAGTAGATTTAGATCAGATAAAATAAAGGTATTTTTTATGACGAGGGCAGTGAAACACTGGAACTGGTTGCCAGAGAGGTTGTGGATGCCCCAGATGTGGGAGGTCATGCCAGACGAGGCTTTGAGCAACACTATCTGGTGAAAGATGTCCCTGTCCATGATGTGGTGGGCAGGGTTGGACTTAAACGACCTTTAAAGGTCCCTTCCAAAACCAAACCATTCTATGATTCTATGAAACAAGGAATAGGAACGATGTTACTTCAATTACAAAAAAAATTATAGTGTTTCCACCAGGAAATAAATATTGCAAACATGCTTATGTGACTAAGAAGCAAAGAAAACAGAAGTATACAGAGACCTCTGCTAACTACTGAGCATTCATTCTTTCTCACCCATTCATCTTAGCCACCCACCACGTCATTGCATAAAAATACCTGTACAATAAAAAGCATCAGAACATTTATTCCCGTATCACTGAAAAACTAAGACCTTTCGAGCTAAAAGCTACAACATATGTATATTATTCAACACATTACTGATTTTAATTGTGCTAATTAGGTATGAAGAGACAACTCTGCTGCTTATTACCTGAAAGATCATGTCCAGCCAAAGGGTAGAAAATCTTCAAATTGTGAAGTACCAGCTGAACCATTGCCAATCTCATCAGTGACCAACTAACAAGAAAGCACTAGTAAGTCATTTACTAATAGGAAAATTATTTTCTCACTTATTCAATATTAGGTTTTAAATTTAGAACTTTAAATCCTCATTATAAACTACCAAAAACTACACACCGTACTTCAGAATATTATAGGTACTTTGAATTCAAAAGTCACTATACACATACTAATAAAATGAATAAAATAATTGCTATGAAAAATTAACGACTAAGTCTAGGTAATACACTGAAATATCAAGTAACTGGTATATTATCTCAAAAATAAAAAAATGAGAAATGCAAGTCTAGACGTGGCAAAATATCTTGCATTCTAAAGAGTTACTTACCTGTAAGAATTTGAATTAGAATGCTCTTGGTTATGTGAATTTGATGCAAACATATCTCCATCGATGTCTTCTTCGTCTTCATCACTTTCCTGACTCTCTTCTGAATCATATTCCACTCTACTTTGCGATGGAAGAAATGGCTAAAAATTTCAACAATATTCTGTAAGTATCTTCTAGCCAACATCTCATTCCAAATTAGCTTTTAGAAACTGAATAATTATCATCATGCTTAATGCTTTTTATAAAAAGCAGACATATCATCTTACTCAGTTTAATAATTAACATTTGGAATTTGTATCCCATGAAAAGAGTAATTGCATAAGCACTACATACTTTAACAGCTTAACTATTTTTTACATTACTGAAAATTCTAATGCTGAAAATGAAAACACTAACTGTTTTCCAATTCTTAGCTTATTTTCATGCCAGATGTACCAAACCACATGTGGGACACACCAGCCTGTCAGAGAGAAGCCAAAACCACCAGGGTGTATTTTCTTCAGTTCTTCCAAGAACTCAGAGAAATCCTATCCTCTCCCTACAGTGTTCAATATTTACGATCAGCCCATTATCATTGCCTCACTGTGCTATTTAGCATTTGCATTTTCTTTTTTGCCCTTGCTCCTAAAATATGCTTACCTAATTTATTTTGCTTATGTAGATTACATTTGATATAGAAATGTGCATGCAACTCCACAGAAGCACGTAACTTTCTACAACAGAAGAGCTGCCACAATGGACTTAGTAAGGCAACATCATTTGATTTCCAGTAGGTATGCACATGCATTTCACCCAGCTGAAATAGCTGACAGAATGCTTCTCACATTTCCTTGTTCTCTTAAATAGCTGACCCATAATTATCTACACGTTTGTACTCTGTAATTATAAAAACCAACACAATTTGTTCATAACATTATCTGAAAACATATTACTTGAATAAAACCAGTTTTCAAGAAAGCTGTTTTAATAATATGTATAGGCAGCATTTTAGAAAAAGCTAATGATAAGCAATAAAAACAAGCAGATTCTATCACATCAGTACCTAGAATAATGACTAAGAAGAGAAAAACTAACAATCCAGAAGTTATAGAAGACACTTAATTGTCAAAACAGCAAAAAGTTACCTTTGCAATGAAATAATCCCAGATGCTAAGCTCAGGAGGGATAAATCTTTCTTTGTAAGATGATGATTGTTGGTCTACCAATGGTAATGCAGGCAACTGAGAACTCTCTTTTGGAGAGGTTTTTGATGAAAGCCTATAATGTTTTTGCTGTTTCTCTCCATCATCTACGGGAGAAGAAAATAGAGTATGTTGCTTTAAACCATCTGCTCTACCTCCCTATTGCTTTTAATAAAGGGATTCATAATGAAAAGTAAAAATTTTCATCATTACAAATTTTCAGAATTTTATCTTAACATTTCTGTAACATTTAAACATAGAGAATGTTAGCCCTCAAATACATAAATATATAACTAGAAGTCCAGAATGTAAAAACTCCCTGCACAAATAATACACCCATAACAGCACTAGAAGACCTCTTCTTACAAAGCTAACAAATATTATTACTCAAGCAACAATCTTGCAAAACTAAACTACTTTAGTAAGAACTACTGAATACTGATTATGCTTGCTTTTAAGACAAGACAGGAGTCTTGTTTTTCAGAATATATATTGCAAATATGTAAGCTTGCCATTCCTACTTCAACTTTTAATTCCATGTCTCCTTCTAGGGGAGATCTGTATTTTTTCTAAATAGTACAATTCTGCTAGAACCCTATGCCCTGACAATATATTTCTGCAGCAAATATAAAAGATCACATTTTAACTAACAAAATCTAATATACAACTTATTAAACAGTGACGGATTAATTATTTGCAGTAACACCCTAAATCCTAGGAGTAGAGAGGTCCCCTCGCTTGCCCCAACACTGACTTTTTTCAAACTAAGAAGTGTCAATGGAAGATTTTACTTACATTCTTGAATATTACAGTACTATAAGGAAAGAGCTCATCCGAGCCTTCAGGAATATCTTAACACATTTGTAGCACCTGATGCCTTGAAATAATTCTGGATCTTGTTAGGAATCATATCCCAATACAGCAGTTCTATTAGTAGAGGAGGAATGATACCAATTGTCACTGTCCCTGAGCAGTATGTTAGTGTTCTCACCCTCCAGAACACATTCAAAGTGAAAGCGACAAGGGAGAAAAGAAATTATATTTGGAGATTTGTTGGCCATCTTTCATAACGGACAAAATGGACTTGAATCAATTCCTTACTTGATTGTAAAAGGTGGGGATTGTGTTAATTTTGTTGTTGCTGTTGTTTGGTTGAGTTTTATTTTTTTTAGATTTTTTATTCTATTTTCAATTAGATGTGTGTAACATACAGAGATCAGTTTCTACAGCGGGTTCAAGATTTAGGTAAAACAAAGAAAGCTAAAATATGAACAATAAAAAGTAAGCTGATTTTTTGAACTTCGTTTTGGAGTCCACAAACCTTCAAACACCTATTTAACTGAGTCAGTTTTCTTAAGCAGAGGGGAGTATGGGTTGCCTTATGATCTAACAGCAGTAATATGTAGGAGCAAAGAAAGTAATTCTGTAGGCTTAAAGAGCTCACTTGAAGAACAGATATCCTTATCACTGAATTCAAGCATCTGGTTGCAAGGATGAATTAACATGAATATCACAAATTCAAATGGGTTCTTTACTGTTCTAACTTTCCTATTCCTTCTGCTACCAAGGGCCCACAAAACTAATGACCACTGAAGCTTCCAAAATTACCTTCTCCTGTTAATAATGCTGGGGATGGCAAAAGAAGAGCTAGCACACCTATCTGTTCCTGGAGTAAACTACCACAAAGTATTTCCTGTACCCTTAATGTTTTATCCACAGTAAACTTTCTGAGTCTTGATAGGTGCCTGAAAGACTATGTCCTTCAAAACTCTTATGGGTATTCCAATCACTTGAAGGCAGAAGGCCTAACACTCTGAACAAAAGAAAAACAGTGGTAATTCACAAACACTTATTTCCATATATAAGACTTATTTGCTCATAACACAAACTGAGCCAACTCTACAATTTGTAACTCTGAGCCATGTAAGATTTAAATACATGGTTTTTAAAAAACTTCCAGGTTTTTCATACCTCATCATTTTTTATTTGTTTTCTTCTAACGGACAAATACTCTGTACTCACACTAGTTGATGGAATTTATTCATTATTCCTGGTCACTCCAGGACCAGGAATAAACATGTTATTCCAATATTCAGAAAGATTTTTGACCATGTATGAAGACAAACATTATTAACACAAGCAGCTTAACTACTGTGCTGGTTTGGAGTGGGGTAGAGTTAGTTTTCTTCACAAGTGGCTGTTGTGAGGCTGAATCTTGGATTTGTGCAGAACACAGAGTAGATAACACAGGGATGTTTTTGCTATTGCTGAGCATAACAGAAGAACCAAGGCCTTTTCTGCTTTTGTACTTCCACCCTGGTGAGGGATTTGGGGGTGCATGGGAGGCTGAGAGGAGACACAGCTGGGACAGGTGACCCAAACTGACCAAAGGGATATTCCAGACCATGTGACACCATGGTCAGTACATAAAGTGGGGGGAAGAAGGAGGAAGGTGGAAGACATTTGGAGGGATGGCGTCTGTCTTCCCAAGTCACCACTGCACATGATGGGGCCCTGCTCTCCTGGCGATGGCTGAACACCTGCCTGCCCATGGGAGCAGTCAATTAATTCCTTGTTTTGCTTTGTTTGCACACATAGCTTTTGTTTTGGCAATCAAAGTGTCTTGAGCTCAACATGAGTTTTCTCTATCTTTTACCCTTCTCATTTCCTACCTGGTCCTGCCAGTGGGGGAATGACTGAGCAGCTGCCTGGGGCTTGGCTGATGGCTGGGGTTAAACCACAACAGCCACAAAACAATTTATATATGGAATCTAATATAGGATGAAGACATCTCATCTTTCATTTTGAAATGGGAATATAATAACACTGTGTGTGGCACTTCTATACTGTAGCATAATTTTTTCTTTTTCGTGTTAGGGATAGTATTTGAAATTCACTTACCTGTACTAAAAGTCAAACCCACAATAACTGCAGTAAAACACATTTTCATTTCATTATTGAAAGCTTATCAGTTAAAGAGCATGCACATGCATCACTATGAATTTTCAGCTAATTTTTAGCAACTGCTTAAAAAAAAAGAAATTCCCTAGGCATGAAAAAAGGAGCAAGTGTTGCATGATACAAAAATGAGCAAGTATATGCCTGCAGGTTGTTTTTCTAAGCAGAATTCAAAAGGCAAGTGTTTTACATTAAAAAAGTACTTTATTCCTTTTTGTTGAATCACTCCGTATTTTTAAGAATACTGCAGGCTAGCCATTGGAAAAAATTCAGTATTTAAGGCAAATGAAAGAACAACCACCTAAGTGGTTTGAAAAACACTAATAACGCAAATTTCTTGTTATACATTCTAAAAGAAATTAAATAGATTAAAAAATTCATTAAAATTCTGACTGTCATTTGGGATTTCAAATTACCCATTACATACACTTTCAAATTTCTCATACATTTCTAATTAAAAATCTTTTACATGTTTTTTTTTCTTTTTATTTGAAGCATTTATCTTTGCTCCCATTTTATTTATAAGACAAAAGTAAAATTTATGTTATTTCCCAAGAATATTGGACTATTTCAGACAAGGAAAATCCTTTAATTTCTGCCAGGTTCTAAGACATGCAATGATAATCAAAAGATCTGTTACCTCCCTTCCACCTTCCCAGGAAGAGCTAAAAGGCAGATTGCTTTCAACTCCCCTCCATTTGCTCTTGCAGCATGGAATAACTGAATATATGAAATGAAACTATGGATTTCTAACTGTTAAAGCAAAGATAAAATTCATCCTCAGGAACCTTCTAGGTGATAGAGAACTTACCACCTCTATACAGACTTAAATTATAAAACAGTTTTCTAAGGCAGTTTTCAAGAGAATTACAGTAAGTATGGTTCTGAAAAAATCTACTGTGATCAACAACAAGGTTCTCTTCAGATGATAATTGGCTCTTGGAAAACAAAACATCATGTGCTAGCTCTGTTTGCCAAAATCATTTGCTGCAACTGCAAAAACAAGAAACGTGGCTGAAAACTACAGTGCTCTGAAAAGCATTCAAACTGCTATGTTTTGTCTGATCTTTACGTGACAGACGCAATAAAACACCCACTTTCAGATATATACTAAAGGATTAGAGGGGAGGCAAGGAAACATTTCACAAAAATCTAAAAGTAAACATAAGGGAAAAGAGTCTAGTTATGCATAACAAAATGGTAAACTATAGAAAAAATCTAAATAATATTATGGAAGAATATGGCATAGTTGACTGGAACAAGCATTCCAGTTACTTCTCAGTATTTGTTTCTGGGTGTCAGAAACAGTAAAGGCACAAAAATATATCTGATTTTAATCCTAATCCCTCTGCTTCATTGGAGGTCTGGTTTTCTTCCTCTCTTCCGCCACCATTTTTTTCAATGTGACAGAGTACGGATTTTGGAGAAATACCTTTCCCCCAAATTTGCTTTACACAAGCACATATTAAAAACAGGTAATAACCCACTGAATCCGAGAACTGCATAGGTTGAAAGACACCTGGTCCAATCCCTTGCTCAGAACAGGGCTGACTTAATTGATGGCCTAGTTTGCTCAAGTTTTTGAGTAACTCCAAAGATAGAGATTCCACAACACTTCTAGGCCCCTTTCTCAGTGATTATCCCTAAAAACTAGTATTTAAAAATGTCCCTCCTTCTCTTAAATTTTTAGTTCGAGCTTCTGGATTCTTCCAGAAACAGTTTTATTAAACCTGCAATCAGACAGCCAGCATTCCTTCTTCAGAAAAACATGCAGCAGATAGGCTATATTTAGTATACATTTCAGAATACACTTCTTTGTAAAAATACGTATCATTTTAAACCAGTGGTAGCAGCAGCATTAACACAGCTTAGTATACAGTTACCAACACCTAGTTAGCAGAATTGCCAACAAAAGCCAGTTATGGCTTCTGACAATTCTGTAACAGCAAACATATCTACCGTACCAAAACGATAAAGAGAAACATTTACTCAGTACCACAGAGAAAACTAATCAGATCTAGAATAAGAGCTCACTTTTGGTTAAAAGATCTCTAGTCTGAAAACATTTTTCTAAAAGTCTGATGATATTTAAGCAGACCACATTTACAGTTTTCCTTAAATGCAAGGTAAGACATTTTGATACGTAACATACATCTAAATATAAATAATATTTTTTTTTAAATATAAACTTACACTTTATCTCTCTACATATATATTCAGATGAAAGTCAGAGTTTAAGTAAATTTGTCTTTACAAAATCTTCCTTTAAAAAGTTAGTTAATTGTAGCATTTTTGCTGTTGCTTTTGTAGAAGTCCAACTAAATTAAAAAGCATATAACCATACCAAAAATAAAAGCATTACAGGTATTTGTTCTGGACCTGAGGATAATTTATCATTAATTGAATTTAAAACTTGAAGGTTGTTTGCTTTTCTAAAGGTTTCTTAGAATACCAAAAAGATACCTTTCACTTGTAATGTCTGGAATGAACACTTAGAAATCCGCATGCATAATAATGCTTATATTCAAAAAGCACAACAAGCAGCTCTCCAAAAAAGATACGAAACACTTCTGATCTTTTCAAACCATGGTCAAAGTAATTTTATATTTAATACTGATTTCAAATGAAGAGCCATAAGAAACTATAGTGCTGACAATTTTCTCTTTTTAAAAAGGCCCAATTCATGTGCTTCTTTAATTACAAAATTTTACTTTAAATTTTGATGTCATGGCTTGCAAACAGAAGTTTTTCTGTCTTTCTGCATATGCAAAAAAAAACCAAACACGCATAGCAAATTGCATGTAGAGGCCTAGTACTAAATCTAGTATCTTGCCTGAAGGTTTGGTAGAACTATGAGTACTGAAGGAGGTAAGGGATTTGGAAAACCCCACACATTCCATGGAGAACACTACTACCTGATGTGGGCTAGGCATTGGGAAGTGCCTACCTGTCAAAGAGAGAAAACATACTGTATTTGTAAGACGGGAATATATTCCAGTTATGAGAGAACTGGAAAGCTTTAAAATAAACATAAAAAACGAGGCTGTAATAGTATTGGAAACTCTCTAAGATCTACTTAACTTCCTCATATTAGAGCAGCTGTGCTACTTGGAAAACTTATTTCAGTAGCATTCACTTCTGCTTCACTATTCTCTTCTACGCAATATCTACACCAATAATTTCAGATCCTTGTTTTTCTGTGCAAATCCAAAACCATATTGAACTCTTATTGAACACAAACTACTTAAAGTAATGAAGCTTTCAGCAGTCACACAATTTTCTTAAAAACCCCAGAAGACAAATACACGTAAAACAAGAGAACTGACCAGTTTTTGTCTTTAATTGCTGTTGTCCTCTGCTGGGCGTATGAGCTCCTCCTCCAAAGATAGCAGACCACATTTTGTTGTTAAGTGGATGAGCCATAATTCTATACAACTCATTGCTAGAATGTGTTGCAAGGCCATGGATGAACAGACTGAGATAGACCGCAGTTAGAATTTCACAAAGTAGAACTGTGAGACCTGGCTGGGCTTCCTCACCAGCAGAATTCAAGAGACGTATTAGAGCCGTCATTCCTGTTTATATAAAATAAACATATTCTTTAGGAAAGCACATATGTGTGTGGGAACACACTCCAGATTACCAGGGGTATTTTGTCTGGCAACCTACGTTACTTAGTAATTTCTAGCGTAGAAAAATTCCAAGTTTAGACATTGAAATACAAGTTGAAAACTCCAGGAGAAAGAGGCAAGCTCTTTATTTTTAACAATTCATTAGCTTTTTAGCTTCACATTTTGGACAAATGGCAAAAGAAATGTGTAACAACTTTTCAATTATTATAACTACATTATAATCCTGTAAGTTGAAATGCTATCTTCTCACTTAACCATGGTAAAACCAATCAAAAATCATGGGCATCAACTTGCACTACACACTGTCTGGCAAGTGTTCTTTCACCCAAGTACTAAACATCTTGTCGTGTTTTTATGCTCCCACAAAAGGGTGAGTTTTCAGATGTGGCTTCAACTGTGACACTTTGTGCACACAAGTGAAAATGCAAATAGTCATGGACAAAGAATTCTGCTTTTAGTCATGCTCTCTGATTTGCACATATACCATGTGAATCTATTAAAAAATAGAAAAAAAACTGTTAAAGGTCATGTTATTCATAAGAACAACTGCTAACAATTCCTTGCCCCATTCATCAGAAATTTAATTCTGTGATTAATTAAGTAACAAGAAAACAGATGACAATCAGGTTTCTCTCTAAAATCTCTAGATTCAGTGACAACGTTTAGCAGAAAAAAGGCACAGCATCAAATACAAAGACTGCTTCAGGCTCTCCATGAAGATTTTTGAAGATAAATATTCTGATTTAAAAAACAATTCTCATAATAAGTAAGCACATTTCTTGGCTATTCTTACATTAAAGTTAGTGCTGTAAACCGAAGCTTATACCTAGATGTATTACATTGAAAACACTCCCTCTACTGCAGCTCCCTAGTGTAGTTTCACCAGCATAGATCTCAGCACATTTTAAGTATTTATTTAAGTATTACTTGAAATCCGACAGAAATTTTACAGCTACAGAAAAACAGGATTTATTATAAATGTCTCATTTTTAATAGTTTCAAGTTGTTCAGAAGTTGTCCATAAGGTAAAATAATTCTTAGTTGGAGCACAAACTAAGACAGAAGCACTAACTTAGAGCTTCTGAAAAAAAATTACAACATTTTAATCAAAGAACTCAATTATACCACACAGCTGTTACAAATACTACTAGAAAGCCCAGAGCATAGCCACATGCTCTTAGACTGGATCCAGATAATTCAGTTTTCCTTGAGAGGAAAGAAACAAATCAAGTCTAGATACCTGGCCACTGAGCAGGTGATGTGTTGGGAGTTACTGTTTCTTCTAAGCTTGCTGTTCTTAAAGAATGACGCTGAGTCAACAGGACTGTCTGATACACTGTCCCAGTGAACTGATTTGCTTGAAATGAGCTGTGAAACAGAAAAGTGGGAAATTGTATTTATTTTAAAAAGTTATGTTTACAATTATTCAAGTGATAGCACTTCCTAGATGTAAGCAAGTGTGAGCACTGCCTTCTGGTGCCCTATCCATTATCATGACTGCAATGAGACAGTTATCTGAAAACCACTGTTCATAGACTTTACCTGTAGCTGTGGCCATCACAGAGACATTGGTAGATGCAAGCAGAGAGCGATGCTGCTAAGGTATGCATCACATATATCTGCAAGACAAAATTTTACAGAACATATTACACCCAAAGTGAGCTGTGGTTAGTATCACAGCCTTTCACTCTATACACAGATTTGTAACAAGCACAGGACATGGAAGGTGTAAGTATTCATGTACTTACAAAGCCACCTTTCTCTTCGGAATTTATATCAGACAAACCAGTTCACTTTGCAATGAAAAGGATGGGGGAAAACTCACTCACCTCACCTACACGTAATCACAGATCGGCTCTATTTGAAATGTTTTCAATTATTAAAAAGCAACATATTAAGCCTGTATACAACAGCCCTAAGTAATTACACCCTAAGACAGCAGCAGTTTGCTTGCTCAGAATACAAAGACTTTATTTCAGAATGAAAACTATAATGCAGCTTAGTTTATGACCAATTCTTTTGCAGCTCTTGGATGCACACTCAATTTACTCAGTACCACACTGATCAGTACTTTTAATACAGCTGATACTTTTTCCTTAATATATCATAAAACACACCTAGGTAAAAAGCTAGAGAATCTGTTGATCAAAAAGGTTCCATTAAAAAAAACCAGTTTATTATATTCATTTGTTTGCTCCCTCTAAAACAAAGCTAACTAGGAACTAAGCCACCTTTTTAGTGCTCTCTAGAACTCCTTAGTAATAGCAGACATGATTTGGGACCTAACATGTACGAAACTTCAGGAAAGACTAAGTTTTATTTCCAGTCAAAGGTTAAATACAGGAGAAATCTTACAGAAAAAAAAAATTAAAAACTACTATATGAACACATACGGTTTCACAAAAACGTCTGGGTTTATTGATCTTCGCTGACAATCAGGATTTATACTTCAACATTTAATTTTACTTAGGTCAAAGAATGAAATGCAGAATCTGCCATTAACATAATAGAAGTAATAAACATACTGTCATAAAGACAAATATGATGCTGATGATGCAATACAACATATTTTCCATAATAATGTCCTCTTGGACAAATATCCAGTTCTGAGAGAGGACAATCTACAACAGCTTGTTGAACTAGATGTTCAACACCTCAACAGTGAGCAATGATCAGTAGACATTTCTTTTAGCTCAAGATAAGTACTACAGAAAATGTTTATGTTTCACGGTTTTATTATTTGTCACAGACAGGCACAGCACCAAGTTTTTATGCTTCCAAAAAAAAATTTGTGACTTCAGGAAACTAGATAACAACAACAAAAAAACAACTGTAAAAAAATACATACCTTGCTGTTCTGAGTATCTGGATGAGGTGGCGAATCCAGGTTTATTATAGCATGTAATATATCATGAGTTAAATTGCCAAGATGTAGCATTGGATTAGCCACCACTGTTTTGGCACTAGCTGTGCAAGCAAATAGGAGAGGTATGCAGCTTTGCTCTGGTGGAGGGCTGGAAGGTATCTGTACTGACTGCTCCTAAAATCAAGTGAGAAACACACACACAGCGCAATAGTACATATTCTTTAAGGAAACACAAGAACTTTTGAAAGAGGGAAAAAGATTCTAAAAAATAACAATAAAAAATAAACAGCGTACAAAAAACATAATCTATTAAAAACAGGTTTAGATTTACTACAAAACATGTGTATACTATAGCAGGAAAACTTAAAAAAAATTACAAAACACTTTCAAATAAATTTACAAACCTGAAGCAGAGAAAACACAACCTAAGCTCCCCCCGTACCTGCTGGGATTCCTGCAACAGCAGAATTAATTCCATTCTGACAGATGCCAAGCCTCCACCATGTGAGCCATGAAGTATACAGTAACTAAGGAACATTCTCAGGAGAGACTGGTATTTCAGAAGCCATTGACGTCTTTTCTGAAAGTCTTCTTTCTGTAGCATAGTTTTTTGCTGGTCAGCTAAGTCTTCAGTGTTTTCATGTGGCATAGCTTCCTCTGGCATCCCTCTAATTCCTGACTGTATCTCTTCTACTTCAACACCATAATCACAGGTCTTCTGAAGAGCTACCACTTCTCTCTCAAGCCACTGGTAAAGCTGATACCGCAACTTTCCACCATCTACTTCATAGCCAGTGGACAGCGTGCGAAGCTCCACAGTAAGGATTTTCAGGCATGCTCTAAACTTCAGCTGTGCTGAAATGATATCTTCCGATGGACTTAGAATATCTTTGTCATCAACTGCACTAAAAGAGTCTGTGTAGCTAGAACTTGTTTCATGTGATTTTTCGGTTTTCTTCAGAGGTTTTAGCTCTTTCATTACCAGGGAAGAATCTTCACTCTCATCATTTTCATCAGTGTCTGACTGTAGCTGCAATTGTTCATCTTGGAATAAAGCACTTGGCTGGCTCCAATCAAAGGAAAGAGTGGAACTTGAATGTTTTTCTGATGAACAGTCTGAAGATGAACCTAGACCATTGAATACTGGCTGTGACCAATCAACACTGGAAGCTTGATCTTTTGTTTCAAACTCTTTAACTGGAGAATATGGTGAGAAATCTTTACCAGTATCCACTAAACTAGGGGATTTACAGAATGACTTTGACCTCTTGACAACTTTGGGCATCTTTGATAACACTTCTAAGGCCAACATAGGACAACCAGCTTTTAGATGAGCATATGCAGTGGTGAAAAACAGCCGTCTTTCACCTAGGTTGATTTTGTCAGCTAATCCATTTTCTACTGTTAAGCAAATGTGTGTAGAAGATGTATCAGAAGAGCCAAAATGACGTCTCAGCAAGAGAGGATGTGTTCTTAGGTAGTTATAGAAGTTAAACACGGCAGGGTTGCAATTTGATGAGCCAACTCCTTCATCTGAAAAGATATTACAGAATAAGGAAAATCCACCACTCTGTGTGAAATAACCAATCTGCAAAGTTCTAAGTTCATCAGAGGGCTTTTAGGTCTTAGTATCACTCCTATTGTCTACTTCATACATTTATTCTACCGTTTACTCCACTGCACCCTCCTTTGCACCTTTATCATTTGAATATCTCGGTGGAAAGGCCATTGCTAACCTACTAAAAACAAGCAGGGGGGGGCAGCAGGCATGACTTTTTAAAGTAAAACAGCTGCCATTTCTTTTCCTTGCAGTCAGACCAGTTTTACTGAAGTCAAACAAGATCACTTTTCTGTTAAATTTAGATTTCTGAAGTCTCCATCTTCCATCTCTACATGACAATAAGATGCTATATTTTACAGATTTTTACTTGAAGTGTTTTTTTTAAAAAATTGGATTAGTATTTTTGTTTTTTCTACATCTTAAAAGAAATGCAACTTACAATAAAGCTAGGAAATCCATAACATTTATAGTTAATGGTAGCAGTATTACATACAAATAAATAAATTACACAGCAGTGCAACACCTATTCATTTCATTTTCATGTCTGCAAGAAGAAAAATCCCGAAGAGATATGAGCATCAGCACAGGATGATTCACACAGCTTTCAAAGGGCTCAGGATAGCTGAAACAAACCCTTACTCTCTCCTCTATCAGGAGTTAGAGCACAACTGGTGACAGTTAACAGAGAGCTACATGAAAAAGCACATTCTAGGTAAGAAAATAAGGCAAGACACCACAAACAAGCCAATCAACTGATCACAGAAGAATTAGCAACACTTTAAAATTATTTTACACAGAAAGATGGGACCAAGATAGATACAACCAAACACTATATTCCTCATTTGCTCAAAATCATCCCAAGGCATGTAACTTCTACTGAAATCAGTTTCACAAATTAGTTATCCAATTTTAAGTATTTGAGCTTTTATTTTTCTCTTCCAATTTCTCTCAGTAGCCAGGACTGAAACCAGCTAACTACCAAGGATGTGAAGCATTTAACTTCAATGAAAATACTACCTTTAGGAAATAATACAATTAATTCTTAGAAGGCCTATAAAGCCAGCAAGTGAATATAGAAATGAATTGCTCTGGGAGACTTATGTGCTGTTTCAGGCAGCACATGGGCCTCGTTGTACCATCATAAGTACCAAAATCTTTCTGTTGGCAGTTTATTACTGTAGTAATACTCTAGTCAACTGTTACTAAGGACTAAAAGCTACAAAACACCATGTCTTCCAGACTCTCCTATGTAGGTGGGGAATCAGAAATTTCATCTTAGGCTGTGATGGAGTCAAATTAATTTAAGAAGTTAACTCTTCATCTTTAGACTGCTTCTGGAAAAACAGCTGCAATACTGCAGGGTCATTCCATTATCTTGATATTCACGTGCTTAAAGGACAAAGTATGCATTCATGGGATACAGGACAATAACAATACAGTCACCATGTTTGCTAATAAAGTCCAGATACATTGCTACAGCAAGCTATTTACTAACAATGGTGAGAAACTGCATGGCACCTGGTTTTGTTCAGATGGCACTTTAAGAAACTGTGGCTTAAATTAAATGAGCAAATAGTCAAAACCAATTTAACAAGCCAAATACTTATATTCTTACCTCCTTCATCTTCAACAGAATGTTTAATCAAAGCGTCAAGAGCCTTGCTATAATCTTCCAAAATCCAGTATGCCATACTTCGCAGAAAAGGGTCACAGTGTATGTTTCCTGAGCTCTCTTTTCCAGTAGACACACTTCCCAAAACTCTCTTCTGTAGTACAGATTTGTAAGTACTAGACACTTCAAACTCTGATTCATAAAGTCTTGATATTACAAGAGCCAACTGAATGTCATGCAGTTTTTCAAGGCAGACCTAATTAAAAATCAGTATATTCAAATGATTAAACTTTGTAATTTCTCCTCGGTTTAAAATTATTACAGGGCAGGAAGTGACATTAATCTGCTCAGATTAAATTAAGTAGGTCTATCAACTCCATAAAAGGTGAGCAGGAACTAAGCAGAACAGGTGCAGCTCAGTATTACATGGAAGATCTGATTTGCATTTCTTCAGTTTAAGTATAGCATGACAATAGATCTTTGAAATCAACCACCTTCAACAGATCATTGCCAGTGTGCACATGCCACCTCTTACCTCTTGATTCTGGTTGTTTTAGCTACAAAGCTTTACAGAACAAATCCTTCATTATCAAAGAGATGAATTTCTTCACAATTTTCCAATTCAAACCGACCCAGGAAATAACTTTTGTTTGCTTTACTTTTTGTAAAGGGATTCTAGGAGCTAATCCACATTATTGCCAAAACACCAGGTCTGGAACTTCCTAATGAAAAACTATGCTGTCTTCATACAGGACTGGGTAGATAATCTGAAAGGAAGCTAATTGTAGGTAGGCCCCTTAATATTAGAGCAGAGAAACTACCCATGTCACTTTTCAATATCAGTAATACGACAGCTAAAAAGGAATTAGAATGTAAAGATGAAGGTTTTTTATTTGTCATTAATTTGGGGTGGGAAAGAAGAGCACAAATTGAAAGCTTCAGAAGCTTCAGGGGTCCTACTAATGCAAAATGCAAACCACATACAATATATTTGTACACTTGGGACAATGTAATCATCTTAAACATAAAAATTTTTATTACCTCCACTGCATCTTTTAAGTGTCCTGCCAACAAGAAAAATGCTGCAGAATGTTCAAAACGCTGTTTGCCAAGCAGAGAAAAAGCATTCTTTAATGCTGCTTTACGCCACCTGTCCTCAGCAAAGTTGTTTCCAAAAAACTGTGTCATTTTAGTATCTTTTTGGGACCTGTATATTGAACACAATTGATAAAAACATTTTACTTTTTATTAGATGCACTATGGTTCTTCATTTTTGCAGACGTCAGTATAATTTTACACAGATCTTTACATTAGGAAATGCAGAGTCTCTCACCACACTGGGAGTTGAGAAAGCTACATATCTAAAAATAGCAGAAACTTCAGTAAATACAAAACTTAATGGTATTTTCAATAACCTGATACAAATATAGAAAATCTCATTTTTCTTAAGGTGAGCTTTTAAGTGACAATGCAAGTTAGTTTTCAAAAGGCTTGCAACACTGAACGCTGTATTATGAAACATCAGTTAGAAAGACGTAAGTCAGTCCCCTGAACTTAAGGTAAAATTTTTAACAAACACTTACATAAAAGACAGGCATGACATTTCACACACTACACTGCTAGTCCTCAAAATTAAATCAGAGTTAAGCAGTAATTGAAATTACAGGAGATTTGAGACTAAAACTTGCAGCATCTATCTTCAGAAACAGCAACTAAATTCCTTCGGTAAACACAAGAAGGTTAGAAACTACTCATTCAACGTAACGACCAGTTTAGAAACCAAACCTCAGCTTTCAATGGTAATATTTGTGCTTCCTTCGGATTACCTTCATATTCAACTTTTTCCCCCAGAATTATACTAGACAATGTGAAATTCCATGTAAGAGCCTGAATACCTGTATAATCCCCAGATAACAGCCTTCTTCTTCATCGCAAGGTAAAAAATGGCCGCGTCAAGCGGATCGTTGTTTCGCTGGAAAGCTGCTTTAGCCACCTGTGAAGACAGTTCAAAAGCAAAAAAACAATCACGATTTATATTCTTCTTACATGAGATTCTTGCTGCTTCTGGCATCCCATACGCCATAGTGCTCTGAAGTTCTCTTTAATACAGCATCCCGCCTCTCATTATGTGAAGATACAAAGCCCCTTTGATATCACTTAGCTCATGCTCTTCCAGCTCTAGAAGCTTTTTTGCAGATCAAATGGGAATCCCTATATCTGAAATTAGTTTGTAAAATCATAACAAAATTAATTTACTAGTTGCTCTGGTAATCAAAGGACAGATGGAGTCTTGAAAAACAGGCTGGGACCAGTCACAACAGGAGAACAATTGTTTATAGGTTACTTTTGGAGGTTCGAAAGGAAAAGGGTAAGTGGCAGCAAGAATAGTCCAAGACCCACGTAAGATAACCTTAAACTCAGGCTCAGAATACCTGGAATTTTTTTAATGCAAGGCAGTTAAGTTACATAAATTGATGATTAATTAATGAAGATTTAGAAGTAAAAGTAGAGACATGCATTTTACCACTTCGTGCTTTGTAGTCAAAGTATCTTGTGCATGTCATTTTCTAGCTCAACACACTTGGCTTTTCCAAGAGCTTAAAACAAGTGATAATGAGGTTAGGCTTATTGCCACATCTGTGATGATTAAAATATTTAATATAAAAAACCCACCAAACCCCTCAAAAAACCAAAAAAAAACACCAAACCAAACCAAAACAGTAGAAGGTTTGTTTATCATGGAAAATAATCGATTTGCAAGACAGATGCACATACATCTTATTTGTTCCCACATCTGCTAGGTTTCTAAGAAGAACCTTTTCCTACAACTTTTCTCTCAATTTTGCTAAAAAAAACAACTATATGCTCCATCTGTATCTTGAGCACCCACAATAAGCACTGTACAATATTACCTTTAAGATGGAGTATCTAAGAGTAAAAAATGTACTCCACATTGGAATTTGAAATCTAGAGCACTAAAAAAATATAAGTTAAATACAGAAGTTCATATTCATTCAAAAAAGTATATGTACAAAAAAATACCGCATGAAACACCCAGAAAAACTTCATTATCTAAAAACTTAAAACAACATAAACAGAAGGTAAACACCAGGGAACAGCTGTTTGGAAAAGTTGTTGTGTTTGTTTTTCTTTTCTAGAATGCTATGTTATACCTTTTCTATGCATTTCCGCAGGCTGTGGATGTTTCGAACCCACCATCCTACACCCATAGCTCTGAGCTCTGCCCATGTTGGATCTCCCTTCTGCACTGCAGGGAGCATACTCAGGAGTTCTTCCTCTGCTACGGAATGAAACGCCCAGGCAAAGTGACTAGTAGATAAGCCTACATAATAAACATTAAAAAAAAAAAAAAGAAAGAAAATTCAGAAGACATGCATTAATAAAATAATCCAGAATCTAAAGACAAGGGGATGGGAAAGGGAGAAGGGCAGAAGTTCAAACTGCTTGTTTTGGATTTTTAAGTGCATTGCTGATGAGGCGACAGAAATTTAAGAGTATTTGTTAGGACTGCATATCAAATATTACAGAAAAATCATACAGCTGGAAACAATTTTTCATCTGCGAACTCCTTAGGTAAGTTTGCAAAGAACAGAGTTTCTCCATGAAGCTCAAATATCTGGGTAGTAAGTGGCACTAAGATTAGCCATGATACAATGTGCAGTGTGCTGATTAAATTTTTCATAGTTTTGAAAGGTAGGTTCACTATTTTGACTTGGATTAGAAAATGCTCAAGTTTCAGATAATCAGAGCAAAAAACACACTTGGGGATAGACATACAAAAGAAAACTCGAAATAAAAAAATCTCACAAGGAAGAGAGCATTTACAGCAACATAGCTGGCTATGGATAACTGTAACTCTAGTGAGGGCCAGGTGCTTTTTTGCAGAAAGGCACTTCTGCATGTGCCCCGGAGGCACTTATCACTCTCACCGGCTTCTGAGCTCACGAGAAGCAGAAGTATCTCAACTAAAATTACTACATCAGAAAGCTAACTCTGCAATACTCTGCTGTGGTAGTCCTGGCAAATTCCAACCTCTGATTCAGCTGAGGGGTGACAGGCCATGTGACTGAAAATGCCATCAACTGTCACGATGGCTAAAGGAGTAATCACAGCCAGTCCTTTAGATCTGATTATGACTAATCAAATCCATCTCGTTCTGTCATCTGCAATATCAGGATGGAACTAGTTAAATCATACAAAAAACTCCTATATGAAATAATTATAATTGTATAATTACAGTAAGCATATAGAAATATTTAAAGTCTGAGTAGTAATTTTTTTTTCCAAATATGTACCAAACCCCTACGTAAATATGTACTGTTTTCTACTACATTATTCCTGCAGAAAGTTATTGGAACAACATGGTACTAGAAAGCCATCTAATCTGGGGAAACGGAAACACTCCCCTGCCAACTAAAAACTTGTTAGAAAAAAAATCACTTCAGTTCTAAGACTTTTACTAAAACCAAAACAAGACATTTTCTGCTGTAGCATTTATTCATATTGGACAATGTTTTCTTAAAAAAACCCAGCAAATTAAATCACTGATTCTGCAGAGGGACGTCAACAGCACGCCAGTCACAGGTGCAGCTACATCACTAAAACTCATCTAAGAAAACACATTGGTTACCTTGGTGAAGCAGCTGGGCTCGATGCACAGGAGGAAGCGCAGTCGTCAGAAATGTGTGAAGCCGAACAGCCAATAAAAATTTTAAACCACACTCATCAAGAGTTCCTCCACCTGGAAATAAATATTTTTACACACATTTTACAGAAATTACTCAAAGTAAGTATTGTGTGTCTTAATAGAAGAAATATAATTTAGTGACTACTAACACTTTAAATTTGTAAATATGATAGCTTAATTCATAATTCTTCCCTTCAAGAAAAGAGAAAGAAGAAAATTTCCAATATAAAAACTTCTGAAGTTATTTGTTCTGTTTAATGCAAGAAACAGAAAAATTGTTGTATATTAAAAATACCAAACCAAATTATTTCTCAATTTCTCTACATAGTACAACAAATATTTGTCATTAAGAAAGCTGTCTCTTCAAAAGTGAATTAAAAATAATCATAGTATATGGACTGAGGGACTCACAGTGGCATTAGCAGGTAGCAAAAGAAAATTCGATTTTTATCAAAGCATTAGGTCTTGAAACTCTAGTTAAACAGTTAGTACTGTGATGGCACAATTATACTATGAAGTGAAGGTGCATCATCATCTTACAAGTCACAAAAATATTCCAAAATAGGAAAAAATCCCAGGAAAGGTTGTAAAGCACAGCAGCACATTTCACTTGGAAGAGACAACTTACCCTGACTTCTGTCTCTGCTTTCTCCAATGTCAGTACTGGTAGTAGCAATTGTATCTGCCAAGGCCATCAATGACATTTGCTCCATCCTAGTCAGACCTGGCAAGCTTGAATGAAGCAAGTGACGAGAAAGAACTTGAGCATGTTCTGGTCCAAAGTAAGTCGGGCTGTATTGAGAAAGATCGATGACTTCTGGTTTTGAACTGTCTTCATCTGCCTCAAAAGTGACAAGGTCATCTGTACTTACAACACTATTTTGAAAGAGATTTTCGTAACTGTCATTGGGCACATCCTTTTCATTTTGACTATTTTGATTATTGGACCTCTCTGAACAGGAATAAGATGCATCATCATCCGCAGCAAGCAGAGCATACAGAGGCAACGGTGGAACAGAATCTATCTCGATATAGTCTGTAGTCTCTGTTTTGCTGAACGTTTTGGGATCTCTTGCAGTACTTCCACTAGCACTGATTGTCAGAGATCTGAGCCTCTTGTCATGATTAGGCTCAGACTCATTGATAGCAACAACTTCTCCAGCAATGCACTTCACCAAATGGGACAGAATGGCTTTTGCTCTGCGTACTTTACCAAGATCCATGAGTTCCAACAGTTGATATGGATGGTACTGAGGTAAAGTTGGAGATAATGTATGAGCTGCTTCAAAAAGACCAGAATCTTCCATTTCCATAGACAGATCAGAGGCAGACCTTTTCCCACTAAGTTTCTGTGCAAGGCTGGCCATAGATCTGGTCAAGGCTCTCTTTGGTGGATGCAGACCTGAGGCAGCTGACTGGCTTTGTTTCATTGCGCTAGTTATGCATGGCATACTTCCACTGCAGGAATCTGTACTAATTAGTTCTTGCTTAGAAGGAGATTGCCACTGGGAATAAACATGCATTTCACAATCCATTCCAACTACCAGAATGCCATCACGCACCCAAGACAAGGATACAGGAAAAGGAGGTGACCCCTCCACAGATGAAACCAAGTCAACACAACGCAGCAAAACAAACCCAGAGAGGGTTGCAGCCTTAGGACTACCACTGTGGGAGATTGCTACAATCTCGTTACCATTTTGTTCTTGCCTCTTCCCAGACAGCTGACCAAACATATAAAGTTTTGACCCAATTCCCACTGTCAGAATATGTGAACCATCTTCCCTAGACATCCAATCTAAGTGTACCAAGTGCTTACTGTTGGGTATAATACTCCCACCATGAGACAGAGAAGTATCTTGTTGGTTATCTGTCATTAAATTGCTATCAACACTAACACCAGACTCCAACACAGTGCCTACCTCATCTAAATTAAGCGTCTGTTCTAAAATCCAAGAAGAACCCCCTGTAGATTCACATTCAAAAATACTAACGTGCATCACAAAATCTTGAGAAAGATGGCTGTTTTTAGATGCTACCTGCTTGTACGCTACTGCTAATCTGTTTGTGTGTGCACAGCTGACTTCAGTTGGCTTCCCTGGAACATTAATAGCACTACTACTAGGAAGTCCATCCTCAATCAGTAATGGCCATTCTTCCCACACATATTTAACATCACTGTCTGTGCCACATTCTGGCATGGAAGAAGCTGACGATTCAGTGACAACCCTGCATCTCCAGAACCGAACTTTTCCATCAGAGCAGGAAGTAGCCAGCAGATAAGGTGCACGACAAACAGGATATATGGAAGAAGAACTGAGATGTCCTAAAATGAAATAAAATACACTTTTACTGTAGGAAGTACTAAAAAGCAAAATTAGCAACATTTTTATTCAGTCACCATTCTATTACCCCAAATTAAAGAAAGTATTACTGCTTCCGCACAAAGAAGTAATTTACAGGGCCTCACAAAAAAACCCCAATATGTCAAAAATACCATGAAACCGTTTTACCCTTTGATTGCATTTTGTACTTTAGAGAGGAGTCATATCATATTATTTACACATAAATATTAATATATATTCTCTTCCGTCAAACAAACATTTCTTCATTGAAAAATCTTAAACTCTGTGTTTTCGAAAGACTACTGATGAAAACCTTAACATTTAAGTACAGATTCTACAAAAAATTTCATGAATGACTGCAAAACAAAATTTGCATTTCTACTATTCTATTTATTGCAAGAATGTGGAATACAGGAAATATTACACCTTAAATAAGAGCTTTATTTTAGTGTTAGTTCCACGATTGAGATATTAAGCCATTAA
Organism: Melanocharis versteri; assembly: GCA_013397845.1. Classification (NCBI taxonomy): domain Eukaryota; kingdom Metazoa; phylum Chordata; class Aves; order Passeriformes; family Melanocharitidae; genus Melanocharis; species Melanocharis versteri. The sequence goes on along the minus strand of VZTG01008190.1, from coordinate 34,638 downwards.
GTACATTTTAGCAAACCTTTTGGATTCACCCACACATATTCAACTCCAGCAACAAATCCAAAACTTCCTATTACTTTGTTTCTATTTTAAGACCAAAGTCAGAAAGGCGGAGATTCCCTATTTCAGTCTTTTAAAAATAAGATCACAAACCTGCTGATGGCTTTACGCTTATTATCTCTACTCCTTCTGGCATACTCAACTCTTGACTATACACCATTTTGGAAGACAGAGTAAGCCAGCTGGTGCTCTGAAGGTTTGCTCTACAGGCCCGATACTTTTGAGTGAAAGGTGATTGGATCTTCTCTGGATCTGGTGAAGAATACGATTCTTCTGTTTGTGTTGCTTCTTCAGGTGGATTTGAACCTATCTTTTCATCTAAAAAAAAGTTACCAATGTTAATTTTAAAAGGCTGATGATTTCTTTTAATGTAAGAAGTAATTTTACTCATCTTAACAGACCCAGAAGAGACAGACAAAACCTGACTTAAAATTTTACATTTATTTTAATGAAATGCATTCTCATATTCAGATTGAAAGAGAAATGCTAGGACATCTCAGATTAAATACATTCTGAGATTCTAGAACTGTTGAGAAATTATAATACAATCAAAGTATAACCAAAAAGACCAAAACTGCAGTCAAAGAGATATGTATGTGGCTATCCACTGAAAATAAGGTTTCACTAAGCACAGAACACCTGCAGCTAGGGAAAATTAAATTAAGACCTTCATGTCTTAGCTCACAAATTGGTGAAAGTTATTTTTCAGAAAAGTTTTAATAACAGCTTTATTTAATTCCTTAAAACATAGGCTCTGAGAGAATGTGATATGAATGCTTCCCTTTTTCAATAAAACTCAATAGTTGAAGTACGAAATTGATGGAAATGGAACACGAAAATTTCCAAGAGATTTGTTGAAAAGCCTTATGAGTAACTTCCTCACCACATAAGTGCATCAGAAAATTTATATCTTTATTATTCTCACTAACTTATAAACTAATTGCAATAATACTTTTTCTCTCATTTGAAAGCAACAGTAAGTAATACTAATTTAGTTTAAATGACAGAAACATGCATTATAACAGATTCCTCTGATAGGTGGTATCAGGTCTATGTTTTTTTAAAGATCTTTGAATGTTAACACAAAACTACCGAAGGGTATCTTACCTTTCTTTAAAACATTATAATTTTAGAGGTAGTTCAGTAGTTTGAAAGAGAACCAGCAGATTTCAGAACACCAAAATTGTCTAGAACTGTAATGGCATCACTGATAACTAGGTGCTTCAGACTACAGTCCAATTCAAAACATATGCATAAACTCAAAAATCGCAGAACAAAAACTTAAAATTTAAAAAAAGCAAAACATCTTAACTGTTAGACTGTATTAAAGCCAGTTAAACAATCTGGCCTCAGAATGCACAAAAAATACCAAATTCCGGGCTCAGGCTGAATTGCAGAATTTCAGCAATTAGAAGATGAAGTAACCAAGAAAGAATGGTTGTGATAAAATCTTGTAATCAACTGCAGAATCTCGCAGAAATAAAATTTAGATTACACTGAATAGCAGATACTTACTAGACAGTGGCTTTTTTTAAAAGAAAACTACAAGAAAGAGGACTTACCTATCGAGACAGGAATTGACTTCAAATGTAAATGCCACATATGTAGTAATGAATGGTTTTGTGTATACTCTATCACTATTAAGTAGAATTTTTCAGAGAATCCATTCTGCTGGTTTCCTGGTGAAATTGAGAACAGAAAGATATCAGGTGTTACTCACCTGAAAGCAGAACTGTATTTTGCTGGCAAGCAAACAATCACATTAAGCTAACAAGAACTAATACTAAAATGCAGTGGTCTGACTGTATTTTTAACTGTTACATCAGTTTTCTCAGTTTTTTATCACGACCAACAACCACTACAATTACAGGTACACTCGTGTAAGAAATGCCAATATTTTCATGCAGAGATGACAACATATTTGCCAGACTTTGCTATGTTTAAAGTTAAATCCCAGAATGTACTATCACTACAGTATAGTCTGGAACACAAGAGCTACAATGCTTCTTCCTAAGAATTTACTTATTCTAGCTTTACAGAAAAAGAAGAGGATGTGAGTTGTATTATAAACAGGTGCCCATTTCTGGAGGGTACACCCAGGTATTCTCTTTCCTTCATATCAAAGTCAACCCATTAGGACCAAGAAGGAATAGCTAATTCAGTGGCTCTTTTTCCTCCATGATTCCTCTGACCCTTTAGGTGTGTGTATACATAAAAGATTATCAAGAATAAGCCGTATTTGCCCTGTGCTTTTCACATTGCAGTGCTTATGGTACCATAGAAAAATGTAAGTGAATTTGTTCTTTTTAAAAACAACATGCAATAACTACCTTCATGCATTATTAAAGAGGAAAGAAGAAAGTACTAGAAAATACTTTCAAGTTAGAATGCATGCAAATGATACAGGTCTAATTTAACAGTTTTTCAAAGGGTTCATTTAGCCCAATTCCTTACATGGATGGCATACAGCAATCTTTACAGAAGAACACATACAGATGTATACAGTTGTCTAAGATCAAATACTTTCCGTATTTCTTTTAAAATTCTCTCTGTATATCGTACTCAAGATGTAAACATACAATTTTGCTATAGAGTAACACTTTTTCTGTTCTGTATTTTGTTCCTAATTATCAACATCTCATTTGCATTTTTTGAACTCCACAGAGGGCTGGGATTATCTCCACTACTCCAAATCTCTTCCTCAGGTAGAAACAGCCAATTCCCAAATAATCACTATGTATATCCAGTTCAGGTAATATTTCCCTAGGTTCCTTTGACACTTTTTCATAACTCTCCTTCCTTTCATTCAGGACTCCATTTAGTACTGCAGATGATCTGGCATCACAAACTTTACTCCTACCCCTTTTTCCCCCCACATTATTTCATTGGAAAAGAACAATGTGATGACTACATAACCAAATAACTGAGGCACTCCACCAAGGAAAACTAATCATTAACTCCAGAGCAATTCATATCTCTCCAAAGACCTACAAATCCACACACTATTCACAGTATTAGAGTGAGGAGGAATTGTTTGGGCTGCCATTTGTTATACCATGCAAGGCCTGAGGAGCAGTATTTAGCTGATGTAAAGGAAGAGCATCCACCACAAAAGGATAAAGAAGTTTTGTCTACGTCATACCCTACAACTACAGGCTTCACATTTAAAACCCTTTCCCCCTTCATGTAAGCGACTGCTTAATACAAGACACAATGGGCATCTTGTGATTTAAACTACTTGATCTCAAATTTGGTTGCACACAACTCAAAGAAAGTAAAATACCCAGGAGTTTCATTAGACTAGACGTTCTTCTAGAGATCTAAAATTAAGGTATTTGACATTAAAATGATAAAAGCCATTTAACAAGTTCTCTTTCTTCTGTGGAATGAAAAATATAACAGTCTTCAATGTTCTATGAAAAAATTCTTTACCAGCATCTGATGAATTGTTCTTCGAAGGCATTTCCTTGTCCTGGTTATTTAAAATAAAGTCTTCTTGAAAAACATGGAATAACTGTGTTTTCCGGCCATGCTAAGGAAGTAAAAACACACAGGAAGTGAACACCATGGTGTATATTTTTCAAGATTGCTCTCTAACATGGAAGCTTTTAACTTGGCAAGTTAAAAACATCAACAGAAGACTCGTCATGAAAATGCACCTTCATTACTTGCATTCTTTTCATTTACAGGTACTGTTGAAAACAAGAACAAGTATATGTCAAAAACAGTCAAAGTACCCCAAATTCACCTGATGGAGAGCTACACGTATCACCTTTATCATTAAAACTTTTAAAAAAGCTAATTATGGCATAAAATGAGTATAGCAAAAGATCTTACAAGCTCTGTGATGGCATCCAGTTCAATGATACATCCCGGGCGAGCCGTAGATTGCTGACTTATGATGTTAAAAACTTCACCGACATATTTCTGTTTGAAAAGAATCAGGGGTTTTGTTAACTCTTGTGCATTTCTGTGGCACAACCCGCTGGACAGGCGCAACATCACTATGCAAATATTAACTAAAGCGTTAAATATACACTAGTTGTGATTCAGTAAGAACACAGGTAACATTCCCTGTTTTATGAAGAGTACATTTGGTTTTGATGGTTGTAAGGTGATGAGTATCTGGAAAGCCCCACATGCAACAATTTATTGTCCTTTCCCCAAAGGTGGCATTGTTGTCTCAACTTTTCCTCATGATGGCAATGCACCCACACACTTATTATTCCTCATAGTGCAAGCACTTCACAGATATTTCCCAATCAAATACCCTGGCCTGCCTCAATACACAGAGTTTGAGATTAAATGAAATACAGTATGGCTAAAAAAAAAGCTTCACCTAATCTGTTTTTACAAGCAGAATCATCTGTGAAATCCTCAGCAACTAGCCTAGTCAGTCAAAAACAAGTCTGAGCCTAGTGCAACTGAATGATGTTGTAATATGCAATAACTTGAGATGGCTTTTCACTTACAGAAATTTCTGGATTGGAGAGCTCACATAGAAGTTTCTTAGCATCTATTACAGCTTGATATAATCTTAAATGCTGTCCGTCACTAGCCACAAAGCAGGCACTTGGAGAATTACAGTATGCACCTGAAAAGCAGGAAGGTATAAAGTGCTTAAATATTCAAACTCCATATTGCTTCCTTTTCTTTTTTTTTGACAAGAGGCAATTTTGAAGTTATGATGAAAAACAACACAGTGTAAAAAAAACCCTCCTGTTAACTTCTATTCACAAGCAAGAGCTACAAAGTTTAAAGCTGTGCTTCGCAACCAAATCAAAGTATATTAAAGGAAATAAGAATTCCATTTGCAAACTAGAGCTAAATCTCCCTCAGCTTCTAAATTTTCAGCATGCTCTGAAGCATGCACTAGTATCTAAGAACTTTACTGCATAACCTCCTAAAATATCAAATACATAAAAGAAAACAGAAGAACAGAGAAACTCTTTACACAGGAATGGAGAATTCTCAAGTATCAGCAGCTTGAAAATTTGTGAAATAAAGGACCCATGCTTAACATTTCTTCCAGTACATTCAAGTATATCTGTATTATCTACCTAAGAGCATTATTAGGTTATGTTAATTTTATTCCAGAACACTTCACTAATCAGAAAATGAAACTCACCAAGGCAATAGCTGGGTATAAGTGTGGGCAGCCATGCAACATTAGAAAAAGCTGAAACATGAAGAGAATTGATCCGAGCAAGTTCAGAAACTCCACCAGAAAAGGACAAAGGCCCAACAGGATCTACTCTCCAAAGAATAAGTTCACTGTAAACCGCATTGGGATCCTGGGATGTCACATTTGCATTGCCTCTACTCTGAGGTCTTACTGGTGACTCCTGAGACTTTAAAGAATCATTTGCCTGTAGTGCTTTCTCAACATCTGGTGAAATTAGAGCATTGTGATGCGAGGTTGTAAGCAGCAGTGGTAACACTGAGTGGCAAGCCAAGTCATTAAGATGGAAACGGTGACCACAATATCGGGATTTGTGTGAAATACTGAGTACAGTTGAAAAAGCAGATTCTTCAGCAAAACTCACTAGCCACTGGTTCAGTGACCCATCTGCATGTTTGGAAATCATCATAACATTAGGTGTGAAGATACTCAGTTTTAAACTGTTGGTTGATTTACTATGTCCAGAAGAGATAAGCATAGATGAAGATCGTGTAAGGCCAGGATGCTTTTGTTTGCCTTGCTGAATAGCTAAGTCAACATTTTTGGTACAAGCATACATCACTATACTTCTGCAAAGAGAGTTTGCGTCACCGGTTGGAAACGCAACAGGAATTCTTGAGACAAATGACACCTGCAATTTTAAGAAAGAAAGAATAAGTATTAGAGTTCCCGTCATACTTCTCACTGAACAGCAATGTACAGCGCAGGAGGAATAAAGTACCTGCACCTGGCGAAACATGCCAGGCTGGTATTCATCTAGCCAGTCCACATGCCACACCAGCAGGGAGCCATCCATAGGATGTATACTGAAGAGCATGTCAGCATTTTTACTCCATTCAGAAAGCAGAACTTCAATTTCATGATCAAAAATAGCAGAGGATAAAGGAACAAGACTTGAATATGAAGCAGCTTTCTCATCACCCAGTTCCTTCTTTTCTTGGTTTCCTTTTTGTTCATCCCCATTTTCATCAGCTTCTAGAATACACAGATATATAGAGAGATATAGATAGATAGATAAATACATAATATTCAAAACCAGAAGTATAACAAGCAGTATTATTCAGGCATTGGAGCTAATATCAGGCCCTTTATAAGCCACTCATATGAGAACTAATTTAAAAAATGAAAATTATAACCATAAATCCTCTAATGAAGCTCAATGTCTAACAAACCAAAATAGTTTATGTTGCATCTTAATTTGAAACATTTTTCTTTTCCCCCGTTTTATACAAATTTTTGCATGCATAGACATGCATAGACATATCTGGCAATAATAACCAGAAGGTATACAAATTTTTGCATGCATAGACAGAACAAAGGCAATAATAACCAGAAGGTATATATTCAAATTAATTGACTGTATTATGTTATAGAATAAAGCTATTTAAATTAGCTGTACATCAATATCTAAAAAAAGAAAGTTAATTCTAAAGTTGCTCCTGATTCCTTAATATTCAAGTAACACTTTCATGCAAAGGCCTCCAGTTGAGCCTAAGTAAATAATACAGTTTTCAGCATACATAACTCAAAATTTCTGGCACAACAATAAAAAGAGAAATCAGAATTTCTAGATTTTTTTAAAGTTACTTAGATACTTTTAGCATAAGGGAAGGAAATGCATTGAAATGCTACTGTAATCATTCTGTATCCTTACATGTCAAGTTGCCCATCTCTCACTTCCCCTAGGGGAACATTACCAATTACTTTATAAACTGAAAGCCATTTCTCTATATGACATATGTCTACATGAGTTTTACCTTCTTCTGATCTGCCATCCATATGATTAGAATCCTCAGTATTAGTCTCAGGAGAATGATGTTCAAAACTCCTTCTAAGTTGTTGCAAAAACACTTCCATAGATAAGGTAAAATGAAGTTCTTTGTTGTTTAGCCAGTGCACAACAAAAGGTCCACTTTTTTCTTCATTTTCACCAAGACTCAGAGATGTGATAGAAGGGAGTAGAGGAATATCTACCAGAAAAAGACATTGATTGACAATTTTTGAGAACTAAATAAGTTTGGTCAAAAAATAATTATAGAGAAATGGTTTTTAAGCAGAAACCCCACAATGAAAAAAAATAAATCTAAGTGTATTGCCACTTCATCTGCTCTGAGACTTGTTCCACACAGAGGTTCTTCGGTATGCCCTCTTTAGGATAACAGCAGGGTCCTGCAATGTTGTATCTCCTTGATGTAACACTGTCCATATAGGTTAATGTACCTTATTTTCTGCTACTACAGCTCAGTATGAACCAAATCATTTAAGCATAATTTTCCAACATTTAATCCACAATAGATGCTGCAGTAGATATACACTGTAATCAAAGACCATGGGCTTACACTAGCAAAAATTAGTACAAAGAACAGACAATGCCCTCTGTAACACCATCACAAAACCCCAGGGTTTCTGGTTCTGATACATTCTGTTAATTCACATTGCTGTTTGATGGTATTTGGTGTCCCATGTTGCTGTGAAAAATAAAGCAGTAATCACAAAGTGTGTGACAGAAGCAAGGACTAGACTGCTGTAGAGTAACATAATCTAAATTACGCAAGGCTAAAAAGCAGATAGGTGATTTACTGCAATTTCCTCAAATGTGTGATAGAGCAACCTGGTAAAATCTCAAACTACTTATAATTCCCACCTAGAAGTCTCCATATATAGTCTCATCTCCTTCTGCTCCTTATTTATGCAGCATTACTTAAATTGGGAGACAAAACACTTTTCACTAGAAATCTGTTGATTTTATCAAAATCAGCAAGGGGTTTGAATTACTAATCCTTCAATCTAGCCAAATAAAATTGTAATTGAGAGCACACAGATAAAAGAAAGGAGCGCCACGACAACCACAAATTTTGTTGTGGGGAGGGGATACAGCAGGCAAAGGGGGCAGAAGTAGCACAGCTCATTTAAGAAATCCAATCTGTCTTCCTACACAGGCCAACGCCAGTCTCAAAACTATCATAATACATCTGGCAAGTAACAGAAGCTGGAGTGAAAAATTCCGCTGACTCCTTTTGGAAGATGAAGCTAGAGCAAACATAAGTAAGGTGAACTAGAATGATTACTTTTCAGATTAGATTATAAATCTACATGCTTTTTTAGGTATTTATCAAAGTCACTAAAGAAATCACTTTTTTCCCAATTTTCATCTAAAAACTACCAGCTTCTAACTGGTGTTCAGCTCTGGACATTATTCTTAGTGGATTTGTATTTGTTTCACAAATCACAATCATTCTCCGCAGAAAACTTCTGCAGTCTTTGGATTCAGTAACTTTTTCTCAAATTGCCAAGAGACAATTTTGCTCTAGCAACTACTGCGTATTCCTTTCACAGAATTCACAGGCTGAACACCAGTAAAAGTAAAATCGTAGTATAAAAGTACATCCCAAGGATTTTAGCTTCATATTATATTTATTCTTATATAAATATATATGAAACATCATTCTTTAAAATGTGAAGTGGATGAGAGATAAAGGTGTTTTGTCTTTAGTTTTTATCAAGTACTTTAAAATGTTGTAGTAATAGCAAATTTTCAAGCAAGAGATCACAAACCAATTTTCCTTAAATTGAATGAAAGTAAATACAACTAGGTCTTTGGATTAAATTTAATTTCAAAAGGGCAAACAAAAAGGCCTACTTAGAGAATTTGGTCAGACTGAGGTACTTAGAGACTTTATGTGAGGGAGAACATATATTTCTTCAAATTAAGATTTAAAATGTGAAAGTTACTAGAGAGGCTCTATATTAAGGAATGACCTGTTATCCTCCAATCGACTCAGTTAAAGAAAAAGTGATCCAAGAGACATAATTAAAATAGATATCGATTAATACAGGTAACATAAAAGAACACAAGATTAGAAAGGCCAAAGACAAGTTTTAAGTACCTAGGAAGATATTTTTCCATCTTTTTAAAAGCTATTTTTATCCTCATTCTGTGAGTTTGCTGCTTGGCATATTTATACTGCAAAGTCTATCAAAAGCAAAATTAAAGTTTGCATAGTTGTGGTGGTTGTGGCCAAGTTAACTTTCTTCACAGTGTCTGGTACTGGGCTGTGTTTTGTATTTGTGCAACACAGGGTTGATAATACAGAGATGTTTTTGTTATTTCTGAGCAGGGCTTACACAGAGCCAAGGCCTTTCCTGCCTTTTGTACTGCCGCACTGGCGAGGAACTTGGGGATGCCTGGGAGGTTGGGAGAAGACACAGCCGACCCAACTGAACAATGGGATATTCCAGACCATGTGACATCAAGGTCAGTACATAAAGTGAGGGGAAGAAGGAAGACAGCAGGAAAGTTTGAAGTGATGGTGTTTGTCTTCCCAAGTCACCATTACGTGTGATGGGGCCCTGCTCTCCTGGAGATGGCTGAACACCTCCCTGCCCATAGGAAGCACTGAAGTCATTCCTTGTGTCTCTCTGGTCATGTTTGCAGCTTTTGCTCCCCCTATTAAACTGGTTTTATCTCAACCCACGAGTTTTCTAGCTTTTACCCTTCTGAGTCTCTCCCCAGTCCTGCTGGGAGTGAGCAAGCAACTGCTTGGGGCTTGGTTGATGGCTGGGTTAAACCACGACATTTAAAAAAAAAAAAAGTCAAATATTATATGCTAGCTACATGAAAAGATTAGCTAGCTCACTGTGCAATCTGAAGAGGAAAAAATACAGAGACATACAAATCTCCAAGAAGCTTTCAAGAAACTTTCCTGAGTGACACTGGGTAGTAATAAGAAATGACTGGAAACTTTTACTGTAGAAATAGGATAGCATTGATGGTACAGCACAAAACTGCAAGAAGCTGGATGTGATTCTAATCCTGTCTGTTAAAATTTGAACCAATAAACTACCACTCAAAATGCTGAAGACTAATTGAGGAGAAAATGTTTACAGTTTTGTTTAGCACAGCATTGTCAATGGAAACCACTTGTTCTTTCCAATTATACCAGACTGTACAGCTACAAATACGAACTAATCATAAATGACCTTAGCTGAAAATTGGCCTTTCAAACAAGGTTCAGAAGGAACAGAAAAACAATACTATAAAACAGAGCTAAACTAGTTTAAGAGAAGAATTACATAGTATGTTTGTTCATCAAGTCTAGACAGAGAAAACCACATCAGAACACTAATGAAGGCCATTCAATGTTGCATTTCTATTAAGTTTTTTAATGAGAAGATGCGCTTCATTTTTGGCATACACAAAGATAATAAAAACAGAAGTATCAGCAGCTATAGGGGAGTTTCCTCAACCCCTATCAACATGTTGTTCCAGTGCAAGGCAATATCAAAGTTTATGGAATGCAAGTTGAAGCATGTTTTGTTTGGTTCAGAGACAGAAGTACAGGAACATGTGGTTATTTCAACACTTAAGTGTCATGTGCTCACTTTTAGAAATTTTTTATTTTATCAGTGTGTTCCCAGTATCATACACAATTCACAGTAAATTTTAACTCCTGTTACAAATACTTAGCTTTCTCCATCTTAGACACTATCAATCTCACTTAAAAGATGAACAAAATAAAAGACAGGATTACTGCAAAGGAAATTTATTCAAATAATTTCTTTACCGTAAAAAGTCCTTCATGCAAAAATGAAACCAACATACTAGCAATTTTGCATGATCATATAAACACTGTACAAATACATCTGCTATTTTTTTTCCAGAGAGAACACATACCTAACAGTGACTGGAGCTCACTTCATAGCAAGGATTACATTTCTTACCTGTGGCTGGATTGATACTGGCAGCAATATGGAAGTGGCAAAGGGCATTTGCATGAGGAAGGACGTTCCTGTGAGCTTCATGAGGATCTTGCTGATGCAGAGCATAGCCAGTATGTGCTACAACAGCACCTGACCTCCTCCTTCCTCGTCGGAAGTGCCTCAGGTTTAACTGCATGAAGAATAAGGTATCATTTTAAATCCTTTCAAAAAGAAAAAGTAGATTTCATCTGTAAGTGGTTTTCTAGGCACTAATGAATGGTATTTTTTGGCTTAAAAGATAACTTACAGAATCAGTCGAGTTTCTTGCAAATTGTTTGTGTTGAGTCTGCAGTAGAGAGAAACCAGTGCCTTTAGATTTATTTATGAAGGCCCATAAAACACCTTCACACAGTAACTACTTCATACTTCAGTGTGCAGACAATGTTCATACAGTTTTTACACTTACACAGAAAATACTATTGTGTTTCACAAACATACACCATGCTTATTCAGGATTCTGAACAAAGAAGCAAATCTGAGTAATCTCGTTTCACACTGAAAAATTGGATCTGTACTTTAGATCTAATTAGATCGGCACCTCAACACCCCTCAAAAGAGCCCAATGAGTTTCGAAGTCTTCCTCTTTTATACATGTTTTCAAGGGAAAAAATAACATTCGGTTCTTAAGACTGACTTACACAGTTCAAGCCTCTTGCGCTGTAAGCACTTACATCTCTGTAAGCACCCAAAGGTACACAGAGGTACACAATTTGTATTAAGGATGGTATAACACTCTTGGTATTCCTTCCCACTTACTGTGCTTTGCATCTTGACACAGCATGCTCATGTCAAACAGTCTACCCTCAATTCTCACATAATTGCTGTTTCTGATCTCTAATGTTGCCCCTTATTTTCCATAGGAACACAGAACTTTCTCCAGCTTCCTTTGTTCTCCTCTGACTACTTTCTTTGCTCTGTTGTGCCTTTCAGCCTGTCATATTTTTGAAGTATGCTGTATGTGCAAAGAAAGCACTATGAGCATGCTAAATTCATCACTGCATTAGGAGAAAAGCACAATGCCTGCATATGCTCTACATACCTTTGAAGCAGACCACCAATGCTACACTTTCTTTCTGACTCCCACTGGTTGGAAAACACTATCTGGTAAGAACCACTTGGCTTAATGCTTACGAGCAGCCTGCACTGAGGACTATAGCAGAAAGGCTATTTTTCTTCCCTCCATATTACTGCTTTTCCAGTTGCAGAAGTCAGAGAGAACATCCCACAACTTCAGAGGTAACAACTGATCCCCAACCATACGTTTTAGGCCAGCATCACCCCTGAATTTCACATCACCTATATATAAAGCGTGCTCCATACTGTTCCTAGCCCTTTGAACTAAATACTGCAAAGCATTCTTCTTCAGTCACCAGACAAAAATAGGCAGTTGTGACTTTAGAAGAGTGTGTCTTCAACGTGAGAAGCTCAGCAGAAGAGCTGTCAGCTTAGGCTGCCCAAGGAAGATTTCAAGGAAATTCACCCTTTCATAACATTTTATGCATATCTCTGGTATAAAGGATTTCAGCTTGTCTGAGTTACAAATCTGTCTAAAATCACAAGTTTGTACGAGTGTTTATTCTCACTGTTCAATTGCAATTCTTACCTCTAATGCACTCTGCACTTTTTCTTTACTTGAAATATTTCTCTTGAAGTTATTTGTGAAGTTGGCTGCTTCACTCCAATTGCTGTATCCTCCCCCATACAACAGACTGTCATTGGGTAACAAAGTCTCTGCCCAGAGACGACAAACATTATCCTTACAGCAAGTCAGGAGTACATTGCAGACAGCACCACTAATGAAAGAAAATTTACGGAGTGAAGAAGCTGCTAACTATTACACAGCATCAAAATAAACCGACAGTTCCAAACAGTTTTCCACTACCAGTTTCTGGAATTGCATCAACTCACAGATACCAGCAAAAGAAAAACTCATCAATACATTGTTAGGAAAATAAATGACACAGGAAAGGCTTTCCCCTCTGTTCAAGAATCTGACTATAAATTTCCTCAAACATCATCACACAACACTGCAGCAAATTGTGGATTTCAATTTAAAGAAAAATTCATACCTAGAACAGCAAAATTTACGTTTTTATCTTTTAAAGTCATTCACATAAAAAGCTAATAATATTGTGGATAATTGATCTTAATTCCAGATCTTACTGGTATCTACCACTTAAAAAATCATATATACAAAAGAGAGAAACTCTGGTAATACCAGGGATACAACAGACAATTTAAATCTATGAATTTTTCTTAATTACTATTTTTCCAAGTGTAACTTGTTTTAAATATATAGGCAAAAAATCCAATTGCCCTAAACCAGATACTGGAAAAAACTACGCAGATCATCAGGTCATGTAAGTTCACAATTTAGCTCTAACTAAGGCTCGAAAGCTATGACCAGACTATCCAGCAGCAAGCTCCCTTAGGAATCATGAAGCAGGTGGATTCCCAAAAGTGACCAAGGTAGTAAGAACTATAGCAATGGATTTATGAAGAGTCTTAAAGACTGGTATCAAGAACAATATAAACTTGCTCCATACAAAGGTATGCAAATTTGGTTACTATTTGGAATAACATGGCAAAAAGACAGTTGCAGGCAACAAAACTGCTAATGCTGCTTCAGTTTAAGATTGAAATTACTGGTGAAAACTAGAGACAGGTCATTTTGGAATCATCTGAACACAACCCCAAAACCTCAAACTCAAGATATCAGTTCCAAATGATTACCTGAATTCAATTTCCAGACACTATTTCTGACAGAGGTCTAGCTTTGTACTAGGTAGTAACACAAATGAAAAGACATGAAAATATTTGCATGTTTGTGGAAGAGGACTTCAAGTCACAGGAATTTTGCTCTGATTTCCTCAGGATAGAACAACTTGAGATTAAATGCATGAATGGTCGCTTAGTGCAATCAAAAAAAAATGCAGAGACATGATTTTCCAAGAGCTGATTTTGTATTTAGTTTGATGCTTAAGTCCATCTACGAGACTTGTATTTTCCAGTTCTTTCCCATGTAAGAGGATACTTACAATTCTCTCAAGAGCAGAGACAGTACAAAAGGTGTGCATGCTCATTAACTGAAGTAAACCATACAATTGTGTGACTGTTGAGAGAGGCAGACTGTATCGTTGGGGGTTTTTTTGGGCAATTTATGAACCTCATGTTATTAGAACTACTGACCGTGGCATGAATTTACTGGTCTTTCTCCATGAAAATGCATTTACTGATCGAGGATGAGCCAAATAAACAAATGAAAAATCAAGTTCTTTTGCTTGATTTTCTGGACTGGCACCAGGTGGTGTTACAGCGGACCGCCAACTCTCTGTGTTGTACCATACTTTCACAAGACAGTCATCCTGTGGAAAGACGAAAAAGGACAGTAAATAAGACTACCTTGATAAGAATATGATGCACTTCAAGAACTTCTGGCTACACCTCTTGAGGTTTCATTATTCTTTAAAGTAAAATACTTTTCTGATCAGAAAGAAACAGTTCCGTAAATACAACTTCAAAACCTGATCTTCAAGAAAACACAGCAGCAGAGCTTCCATTTAACCCTTGCCATTACTAACTTAGATTTTATGTTGGCCCTTCTTATTAGCTGCCAATTTTTAATCATGAAAACACAACTTGTGCTAGCCTGAGATGGTATGCAAATGTTAATATAACTAATCCTACCTCGCCAGAAATCCACCCAACCCCCTGCACAAATTTAACTGATAGGAAAACAAAGGTCATAGATGACATCTTGAAAACCAAGCTCAGTACTGCTCAGCCTGCTTTTATCAGAAACACACATAAATTGATTATGCCTTCAATGATTAGACAAATTAATCTGGACCTAGATTCACAAGCAATTGATCAGCTATGAAATGTGAACAGCACTAAAATACTGAAATAACTCGGGTATGCATAACATGACCCCACTGGGGGGGAAAAGGGGTTGGTTTCACTGACCAGCATTGTCCCTCACAAAAAGTTAAGTAAAGGAATAAGACATAGAAAAAAAGATGTGTTTTAAAGATTCTCCAGTCAGGTAACTAACTTACGCATTTATAACAAAAAATTTGTTATTAATTTTCCTACTTACTAATTTTCTTACCTATTAATTTGCTTTGAGGGGATTTATAACATAAGACAACAGGATATAAGACATTAGAGACAAAAACTCTGCAAGAATATTACCCTTGTACAAGCTATCTGCAGATTAATTCATTTTTCCACAATTCCATCAAATTGTAACATTAGAAACCATTAAACTTGACTTGTAAAATAAACATTAACTCCTACCCATCAAAAAAAGGTGGAATACATAGAGTATATATTGCCAACAATGACGAAACACTTGCTTTTTACATAAAACATATACTCAAAGAATTTTATTAGTTATCTGAAAGAGGTCTGGAATGGTTCTCCTTTCTGTGATGGCTAAAGGCATCACAGAACATATAGCAAGCAATGCAACATTCAAATAAGCACAAAAAGAATGGAGTATGAAAACTTATTGCTTTGTTATTATACAGATAATAACCTATCATGAAGAAAGTCTAGTATTTCACTTTGTATGCTGGAAGCTTGTCAACTGGAGTATAGTTTCCCTAAGAAAAGGAAATCTAGGTGATTTTGCAGATTTGTTACATTTTTATCTCTTCTTTAAAGACAGAAAATGCCTTAAAAATTAGTCTTCCAACACGATGACCTGAAACGGCAAGCTTTAAAGGAAAAAACAAACACATACAACTAATCAAGATGTGCATTACTCATCAATGAATCACAAAAATACGCATGACAACTGCCTTTCAAAAGCAAGATTTGTCTGCAGACTGAATCATCCTCAACTCTGTTCTTCAAGCATGTATTAAGGGACATTATTACCCAAACAGCAAAGTTCCACATCATTACTAAATCAAACACTGCTCTAACCACTTTTTCTGTGTACACACTTACTTTTCACTCATGCTTCCAAGAAAGACTAGAGCAAATCGCAAAACTGTATTTTATTCTTCAGTCTGAAACACATACTGTCAGGTTACTACTGCTCAGGATTCTGTGACACTTAAACCAGGTTTTCACTAATCTCAGTAACTGCATTGTCCTAATTAACCTCACATACTAGCATTTTGTTTCATATCTACTAACTCTGCAGCCTCTGCTGGGTTCTTTAGTTGGTAGCAGAAACTCAATGCAGAAAACAACTACTTATCTCATTCATATTCCTTAAAAATTAATATAAATTCTCATACGGGTTTGTCACATTTGTTCACTGGATCCTCTACATTATCTCAATTTTTCTTTCTGCTTTGACTTGTAAGGACATTATTCTCTTACAAAACCTGAACAACAAGTTTTGGAGTATAAATAAAAGATTAGTTTGTTTTAGGAAAAAGAAAAGACTGACATTTTGCTTTAATTTTTTTTGCTTATTTTTCCACGGGGTTTTGCTTTTACTGATCAACTGCTCCATTTTGAGCACCTGGAACTGATCAGTGAGACTGGCCTCAAATACTGCCACGAACCACGTGCCAATACACCTACGGAGGCGAACGTTTTCCTTCTCCATTCTTCTACAGACACAAAAGGCATACAGCTGTGGTTACACAAAAACATATGAAAGAGCTATTTTTGATTTTTTAAATATTTTTAGGTATTTTGATTATATTTCCTCACTAGTAGGATATCTAGCAGTGATGTCATCCACAGATTTCCCCCATTCCCCAAAACTCTTCTTTTTCTGATGTCTTACAATTTGGAACAAATTAAAAATGAGTATTTTAGACTAGTAAGCCTTGAATATTTGGTGTGTTACCTCCCTGCCTCAAACTACCTTTCTCCCAAATTCATGTTTACCAGAATGTCTAAATGCAGAGAGAGACTATACAAAAATAATGAAAAAAGGGGTTTTTTCATAAAGTAGCCTTTTTTTTAATGTGTTTTTGTTGGTTTAATAGCTTATCTGAATTACTTTAAAAGCTATAAGGAAAAAAAATGCTTACCTTTCCAGCAGTAGCAAAAAACTCCCCGTCTGGTGAGAATTTAATTAAACAAACTTGAGAAGCGGTTCTATGGAATAAAGAGAAAACAAATTTTAACAACTTTTATAGAATTCTAAACAATTTTGTATTCCTTGAACACATTGATGTATTTTAATTCTTAAATACAAGTGTGTATTGTGCTGTGTGAAACAGTTAAGTTTTAACAAAGTCCAAAAGGACTAAGAGGTAAACTCATGTACAACGCAAGGCTGTAGTGATCCAGAAACCCAAAATCTTGTAGCTGAATACCCAATATTCAAAAATATCATAGGAGAAAATCAGCTGCTAACAGATTAAATTGCTCTACTTCCACTTCACAATTACATGGATCTCAAACTGGTCTCTGCTGTACCACATTATCTTCCAACTTCCCTGAAAAACAGCTCCACTTCTCATACTTCCAACAATTACAACTCAAGAAAACAAAAAGGTGTAAGAGAATAATGTAGTTAAAAAGTATCTGAAAGTAGCTTTTACATGAATGATCACACAGATGTAAGATGCTACACCAAAAATATTCCAACCTAATTGCATGGTAAACTTTTGTAGGATTTTACTTTAATTGGACATACTAATAACTGAGCTCCTTTCACACGGTTTGAAGCACTCAGCTACAGACTAAGTAACAAAGCTTCTTAAAGTAACAAGAACATACAAAAATTCAATTGTGCTGCACAGATACAGTGTACATATTCATCTTGACTTTAATACATATTTAACAGGTTGTTGAAGCCTAACTTTCAAAAGGGATTAAGTTAGCCAACAGGTCAACAAAAGAAGTATGTATTTAGTGTGTGCAGTAACAAGAGCAAGGCAATTATGAGAGCTGTGTATCAAAGAAGTCCACTCAGGTTTAAGCAAAATTCTCCTGCTGGGGCAAACATGAAAACAAGGAATGTTTCCTTCAGTCATTAAAAATTATTCTGGCAAATGGTAGTACAGCAAAATCACTTTCTTGCAGACTTCCCTATAAGAAAAACCTGTTCTAAATCTAATTGCAGTACAAATGCCAGAATACATATAGGCATATAAGGTATACAAAAAAAGCAAGTTCTGTCGACCCTTTCCAGGACCCGCTCATTCAAAGAAGACAACACTCAGATCTATCTCCAACAAAGAGAGTTTAAAAGAGGAAAACAGGTGGAGAGCCGAGAAGACTTCTGCAAATCTTTATACATTATACAAATGCAAAACCTGTTATAGAAGGGACAGATGAAAAGCACTCTCTGTATAATCTTGACTACTCTTACCAGAACCCTAGATTCTAAAGCCACACTCAATGGCATTCTGTCTGCAGGCTGACTTCTCTTATTAGCCCGAAAGATGAGCACACAAAGATGTCTCAAAAAACAGAGTAAGTCTTCGGCTTCCTATATTTAGAAAGTTTATCATACGCAAAAAAAAGTTTTTCAGTTGTCATTTGGATGATCTTGGGCTTTTAAACACATCACTGGTAAAAGTTCAAGTACAGAGCAACTGAAGGTTTATAAAAAGGATGTTTCTCTGGTACATCCAGAGAACTACCTATACAGAACTACCTACTAGAATTCTAAACGCTTCACAAAGAATAATTTCAGTGGGTCTGCCCAGTCAGCCACTTCAGGAAACTTCTTGAGGAGATGATCATATGGTACATTGCTCCCAAGGGAACAATGCACCCCACTGTAAGCGAAAACTCAGCTTATGGCAGGCAGAAAGACTGCAATCTAAGTTGTCTTATAAACTTAACTACTAAACTGTAACTCTTCTGAATGTACAATACACAGATGCAAGTATCAAAATCAACATGAATACAAGAAGAGCATTCAGAGACGCAGAAAAAGAGGATGTATCAACCTTGGCATGACTGTTCCAAATACCCAGAATAAACCCAGAAAAAGTAACAGTGAACGGGGGGGTGGATGTGTGAAAAAAAACCAACAGTGCAGTACACTGAACATAGAAGGAAGCTTATTTTAATCAGTCCTGCCAGCACAATAGTTTTCAATTACAGAGCTTTCACCTTATTTCTTCTACAAGGAAGACTGCCTATTGGGAGAGCTTCAATATTAGACTTCCCTCAGTATTTTATTGTTGTTCTGTGTAACTGAAGAACTGCCCCAAAACAACTGCAACTGATCTTGTAAGAAGAAAGAATGTCACATAGTCAAAGGAAATAGGATTCAAGTGTATCTCACACCAATAATATTTATCAAATAACAGTATGCAAAAGTATTTCACTCAACTACACTTAGTATTTCATCTCAAAGGTATGAATCAGTAAAGAAAAGGGAATTACTTGTCTTTAAATGGGTTTCTTACTTGCATTGCCAGATACATCTCCACTCTCCAAGTCCAACACCTGTTCTTTCAGTACTGTCATTTTCAGTAGGGTTTTCCAAAGGAACATTGGACCAAAGTTGAAGACAATTGGAGCCAGTCAGAAGGCGAGTACCTGGAACAAATATTTACGAAAATCTAACAACAAAACAAGTAACAAACCATAGACTTTTGTAAAGAGAGAAAAAAAGTTCCACAAAGTTGAAACTGCAAAACAAATCTGGCAGATATACCTTTTCTAGAATTTTTTGGTAGATTTGAGCATCTACAGTTCAAACCAGGAAAATTAATCAAATTTTAGCTATTCTCTAAAAGAAATGCCTAGGTCTACTGTAGACGGTCCTCTTTCCCAACAAATATTTACCATTTTAGGCCATGTTTTCTTATCTGCTCAGATAAGAATA
This sequence comes from Melanocharis versteri, assembly GCA_013397845.1. Classification (NCBI taxonomy): domain Eukaryota; kingdom Metazoa; phylum Chordata; class Aves; order Passeriformes; family Melanocharitidae; genus Melanocharis; species Melanocharis versteri. The sequence continues at coordinate 14,875 of VZTG01008190.1, read as the reverse complement.
ATCGAGTCAGACCATACAGATGCACTTAGTACGTTAGTTCTTCTGTAATAAGTTACAAGAGGTATATTTCACTCCACTTTGGTGCTCTCTATCCTGCTAAGACAGAACAAAAACCATTTCCTTGTCCACAAGGAATGACAAAATTTAAATTAAAAAATTAGTTGTGGTACCAAATAGAAAAGTGTTTCATTTAATCTGTTCGTACCTGTGGGATCCCATGTTAGATTATGTGCTATGGCTTCCAGTGAGATTTGAGCAGTCTTCTGCCACTGGTAATGTAACACCTGAAATTTTAAGTATTTACAAATATCAGCATGAAAACACTCCATTCTCCTCCATCCTCTTTTTGTAATATAAATAGTACACCTTCACTGCATTCTCCAAAGTTTACGAAGATGTTTAAAATAAGTTACTGCTTATCTAATAAAAATTGATTCATTCTGATGTGAAAACAAAATAGCTTTTCACTAATATGACCATACTTACAAAGGTTTTTAACTTCTTATTTTAAAAATTTAGATTGGAAAAAAATCAGTATATAAAATCACCACTGGAATTTAAGAAATTTTTTTTTTAAGAGGAAGTAAGCTTTTGTTTTTGGAACAAAGAAAAGATAACCAAAATGACACAAGTTAAATGCACCTGGTGTTTGATATCTGTACCGTTGTTGAATTAGAGGAGTTCAGAAAGGTCAAGAAAACAAACGTGATACTTCCCCTCCACTTTTTTTTTTCCTTAATATATAACAGGACAGTCAAATATCTATAGTTTTTGCATTACTACTTCACTCTCTAGAATAAGCTGAGGATTAAGTTCACAAAATTTATCTTGTCTGTTCCTGTAATAGACCACAAAGGTTTGATGTTTTGAATTATAAAGAAACTGAAAACATTTCTGGAAATACTATTAGAAGTCAGCAGGTTTCTTTCTTAATCCACAGACTTTTTAAAAAGTAGTTATCCCCCACCCCAAAAGTATCACACTAAATAGATGTGAAGTTAAAATATGACAACTCAGTCTTTCAGAAGTTTGGCAAAAGACAGTAAGAAGCAGCTGCAGATAAGGACCTAAACAAAGTGCTTGCAAAGCTGGTTTGTTTGGGGTTTTTCAGACCCTGAACATTCTAGTAAATGGAAGACAGAGACAATCTTACAATAACTTTGAACATTATGCTGGAAAATATTGCATAAACATTAACTGAAAGAATGAAGTAACAGAACATTTCTCCAACTAGAAACATTTTAAAGCAAATTATGAGTGGTGAGTGCTTCCTCTACGGCTTACAGTTACTACTCCAAAGTTTCAAACTAAGTGTACTGTTTACCAGTATAGAAAAACGTTCAGGATGGGTTGAAAAATGAGGTGGATGGACAAAAAACAAGAGCAGTACTTCCAAAGTGTTCACAGGAACAAAGTGTTCACACTACATAAGTACTCACATCTCACTGTACTTTTATTCCACTGCTTTCCAGTGATGTAAATTATTACACAAGTGTCCATTTCCAGCTATTTAATTAATATATAATATACCACAAGTTTACATGTACACCAAGAATCTTATGACTGAGTTGGTTAGTACAAAGAGGGGAATCCACAAGACGGCCATATAAACAATTTGTTAATACAAATGGAGACTAAACCCCTGAAGAGGGAGACAGAAGCTCCTTGAGCAATTGCTGTCAAAGTTCTCATATCAACAAACTGATTTTAATTAGAACCTAATATTTCTAATTATAGCCATGTTCCTCTTCATGTAAGAAGCACGGTTAAGTAGCTTGCCCTAAATCATATTATTACTCAGAAATTAAGATTCTGGATGTTAATCACTAAATCACTGTGACCAAAATAAGCCCCAAGGGAATAAATATTGTTCTTATTCACCATTATAACACTGAAATATAATCATTCAGTCAGATATTCTAAAAAAGCCACAGATTTCTGAAACTATTATAATTTGGCCAAGGGCATGTAATTTCATAAGCAAAAATTAAAGTAAGAACTGGAACACACATCAAAAAATAAAGGATACACAGGATGGTTCAAAAAAGAATTCCTATTTTAATGGCTACACTCATTGCAGAATGGGGCTGTGTACGTCTTTTTACGTTCTGGAATATTTTGGTTATGAAAAGCAGGGTTACATAAGTAAATAATATGAAGCATTACAGTAAAGCCTATCTTCCTTAAAACTATTTCAAATTACAGGCCTCTGTCCTTATCCCACCATTTTCACTTCCCAAGGACCACCTCATGTCTCAGCTTTATTTTGGCATTAAAAGAAGACATAAAAAAACCTCCAACTTTAAAGCAAACCAGTAAAATCAGTCAGGCTTTGTAACTGCTCAAATAAATTAGGGAGTGATGAAATACTTACATTATGATGACTGCTGTTCTGCTTCAAGAGGCTAACTGGCTCAAAGATACAAATCACCTTTCCGTAAGAAGCTGCAATCTAAAGTAATACATATTTATATGTATATACACACACACAAAAGGAACAAGCTATTGAACAAACAAGAACAAAATGCAAATGGTTAATTTTACTTTTAACCTTGCTTGTAGATAAATTTGAAGCTTACATCCATATTTTCTTTTGATAACAGAAAATGACATCTACCAAAAATCACTAAGCTATTGTCGTCAATAAAAATGCAGTCCTCTATTTACTCACTAATCATGATGAACTAGACAGAGTATAGCTGGACAAGTACTTTTTTTTTTTAAATCAGATTATTAGAAATATTCTTCCCATATTAAATTATGTAAACAATCAAAAGTCTGCTGAGTTCACACCCTCAGACATGGAATCAGTATATGCTCAGAGTACTTTTGAGCACTTCCCTAGCATTAAAACACGCTACCTTTTAAAAAGTTATTTCAAAAGACCCAAACTAAGCAAGGAAAACACCCCATGCAGAAAACTTCAAATAAAATTACTACTAAAGGCTAAGATAAAACAGTTCAAAAAGAGCTGCAATATGGTCAGTTTTAATCGGTGTTTGAAAATCTTATTTCACCACAGATTATCACTCACCTCAAACTTGCATTAAGACAAAATTAATAGTACTTGATCTCAAGGTATCTATATAAAAGTAAGCCAGGAAGACCTGCTAGGAAGAGCCAAAACAAGCCAAATGTACGTGAAAGACCTCAGGTAGAGATCCTGAGAGAACTGTCATACGGCAATATTGCCAAAAAGTATTCTAAATTACAGATTTACAAAAGTTAAGGAGTCTGCATAGACGTCTGCATTCTGAAGTGATGGCGGTTGTTAAAAAGAGAACATCTACAGATATGACATGCTCTAAAAATCAACTTCCTATTTCTGTAAAATTCTGACCTAGAAAGTATTCATGGTTTTCCTTCAACAATAATAAAGTTAGATTCACTTTATAAAATACATTTTGATTCCAGTATCAAACAAAAAAGCTTGAAAAAACCCCGAACTAAACTGTCATACCTAAGATCTATACAAACATAGAGATTCATATAGATCCTAAAATACACAGGTCCATAGCTTTAAGAGAAACCCTCTACATTGGAAGAACAGATAGTTAAACAAATTTCTATCCTACTAACAACCTAAGCATCAGCCTGACCCAAAAATGCCAAGAATAATTTTGTCACATTCGCAAGGAAAAAGTTTCTTCAGGCATTTTGCATCTCAGACCAGTATTTGCCCTCTCTAATTCTCTTCAACTACCTCACTTACTGTTGTATTCTCTAATAATTCCATTCCACACCCAACAGCAAAAAATTTACATAAACTCATATTGATTAGATTTTTCCTTTTCCCCAAACGTGGACATTTCTTCCCTATTTTATAGGGGTTTTAAAGACAAACCAAGATCAGCATTCCAAAATGCTGTAGTGTCCAGAGCAACTGTTACCCCCTGAAACTTTCCACAAGCTTCCACAGTGATACAGCCACTCAGCCCACATTCTCACTGAGCTGCACACCACCAAAAAGGACAATGGTGGGATCAAGAGCACCTTCAGCAAGCTCCCTGATGACACCAGGCTGTGTGGGGCAGGCAACAGGCCAGAGGGAAGGGATGCCACCCAGAGGAACCTTGGCAGGCTAGACAGGTGGGACCATGTGATCATCTCCTTCAACAAGGCCAAGGGCAAGATCCTGCACCTGGGTCAGTCAGAATCAATACTATGAATACAGACTAGAGAAATTAACAGATTGAGAGCAACCCTGTGGACACGGATTTGGGGGTACTGGTGGACAAAAAAACTGCACGTGAGCTGCCAGCATGTGCCTGTCCCAGAAAGCCAACCATGTCCTGAACTCCTTCAAAAGAAGGGTGGCCAGTAGGGTGAGGGGGGTGATTTTCCCTACCCTAGTGAGATATCACCTGGAGTACCACACCCAGTGTCCTCAGAACCAGGCAGACATGGATATGTTGGGTCCAAAGAAGGGACACAAAAACGGGCAGAGAGCTGGAGTACTTCTATAAGGACACACTGAGAGCACTGGAATTGTACAACACTTTGACAAACCAAAGTGGAATCTGTGTGTCAGTAAAGATGAAGAAGGTCTAAGAAGAAATTCCATCATTTTAAGAATGAACTGAAAATGCATTGATCAGTCTGGTCAACAAGCAAATTCCTAGCCATTCAGTACTGCTTAGTACTTCAGCACCCTGCAAACACATCCAGTTTCCTGACAGCAAACAATACCAGCTTGGGGACTTAAAATGACCTCATAGGGCTACTTAAGAAATTAAAAAATTCTGAAGCCTAGTAAGCCTTACAGTGTGATATATTCATGTGTGTTAATTTACAATTCAAGGATAATTTGTCATTTAAACGCATACAGAATTAGTATCACGCAATCCAGATGACCTTGCAAATTTAGAGAAGTAATGCTCAGTGAACTCAAAAAAAACTTCCAGTTAACAGCAGCCAGTGGACAAACCCAGGTAGACTATGGCCAGAGGCACAGAGAACATTTCCTCATTTTCATTTGTGTTCCTTCACTACCACTGCAACAGTTTATCACTCAAATGCTAAAAAGCAGGAACAGGGTGTGGCTGGGGTTTCATCAGCACAGTGTACACATGTAAATACAAAATGGTTTCCGTGAGAGGTCTCGTCTCAAGACAGACACCAGAATCTAACCGAAGCTCTCATCAGCTCATAAGGCTTGTAGCAATAAGCAGAAAGCTATTATCTACTCACAAGGACAGGCTTAAAGAAACAAGAGGTAGAAAACCCCTCTCACATGAGCAAGTATTTATCCAGACAGATATTTATCCAATCCTACTGAATTGGTCAATAGTTTAATCCCTGTGACATCCCAATGCGGTGTTACATAACTGTGACATCCCAGTGGACCTGGTTATTTCTTTTTCACTCTGACAAGAAAAGTTAAAAAAAGATCTGTTAAAAGGACTTAAAACCCAGCGTTGTCTAAAATACAACATTTCTGATGCAGACCTACCTACAAAAAACAAAAGCTAAGAATTCAAGAAAGCAAACCCCATCCAAGAGAGGGTTCATGAATTGCTTGAAACGGATGTCATTTTTCTGGATGATCTGAAAGTGATTTTTGTGGAAGGAGTCATCTCCTGCCAGCCACTAACATGTCAAAGCATGTCAGTGACATGCCCAGTAGTGCAAAGCCATAGTGAATAAATTACTTTTGCTTCCAACTTAGTCATCTTTTAGTCAAATTCCTACCATGTCCTCTACGTAGCCCTGAATCCACAGCCCTCTGTGCAGTCCTGCCTATCTTCTACAACCATCTATCATATTTATGATTACTATTTCACATTTAATGTGCTGCTTACAAGTAAAGACAGAAAGCAATCAGTCATTTTACTATTCATTGTAGTATATTTACCCTAACTTGCAAGTATACACATTCCCAAGAAGGTGCTTAACATGACATTGCTGGAATATTACTAGAAACAGTGCTCTACATACCTTCCCCTGTTGCATTGAACAGTCCACACATCCCACTTGAATGTTTCCATGTTTTGCTCCAGGTATTATCTGTAATCTTTCGAAGTCAGTCCCCAGTACCACAATATCACATCCTGATGCATATGCCTAAAGTAAATAAAAAAATAAATTAAAAACACCTCAAAGAAAACAAACAAACAAAAAATTTAAAGCTTTATCTACTCATAGCATATCAGTGAAGTATGAAACAGTTTAGTCCATGCATCCTATCCATGTAAAACACTACACAGTCAGAAGAGGAATTTGCAGAGAACATACAGATGTCTGCAATTTAAAACTGAGCAACAGAAGTGGCAAATTACTCTTTCTCCACGCTTACAAGTGCGTTAAGACTTCCATAGCAAGCAAACAGTGGTTCGTGATAGAAAACGCAAAAAAAAGACGGAGGTACAAAAACATCTAAAAGAAAAATAAAAGCATAAAAACCAAAGTTCTTGAAAAGAAGGAAAAAGTAATCTATTTCTGAGATTGGAGACAGAGACTTTAGAAGCTTTTCTTTTCATTTTTGAAATTTCTGAAATAGGGGAATAGAATTGAAGAGCTAAAATTTTACTAAAACATTTAGCAAGGACTTTCTTTATACAGCAAAAAATCAAAAGGGTAGAAACATGAAGCTTTGTTACACAGAAGCAAAACCGTCCTCTCAGACTTGAGTCTCCTGTTACTTGCATTAATTCTACTCTCTGAAGTTTATATTGTCACTGCGTCTAACACATCCACAGAGCCAACTCATTGAGTCCCACAATGCTCAAGTCAAAATTTCTTCCTACCTTCCTTGAAGTTTTATTAGATACTGAGTACAGATAAAAATAGAGGAAAAGATTAAACACTGGAGAAACTTGTGGAAACAACAGTGATTAGAATCATCCAATTAGCGTAAGAAAGCAGCATTCAGAGATGAAAGTCCTAGGCTAAGGAATGCACACCCATTAAAAAGTTAGTCAGAAAGATAGCAACAAAATTAAGAACACAAACAAGTGTTTTGTTAGAGAGTAAGAGAAGGATAAAAGGATCAAAAATACCACTTTAATTGACTAAAAGTTTCAAGAGCAGAACAGTCTCACAGAAACTGAAGATGGAAGATTTCCATACACTTGCAAAAATGATCATGCCTTACAACCCACTCCTCTACTAATTTCTAATACATAAAAACTGTGGACTTGAAAACAAAAGCAGAATAACTGGAGGCTAGATATATAAATTTGAAATCTGATGATCATGTTTTCAGGTGTTTTACATAAAAGAGTACTCTTATCAAGACTGGCCTAGACTATCATACCATTACACCCATTAAAATAAATAAATAAAATGAAAAATCTGGAGATTGCGGTCTGAAAACATTTTTCCCCACAAAGGATTAAGTGATGCTTCAAAAAAGAGTCTCAGCCAGAAGACTGTGCTCACCATTCTCAGCCAATACTCAGTTATCACACTGCAACCAGCGGAACACCAGGCACCACCTCATAATTGAAAATGTTGTCTATAATTCTGCAGACTAAATACAACCATATATTTATTTATGATCACCTGTTACTCGTAGGTTTTTGAGTCCCTTCCTGTCCAGTTCCCCCTTCAGCTTCAAGACATTTAAGCACTGTAGTTCCTCTTGTCAAAGAGCAGCATTTATTACTAACTGACATACTGAACTACAGGTTCCAAAGCAATCTAACTGAAAACTCATTCCAAAAGAGGAGATTGAGCAGTAATTTTCGTTCAAATGTTGAAGTAATTATTTTGATGCTGTGATGGCATGAACTTCAGACCTGTTCATCACATAACATTTTTTCCTTCAGTTAAAAAAAATATCACCTGGTGACTCACTGGTTAAGTACACAGTTCACCAGAAAAAGCTTATTCAGAAATATCATACGTATAATTTTTCCCAAAGCCATTTTGTAGAATTTAGAGTTCTGTATAGAGGCAGTTTTAAGGAAAACAAACACAAAAAGAAGTGCTTCCATGTAAAGACATAAAATAGAAACCTAGACATAGCTTTATTAAAAATGTATTCAAGATTGAAGTGTCAAAAGCTGTATGAAGCCCACCAGCTGCATATGCCCCCCTACGCCTCATCAGCACTCCAAAGACGACTTATACTTCTCGCATCTGGTTCTCCCCATTTCTGGCTTCACAGGCAAGCTTGAAATCACCTTGTGCCACCACCACCATCACAGAACAGAAGACAAAGAATGGCTTGGATTGGAAGGGACCTTAAAGATCATCCGGTTCCAACTCCTTCGCAAAGGGCAGGAACATCTTTCACTAGACCAGGTTGCTCAGCGTCCCATCCAACCTGGCCTTGAACACTTCCAGGGATGAGGCATCCACAGCCTCTCTGGACAACTATTCCAGGGCCCAGGGATGAGGACAGTAAAGAATTTCTTTCTAACATCTAATCTAAACTAATCTAATCTAAACCTACTCTCAGTCTGAAGCCATTGTCCTGTCACTACATGTGCTCGTAAACAGTTTCTCTCAATCTTTCTTGTAGGCTCCCTTCAGGAACTGGAAGACCAAGATAAAGTAATCCTTAAGCCCTCTCCTTTCCAGACTGAACTTCTCTCAGCCCTTCCTCGTGGAGAGGTGCTCCATCCTTCTAATTATATCCATGGCCCTCCTACAGACTTGCTCCTGTAGGTGCGCGTCTTTTCTGTGCTGGGACCCCAGGGTTGGATGCAGAGCTCCAGACAGGGTCTCACCAGATGGGAGCAGAGAGGTAGAATCCCTTCCCTTCACCCTGCTGCCCATGCTGGTTTGGATGCAGCCCAGGACACGTTTGGCTTTCTGGGCTGGGAGTGCACACGGCTGGGTCATGTCCAGCCTCTCACCCACCAGCACCCCCCAGTCCTTCTCACAGGGCTGCTCTCAATCCCTTCATCCCCCAGCCTGGATAAACACCGAGCATTGTCCCAACTCAGGTGCAGCACCTTGCACTTGGCCTTGTTAAACATCGTATAAAGCTCTATACTTCCATCATTGTGAGCAGGGACTAACATACTCAGTAACACACACCGCTAGTAGATATCATGTGATTCATAAAACAACCATTTTAATGAGATCAATAACTCCATCAGTTTTAAGTCCTCAGTACACCTGGCATTCTGCACCGAAAGCACTCCGTTAGTAACTATCAGACATTATATATTGGAGACTTTTTAGAAGAGAAATATAATCATTCCACCCTTACCTTCTGGTATTTCTCCACACTACTTGAAAAGACTGATATTTAAAAAGGGAATCACTTCAGACATCAGCCTGTTCAGACAGATTAGATCATACTTGGTCGCATTGGCTTCCCAACACCCAATAAGCTGCAGAACCACTGACTAGCTCCTAAGCCTGTAGAGCTGATATGCTCCCAAAGAGATAGAAAGGGGGAAAAAAGGCCTTTTCAAAGAGCTTCCAAATATAACTACAGCCAAGCAGAAGGATGATGACTTGGAGGTTATTTTTGATGTTTAGTTAATGTTTGCCTGCAGGAGAACCACAATTTCAAAGACAAAAGGCAAGGGATGTAGAGGGTAGGGAAGTTATATATTGCAATGGAAAAAGTGTCTGAATAAGAAGGTGACTAAGTTTTCTGGCAAGTAAAACTGCAACTGGCTCCCTTTTCTACTGTTGCATACAGTTCCCATTACTCCTCACACTGACCAGACACTTTGGGAGGGAAGTTTGAGTATTCCCCTTCTCCTAAGGTGTCCTTCCTTCGGTTTCTTTGCTGCCCCCCTGCCACTCATCCATTAGACTGTATCTGTGCAGAGATGTTCAATCCTCTTACACACTCACTGGAGACCAGACTCCAGCTCTAAATGAAGTTCCTAAGCAGCAGTACCTTACCAAGACATTTCTCTAAACAAAGTGCATAAAATTAACTGCTGGACTAATTTTACACTTAGGGTTTTTTTATTCACTGAAGAGGTATTTTAGTACAGAATAATAGAAGACTGTTGTCAGGAGTAAGAAACATCTTCCATACCCCAGCAGTGTCTCAGATACAACAAGAATGAATTCTGCCTACCAGTCACTTAATCTAATCTTTATTGTGAGACTTGTCCATGATAGCTCACATGCCACTCATCTTCATTTTAACAGGAGCTAATACGAGTGCATTTTTATAAGCTACGGTAACCTAAGAAAAAAGGTAATTCCAGTCTCCCCCTAAGCAGAGTGCAAGTGATTCCAGTACAAGACTTTCTTGTATGTATATGTATACATATACACACACACTTATATGTATATTTTCATGTACTTATATATATTCACTTACCTGTATTACTTGGCCCTTGGGAGGGAGGGGAAGGGAGAGAGGGGCATGGCACAAAACGTTGTCATACAGTTGAATGAAGAAAGAATTCCTAAATATATATTGATTTTAAATAATAATAATAATAAAACCCTAAGACAAGTTTTTGAAGCAAGCAGAGCCTCTGTGTCTGAAGCTGGCAGCCCATAAAAGCCTTTCACCTTAAGAATGCCCTAGAACATTCACAAGAAAGTTGTCTTTGCACAATAAGACAAGCAGATAACGTGATATTATCATGTACTTGGAATGTTTATTAAACAATGCTTTGTTCTTCTGTTACAGAAATAAACAAGATAGAACTAGTTCAACCTGCAGGACCATGGATCTCACTTGCTGCTGACATAGCAAACAAGCCTGAAATTAGGGAGTGAAAGATGTTCCAGGCCTGTGAAAATAAATATGATTTTGCATTGCAGAAGTGGGTTTTCACAAAAATTCTGCCCATTCTTTTAATCCAATGTTGGCTCTTATTTCTAAATTAATATTTCTTGGAAGAAGAGTAACAGATATTTTGACTATAACAGCGTTTTAAAAGTATGGGATTTTAACAGAAACTAGTACAGACAATTACATTAACTGTTCTGATTTCTTTCAGTGAAAGCCTGATACACACAACTCACAATTTGAGACTGGTACTGGGAAATAACTCTCAACAGAAGGAAAGCAAATGATCAGGGGTCTTGACTTCTTACATAGCACAACACCTCTAACACAGTTATTCACTTACAGTCAACCTTCTTGACATATTTTTTCTATGTAATGACATATAAAGCTTTTGCTGTAGCTTCTGCTACAGCTACGTAGGGCTGACATGTTACCTTGGACAACTTGTACAAACTTTATTTAACCTACATCTCTTATATGAAGGGCACAAGTACGCCTAACATTAATTTGCAGCTATTATCCATGGCTAAATGCAGCAGAACATGTGTGCATACATGAATATTTATAAAATTATATATATATATATATATAAAAACACATGCAAGCACATGTAGGATGAACATACACTAAAAACGTAAAGCAGAACTCAGTAAAAGTCAAGATAAAAACTAATGACAAACCTATGAAGCAGATGATACGGCAGTAATTGCTATATTTTTCTGCCCTGTGCACAGAATGGTCAAAATCAAAACAGTCACCATGAGCCACATGGTATTTTTCTTAATTATTTTATTCTGTCTCAGTATGGTCTCTCTCCATCCCCACTTTCGCATCAGAACTTATACTAGTCTAAGTATTTCACTTAAAATTATTAAATTCTTCTATTAGGATACTAAATTAAATTTTAAGCAATAATCTTTCATCATGCTTGGGAAAAAAACCCCAACTTCCTAATTTACCAAAAGTACTTAAACTATTATACTACAACTGTATTATAATATATATAAGCATCAAATTGATTGGCTTAGAATCACGTTTCACTGAAACTGTACTTTTCATTGATGTGTAAAGAAATTTTATCAACTTTCAAAATAAATTCAGTCAAGAAACAATTGATTTCTTAAGTCCAGAGTAGCTTAACAGAACTATTATGAAAAAAAGACCAAAAAAACAAAACAAAACAAAAACAAAAAAAACCACCACAAAAACAAACAAACAAACAAAAAAAACCAAACCACCAAAAAAACCCCAAACCACAAAAAAACTCCTAAAAAGATTCCCTCACTAAATCCCTTCCCTTTACTAAATCCCAAACAAGAAGCAGGTGAGGTAAAAATAGCGTAATTTCTTGACTGACTCTTATGATCACTCAGAGAATTTTCTGGACTACAGATATCCAGGAAGTTCTAAGTACAAACATCAAGTATTTTCTAGACAGATAAGTAACAATATCATTGGGTCATAGAAATTACTTTTATTTATCAAAAAAAAATTTGCAGAACGGGAAGGATTTTTCTATTGCAAACCAGCATCTTTAGAAAACTCAATGCGGTCTTGACCAAGCTATCAAACCCCACTCCAACCCCAATTTTCCAAGTGCCTTTCAACTTCAGATATTTAGTTTCCAGTTCTATCAATTGTACAAAGCAAGTCTCAAGTTCAGAATCAGTTTAATCACACACACAGAGGAAATCTGCCAAGGAAATATTTTGGTTCCACTGAAATAATCCATGTAATTAATCTTTCCTCCACATATTTTTACGCCTACAAACAATCGCTCTTTTGTGACTATCATTATCAGTCTTGGGACATGCACTTGTAAACTTGCTATTGCTCACAGACTTTTTTCCCTCCCTATCTTCTGCTACTTTGGTGGGGGGAAATAATAATAATTTTTAAAAATTTACACAACTGAATAAGCAAAAAAATGGTATCAGTACTGGTTACCCACAACTGAATAACTTAAATACAACTCCAGTAGTAACTAGTTCAGAGGACTCCTATGTGATAAATTCCATGAGCATTTCAAACCTTTACTCAAATATTTCAGATCTGAAATGAACAAAAGAAAGCAAAGGATGTCTTCCACTATGGAGAAGTACATTGAAAATAAAACAATTCACTATCAGGAAAATGACATAAAGAATAAACAGGAGAATTCTGACATCTGAGGGCCAAGTTCTCATTCATTTAGTGTGCCATACATTACTACCACCTGTCCTCAGTGGAGAAACAACAGGCATGCTTCTTATGGTATCTTGATGCTTATGAGCCTTTTTCTACATATAAATAAAAGATGGGTTAAAAACTCTTTATCACTGCTCTCTCCAAGGAAGCTCACGCTCCACTTTACACTTCACATCCTAATAAAAACAAGGCCAGAAAAACAGAACTGCCCCCCATTAGAACAAATATCTGAAATACCTCCTTAAAACATAACTGTACATATTCAAAAAGATGTATACAATTCGGTAAATACAGGAAGTTTTATACTAATTTCGCTTCAAATTTTTCAGCACTTAAGAGAAGAATCTTGATATTTTTAGCTTAAAACTGTAATATTTTAAAACACTTCACTTTAAATATTCAGTGCTGCCTATGAGAAAATATCCTGAAGCATACTGTCTTCAAAAAAACCCAAAAATTACAGACCAAGTTGTCCTGTTGGACAAAGACAACTTGCCCGTCCTGTACAGTCCATAACCCCGAAACATGAACTCCTATATTCTCAGACACAAAAACTGGAAGCTTAGAAGTTTGACATGTTGGGGGTTTTTCCATTTTTAAAATACAATTCAATAGTACTTATACTTATTAATGCTTATATCATAATTTCAGACAGGGAAAATCTATGGCTATTTTTTTTCTCAGATTTTCTAAAGGTTGAGTCCATCATCGTTTTCCAAAAAAACACAAATTAGCTTCAGCACCTTTCACTTCTTAATCCTTCTCAGCAATCTCATTAACACAGCATTACAGAATCAGTAACAACAACAAAAACAGCCCTGAAGCAGTTGAGGATATTTCTGTTAGCCATTTTAAATCTGAGGAAAAGAAATCCATGAATAACCTTCCAGGGAAAAGGATAATGAAAGGAAGATGAATGCAGTTATAGGAAATACTGTTATTACATGTATGTCAAGGAAACATTGTTACACTATACTTATATGAAAATAGCTCCTCAAAAAGAGAGACCACAGTAATGAATACCAAACACTACACTTCCCAATAATTCCTTTCTCCTCAAGAAAAGATTCCTACACTTCTTACCCACTGGGGACCTCCAAAACTTTACGTAAGTTTGGCTGTAACAGGTAGAAAGTGATTCTACTGACATGAATGACTCAAGTCATTTTCCCCAAAAAATAATGTCATCAAAATGGCAAACCTATGACAACATATTTTGAAAGCTTACTAGCATTTCACTGTAAAGCAAACCTCTTTGTCTCCTACCAAACGGCTTCCCACCACAGGTGGGTCTTTGACATTTCTGCATATGTAAAATTAGAGAGTCTGGTGCAATTTGGTATCTGAAGTCCCAACTGCTGTAGTTTAAGATATCTTCCAACGTGAACTTAGGAAGCAAGGACAACGCCGGACAACGCTGCAGACAGACTGCAGAGCCAGCCTAACCCTGGGGAAGCAGCTCTTCGCTCAGCTGCCCCAGAGCTAAGCTGCAAGTAGCCAGACCAATTTAACTGCATACACCAGACAGACAGCAAACAAGTTTTCATTCCCGCATTTCCACCTATCGCTCCCCTATCAAACTGGAAAGCACACCATGCTGAAGCTGGGGGCAGCCATAAAAGGTAAGGTTAAAAATACCCCAGCGTGGTGCCCTGAGAAACTTTGCTGCGTCTGATTTCATTCCTCTTCAGCCCCACTCGGAGGCAGGGTGGGAAGAAGAGCACAACAGAAGTCTTGTTTACAAAACAAAAGCAAAAGGAAGGAAAACGCACGCTAACAAAGACTTTGGCCCTTACAATGTACTCAAGCGTTTTCTCTTCGCTCTAAGAACAAACATCGACAGGGAGTTCAAACACGCTTTGAAAACCTCAATAACACCACGGCTGGGTATTCCAAGGTGTTCCTCAGCTACGCCCAGGAGAGGCTTTCAGCCACCTTCCCGGCTGCAAGGCAGCGCTGAAACTCCCTTCCAGAGCGAGCCGCACGTCCCGGCTGCCGTTTATGTAATCTTTTATCACCGCCACC
>VZTG01008188.1:81135-102389 GCA_013397845.1 Melanocharis versteri | reverse complement strand
TGTTCCTGCAGCCATCCCCACTCAGTGGCCTCACCTAGGAGTTGTCACCATGCTGAAAACAGACGGGTAGAATTAAAAAGTAGTATAAAAAGATGAGATATGGTATAAATGATGTTCCCCCTCTAGTGGATGCTACCAGTAATGACAAAATACCCCCCAAAATGGGCTTTTTGAAGGAGATTTGTTGATCAGTGACGGGCCTGGTGTGCGTTCCTGTGCATCAAAGATTGCTACAAAT
This sequence comes from Melanocharis versteri, assembly GCA_013397845.1. Classification (NCBI taxonomy): domain Eukaryota; kingdom Metazoa; phylum Chordata; class Aves; order Passeriformes; family Melanocharitidae; genus Melanocharis; species Melanocharis versteri. The sequence goes on along the minus strand of VZTG01008188.1, from coordinate 102,151 downwards.
ACAGCATTTATCAAGAGATGGCATTTGGTCATTTCCCATAGCCATGTTTTCCTACAAATTGTACACACAAAACAAAGCATGATTTTATTTGTGTTTTTTTCTGGTTCTGAAAAGGACCTTGACAATTTCAGCAGTTTCTGGAGCTCATCAGACCATTGGAGAGGGAGGCCTGGAGTGAAGATGGTTTTGTTTAAAACAGGATCTGTCTAGAAGCCACATTCTCTTTTCTACACACACACAATTCCCACTGAATTTGACAACAGCTAAAACAAACCATAAAGAGCACTGAAGTGGCAGAAAACAGCCATTCCACCTTGCAAAATCATTTCCCCCTATTACCACTGTCTTTTACAGTTTAGCATCAAAGGCACATCCCATGCAATACCTCACTTATTGCGCTCTAAAATCCTCAGAAGTGTTTCAACACCATAAAACATCCGCAGAATGGAAACAAAACAAAACAAAACAATCCCCTAAACCATTAAATGTTCCTTTTCTCTAATGGTTTTACTGAAGTACTGCATGATGAGGAAACAACATACTGTAATACAGTTCGGGAAAATGGTGGTATTGTAGCAATAATTAATTTTACAACAGGTCTTTGCTCTTAGAGCATTGTTGAAAGATAGAGAAAGTCTACTAGTTTACAAACAAAGAGCAGTACAGGTAACTTAGCAAATTATTGACGCAAGTTCCAACTTATTTAGAAATCTTTTTCTCTTGCAGACAAATTCAGTAAAATTTTGTCAGTCATCAAAAATCTCCATATGGCCAATAAGTAGAAAATAGACATTTTTCTTCTTGTCATGATTCACTAAGAAATTAATATGGAAAATATTATCTGAAAACTACTCAGCCATGAGACATCATTTTTTATCAAAACCACTTGCAGAGAAACAGGAAATAAAAGAGGAAAGACTGGGAATCCCCATATTTCATCATTTAATAGGGAGTCACACACCAGCTGCAGCCACTAACTGGAAGCTTGCAGACCACCAGCATGCCCATAAAATGCCTTTCAGAACTGACAAAACCCATCACAAACAGCTTCTTCCAAGTAACAGTGTAATTTCAGCTTCAAATGGATCCAAGTGTTGTTTGGCAACCGTGACAAGTGAAGAATACACCCCGGAAAATTATGGCTGTGTTTGCATCATTACATTAAATTCTCCAGGTGCCAGAAATTCAGTTATTAGGGGTGTTAAATTGTTGGGCTTTTTCACTGCATTATTTGGCTCAGCCCCCACAACACTCTTCCAAACAATTTCTGGGCAGATTTCAAGAACAAGCAGAGAATAGGGACAGCTTCCAGAGAGCATCTTCATCCTGTGCTGGGGGCCAAAGGAGCATTTCAGTGTGGATGGGGGACACCCAGATCCACACAGCCTCACTGCTAAAGCACCCCACAACACAGAGTTAGGCAACATCAGCACTTAAACCTTAAAATAACAAAAAAATATTATCTGGAGATTTGTGTTTTTTAACACGCAGTCTGCAAAAAAGTATTTATTTAGTATATTCAGAATTTAGTAACACCGGTTGATGCTGTGAGCAGCACACACCTGCTGATATAAATGAGCATTGCTACATTAGTAGTACAGTAGTAAATAAAAACATTAGTTCAGGTGGCCTGCTTGGTGCTCTGGATCTAGAGTTGAAAAATGGGCAACTTTTACAGAAGCAGATAAAATATTTACCCTGTTTCATAACTATGAACCCATAATAATATTCACAAGCTGTGCACCTCAGTTTATGTTATTTTTGAACATATACAAACATTTAAAAACTTTTTTTGGCAACATTGATGTTTCTGTAATAAAGCATGATTGATGCTGAGTCAGAAATGCCCAAGTATATGAAGCAATTTATTAATTCAGTTTATTGCTTTAATCTAAATTAAAATGTATTTTGTGTGAATTTGGATTGTCTCTTTTCTATAATTTTTTTTCCAAGATTGTTTAAGTGATAGTATATGGCTTCAAAATGGGCACAAGGGTTGCTGCTTCTCAGGACAACCACAAATGGAATTGTTACCTTAGAGGCCTTAGAGGGGATGGAAACGTATTTCCCTGAAGCTGTATTTTTTTTCTTTAAGCTTCCTGCTGCTTAAACATACGAGTGCATTTTCCACAACCAGCTACTTCACCTCTCATCCCTTCCTTTTTTTTCCATGTTGGAAGCACCTCTGCCCTTCCTACCCCGGCAGACCCATGTGACACCTGAACAAGGCAGGACTAAAGAGTTAATATCCCAGCCAATTTAAAGTGGATTTCGCCGAGGCAAAGAAGAGCCTTTGGTCATTCGTAAATCCTGGAAAGGAACTCGGGGAATGCTTTGTTCTCCTCGCCCTGATCCACAAGGTAAACTTCACCTATTCTCAGAGCTGGAGGCTCCTCCATTTCCAGTGAGGAGCTAATGGACATGAAAGAGCCTCGGAGATGAATGGGAAGGAGGACGTCACTATGCATAAGCCTGTGCAACAGCTGCAATAATTAGAAGACCCCCTGGGGCTAAGAAGATTAAAGTGCAGGACTTTCATTGTTTCAGTTGGACAGAGAGAGGGGCAAAACCCATTGTCCCGGTCTTTGCACTTTAAAACATTTGTAAAGGATTTTTTTCCCCCCCTTTGTCTATTTCCTCCCCGAAAGAAAAGGCAAGAAAGGAGTCGTCCTAGGAACAAATAAAGCAACTGGAAAACAGACTACAGCGGTATAATGTTGTCACTGAACATCTGGCAAACAAAGTCAGTGTAATTACAGGAAGGAGTAGCAGCAAGAAAGAGCACTCATAGGAAAGCAATTTGTAGTATCCAAAATTCACTTCTGTCAGAGCAAAGGTGAACGTCTTTTCGTGGTTTATCTCATTATTTAGACCAGAAGATAAAAATGTGAAGTGTTTAACTTTTAACAAGCAAGGGTTTCCATGGGTAAGAGCCTGGTTCTGCGGTTACACCCCTTTGGGTTGCAGCTTTGCTGTTTATCATGCATCAAAACCGTGTGGAATTGCAGGGGAAGCTAGTTTATTAGCTCCTGGTATGGCTAGTAAATTATAGTTCACTTTCACTAGTGAGCTCACGCTGCTGCCACATGCAGTGTTGGATGTGGCAACATAAAGCCTGAATCTCAGAAGTTGCCTCACACGGCAAATACCTAAAGAGAAAATATTGTGATGGCAGTGCTTGTTATCCTGTTAATTTTTGTCTTCAGACCTTGGACACTGTGGTGCAGACCCCTGAAATAATCCCCAGCTCAGTGCCAGAGCTACCACACAGTTCAGATCCTCCCTGCCCTTAATGCAGAAGGCAATTTACAGCACAAATACACCCCAAAAATATGGGTTACAGGACGGAGCACTGTATGAAAGGAAAGAATAGGGCAGCATTTTCAGCTCTCTGCATGAATAATTCGTTTGTGTGTGTCTCTCTCTCCCTCTCTCTCTCTCTCAATCGGTTTTGCACCCATCTCCTGACCCCTGTCTTGGGTTTTGGCAACCTGAGAAGAGCAGGCTCGGCTTGCCAAATGCCTCAGGGAACTCACGGTGGGGAGGGAAAGTGCCTTCCCCTGCCCTGCCCTGTCCTGCCAGGGCTCTCCAGGGACACACTCCTGCACCAGCTCACACTCTGCTCCCGTGTGCAGGATGTTTGCATCCATCCTCAGTTGGAGGGGCACAGGGACTCCTCCGAACAGCTCCAGATGAAGGAGAGGGATCAATGCTGAGCTTCACCTGTGTTTTTACCCTTTACTACTCTCCCACCACAGCTCCTGCACCCAGCCCGAGGCAGAACCACCCCAGCCTGTCCACGCAGAGGCTGCCACACTCCCAAACTCTACAAGAGGGACACAGCAGCTTGGCCAGAGCATTTCTTTCCCTCTTCCTGGCACGCCTTGCACGTAGACACTGGGTCTTTATCACCTAGAAATAAATTTCCCTCTGCCATCCTTTGATGGCCGCTACCAATTGTGCTCTTCCCTTGCCAGGAAGATTCCTCGGGATCCATTAGGCAGGAGAGTAAAACAGGAGCTGAAAACTGCACCAGCCCACGATAACTTTAGGCATCAAGGAAGCACGGAAGTTCAACATCAAGAGGTGGTAAGGTTTCAAGACAGGTAAGTCCGAAAGATTAGGTAAAAACACCTCTTCAAATGCCTACTTAAGAGATAAAGAAGGGGATTTCTGCTACAGACAGAATGGATCATTAAGTTGTCAGCACACAATCTCCCAGGGCTAACAGCATCACTGAGTGGCAGCGTTCCCACATCGAAAACAACTTTCATTTATTATCATTATAATGTTTGCAGGAAAGACAAGTTTGCATAAAAATGAAAATGTGAATTACCATCTATGCTGCCTCCCTAATTCTTGTTTCTTTCATTAGCAAGACCAGTATCTTAAGCCTGGGATTGTCTTTACAGGTTTTAAAAAGAAAACACACCAAAAAAAGGGGGGAAAAAAGGAAGTCTTTCAGATTTTCAGCAGAATCAAACAGAAACTGAGAAAATTAGGCCCATGAAAAGAGTGAACTCCCAAAATACCAGTTAGAAAAGAATAAAATGCTCTCACTTTTGGCAAAAAAATATTCACTAAGAAGCTATAACAAAAGAGTAAGAAAACTAGAAGGATCCCATTCGCCATTTTGATCCCTTTAAATCCAATTATCTCCAAGGAGGATAACAAGAAATCACCTCAAATGAGTGGTTTGTTCCGGCTTCTTAATTTTGAATACATCAAGTCCTACATTCTCTTTTTGATTGCCCAATGTCATAGAACCACACAAAACAAGAATTTCATCAAATATTCAAAAATGTTCCAGAATGAAAAGGACAGTCTCCTTTCACTTCTAGGTCAGATTTTGTCAAGGTAGCTCAAATGCATTTTATAAAAGTGGACTTTATAATAACTAGAGAGAAGGAATAAAGGTGGGCATAGAAAGGTACAGCAATACATTTTATAAAATCCTTTCTGAGATTCAACTCACCCAAGGTGGCTTTGCCTGAAGGTTACAAGTTGAGTCTGAAAGAGACACCTATAAATCTCTCTAACTGGTGACCAGGGATATTTAATGTAGAGAGCTCACCTCACCTAGCTAGGAACATCCTAAAGCTGAGAGGCCAAGGACTCCCAGTGTGAGATAATTTGAACTTTGTGTTTAATAACACCAAGAAAGGTTAGAAGAAAAGCACAAAACACTATAGAGAGACGAAATTACAGCATCGAACAAAGGAAGAGCTGCTCCTGAGACAAAGGGAAAATTTTGGAGGTACATGCACAGAAGACAGAGAAGAAAACACGTGGAAGTGAAAATGAGTAAGAATTACTTGTTCTACATATCCAGGATGGGACTTGGATGATCCTAGTGGGTCCCTTCCAACTCAAAATATTCTAAGATTCTCCATTCCTCCCCTTGTGAGGAGCTGAAGCATCTAACACTGCCATGTTGTTAGATCGATTTTGAACACAAAATATCCCTGTCTGAGAGGTCAGTGTAATTATAGCAGCAACCAGGGTGTCAGGAAAGCATTCTCCATGACTAATAACAGGAAAGGGGGTATCCAGTGTGAGGAAAGTGCCCCTCCAGTGATCCTGCAGAGCTGCCTGCCCCAAGGACAGCCCTGCAGCCATGAATAATGAGCAAGGCAGGCACCTGGCTGCCCCAAACTTCCTGCGTGGGCTAAAATTAAGTGTTTCCCTCCTTCCTCTTACACCCTCACCAAGTGCAAAACGCAAAATAGCAACGCTGACCTCAGGGGTGAAGCGTGGAGAGCACCTGGCCCCTGTGGATGGGTGTTCTCTGCTGGGTTTGGGCACACGGCTCAGCACGTAGCGTGGAGCCTTGCAATGCCAAAGGAAAACTGGATCAAGTAACCCAACGTGTCACCCTACTCCTACACTTTGCTGTGACCTTCCCAGATCCCCAGGGCTGTGCACACAGACCCACCCCAGCCAGAAGACAACTGCTCACACCCCTAGAATCAAACAAGCCAACTCAGGTTTTTTGGCTTTAAGATGAGACATTTAAACAGTGTTCAGATCAAAATGTTTGATCTCTGTTTGATGCACACGCAGCCAAGCACTGCTCAGCAGATAAAGGATCGCAGGTGAACTCAGTGTCTTGATGATGTCTCTGAGATAGAATCATGAAGTGGTTTTGGAAGGGACCTTAAAGATCATCTGTTTCCAACTACAAGCAGCTATTGACACCGAAGTAGCTGACATAATTAATTCCTACAACCAAGGCAAAAGAAGGCCACAGAATTACGCCAATTTCCAAGATCCTGTCATTGTTTAGAAAACTTTTACCTGTCAAAAAAGGATGTAGAAGAAATACGCACTGCAGAGACAAAGATTATGTGTGTGATGAAATGTGTCTTCCTTGTGAGTGATAACTAAGATAACCAGCTGTGGTTAAGTGGTGGTTTAATCAAAGTCCACCCATAGATAATGAAAATCTACAGTCATTCAAAAAACAAATGGAAAAAAACCATCCCATATCTGTTCAGGATTAAATAACACAAAGCCTCCGTGTGGGTAATTCCATGGGTGATGAGTCTCTGACAGCAATAGGGTAAATGTTTGCTTGCCCTTTGATATCAACAGCTTTCATTGGAACAGGACTCTGGGACAGCCAGACCTTTCCTCTGAACAGTTTGTTGTTAACACATGAAGCTGACTTCAGAAGTGCATTTGGCATCTCAAATAGCAAACTGGATGTTTGCATGAAAATTATCAAATTTGTCTGTTGTGATAGCTAAACAGAAAAAGAAATAGGTGCACAGTTACAACTTTTGTACAGTCTTGGGCTTGAGACCCAGGCAAAAAACATAATTAGGCGTTAGAAGTTCTACTTTCAATGACAAATACCCACTATTCAGCTTAACCTGGGAAAATCTGTATGCTACAGAGAAAATTATTCTTCCTCAGAAATCCCATTTCTCATTCACAACACATTCCATCACTGGTAAAATACATTCATTTGGTGCACAATGTGTTCAACAGCAGTTTTGTATTCTCAGCATACCTAAAGGAGAGAAATAGCAATTACAGTAATTGTATTCAAGTTAGCTCTCCCAGCTATCTATTATGCTACTAGCAAAGGTTAATTTGAAAAACAAGCAGGCCAGCTGTCTAGTCTTTTCTTCCTGGCTTCATTGATGCTGCACCACGCTTTTTGTTTGAAAGTTTAAAATTAGGGCGTGTCCATAAAACAAACGGAGAACCTGAAAATATCTAGAACAAAAGTCCTGAATTGGTTTAAAAATGCCCAAAGAAGCATAAAAAAAACCTCCATAAATTCATCATAATGGCAAAAGAGAAATTGCACCTGCTTCAGCAGAACTCTGAAGATGAGTTTTGGCCTACCGCGTTTGAGCACAAAACGAGCAGAATAAAAAAACTGGTGATAATTTTACCAGGGCTTCAGCAGCCCCAGCTCCACCCAGGAGAGCTGACCAAAGCACAGTGCTGAACCAGGCTACCCCTCAGCACCGGAATTATCTCAGTGAACATGGAAACACCTCCCTGCACCCCAGTCAGGACAGGCAGCGCAGAGTGCACAAAGGGGGAGTACAGGGGATCAAGTCTCTTCAACTGGTGCCACTTCAGGGTGCAGCTTCAAAAAGAAGCAACGGAGATAATTTGTATTCAGGACTAACAGGTTTTGGGTTTGTAAATAAAAGCTGAAATCATAAGAAACAATAAAGAATAGGGCAGAATATTTGAGCAGCAACATTCACATGAAGTACTTATGAGTTTAAATGCCACTTGTTTACATAATGGAGAAAACTGAGAATGGAGGGCACAAATGACCATCTAAGCAAACCAATTTTCCATTTGGATCAAGACTTAGCTTTTTTCCTCTCCTGAAATTCTGACATTAAAGTAGTCATGGAAAAGAACAGCTGCGGAAAGAAAATGGAGTGTGTGAAATTTTCATTGAGGTAAAATCATAAATCTAAGCAGTTCAACACTTCGCAGTGTTTTTGCAGGAGCAGCAACTACAAAAGCTAAAGTATCACCATAAATCATCCGTATTTTATTGTCACAAACATCTGCTGCTCCTGGATATAGATGTGTAGTCAAGGGAACACTTGAAAAGGAGTAAGGAATGCCAGGTACACTCGTTATGAAAAGTAGTGCTCAGACCAGGATTTCTGTTGCTTTTGTCACTAGGACCTAACAGTTTATGAAGTTATGCAGACATTAATGGCTGCACTGATTTATTGTATTTCCAAATTAAGGCCACACCTTCGAATCCTTTCGTCGAATCAATGCCAACAGACTGTTCACATTAGGTTAGGCACATTGGAAGAACAATACAGTACTAAGCTCACCAAGAAAGTCTTAGCCAAAGCCATGATTTCCAGCAGCAGATATTAATGTTTGTTTTGGGATTCATTCATCTGAGTAAATACTGAACTTCCAAAAAACACTGAGCTGCAAAGGGGCGTGCAAGGAAGGGCCCAAAGCAAGGCTCCTGAGAGGAGATCCATCCACACAGCTCAGTGTTGTTCTAAGCACAGGCAGAAACCTGGGTCCAGAACTTGCCTGTGCATGGCACAGAGCCTGGGTTAATGCCCTGCCTTTCAGCACAGCCCGTCAGCTCAGGCTCAGTGCCAGCCCGACAGGGCTCTGGAGCAGCCTCTGTGCTGTACTCACCATGCTCCACAAGCAGGCTCTGAGGGGAGGAACACCCACACATCAGATGCTCCTCTGGCCACTCACACTTGTGTTTTGCTTAACCCCATGGAGCACTCCAGGCTGGGGCAGAGGGGCTGGAAAGCTGGGAAAGGCCCTGGGGGTGCTAGTGGCAGCAGCTGGACACAAGCCCAGGGTGCCCAGGGGGACAAGAGGCCGATGGCCCCTGGGCTGTCCCAGCCACAGGCAGTGACTGTTCCTGTGCTGGCCCTGCTGAGAGACCATCTCAGATCCTGGGCGCAGCTCTGGGCCCTCACGACACGGAGCTGAGGGGCTGCAGCGTGTCCAGGGCAGGGAACGGAGCTGGGAAGGGGCTGGAGCCCCAGGAGAGGCTGAGGGAGCTGGAAAGGGGCTCAGCCTGGAGCAAAGGAGGCTCAGGGGACCTTGTGGCTCTGCACAGCTCCCTGACAGGAGGGGGCAGCCGGGGGGGGCGGGCTCTGCTGCCAGGGAACAGGGACAGGAGGAGAGGGAACGGCCTCAGGCTGGGCCAGGGCAGGCTCAGGGTGGACACCAGGAAACAGAACTTCACTGAAAGGGTGGTCAGGCTTTGGAAGAGGCTTCCCAGGGAAGTGGGGGTGTCTCCATCCCTGGGAGAGTTCCAAAAATGTTTGAATGTGTCATTTGGAGGCCTGGTTTAGTAGTGAACATGGCAGTGCTGGGTTAATTCCTGGCCTTGATAATCTTAGATGTCTTCTCCAACCTCAACAATTCCGAAAGTCCTGTCTCTTCTGTCTCTCAGCACATAGACTTCCCCCTCTCAAAATTTTGGAGGCTATTTCCTAATAGAGACAGCAAGCAAACTGTTACCACTGCATGCCCCACATTTATCAAACACCTCCCTACTTGCTTCCCTGCAGCTTCTACCAGATGAGTTTTCCTTCTGCCCATCCAAAATTTGTTACTGGGTGAAAAGAAACACATCGTGTGTGTCTGATGTTCCTGTCCCAGAAAGAGTGGCTATTGGTGGCCACACAGTTTGGGACATCAAGACAGGCCAACCACAGCTTCAGTGGCTTCTTTTCATCATAAGTTTTCATCCTTTTCATCATAAGTTGCTTCTTTTCAAAGAAGCAAAGGGCGAATCACTAAAGACAGTCCTTTAAATCCTCTCTAGTTTTGCGTTAATCACTAAGTTTCGCTGCTTTAACTGGAATCGCTGTTGGTTACGAATGAAATAGACAAATCCTTACCCTCAACAGCCAGAGAGATGATGCCCTGTGTGTCCTCCACTCCGTACATGACGTCGCAGCGATAGACCCCGGCGTCGCTGGCGCGCAGCTTGGAGAAGGTCAGCGAGGCGTCCCCGGTCTCCTCGGAATGGCTCGGGACAGACACCCTGTCTTTGTAGCTCTGGCCTATTTTGATGTTGCCATTTTGGGCCACCAGGACCGTGGTTTCCTTGGCGTCCTTCCCGCTTTTGTCCAGTTCCACCTTGGACCATTTGATCCGGAGGTACTCGGCGGCGTAGCTGGAGGATATGGTGGGTGTGGTTGAAAAGAAGCACGGCAGAACTGAAGTTCCAGAGAGAGATCCCTTGACCAGGGTTTTTTTTTCTGCTTTAACTAGGAAAAGGGGAGAGAGCGAGGAGAGAGAAAGGAGATATAACATTAGTGTAACAGCAAAATCGGAAACAGATATATTTCATTGTTAATTACTGATTCACTTGTGCAAAGCCTGAAATCCATGAACCTTAGCTGATTTGTAACAGGACTGGGGAGTATAAGCTAAAAAAGAATTTGTATCAATCTTGGTACATCTCGGCCTGATGATGGAGCACGTTTCTCTCTGGGAAAATTTCATTCTGACTTACTTTCTCAATTTGTTATGGTCACCAAGTAATTAACCTTTGGAAACTGGTCTGAAATTTCAGGTGACAGACGATCTGTAAGAGCTGTTTCTTCAATTCACAGGAGGGAGACCACTGAGTGAAAGATGAGGAGTTACCTCACTGGCCAAAACCCGGAATGCAGGGGAGCTGCTGGAGTTCACACCTTGCCTCGCCTCCCAGCAGCTGTTCCTGTCCTCAGAAGGAAGCACAGCCCATGGCTCTGCAGCCCTGTCACCCCTGACCCCGCTGTTCTCTCAGGGGTTAATTCTTTTTATTGCACACATGCTGAAACAAAAGCCTTTCCAGCGAGAGTCTCCCAAATAGTCACTCTTTCAAAGTTGTTTCCTTGTAGCCTCAGGGCCTTTGACACATCGCAGAAATGAAATATTTCAGGATGTAAAGGAAAGGAGGAAGTAAAGCACACAGAAAGTCCCTACTTGGCTCAGACTTGACATGATCAGGACTTTTATCATTTTTTATGTCATCTCCAGCTGCAAACATTTCACAGTGAAATTCTTCCACCTGACAATATCCTGAGGGGGAAGTTGACTACTGTTCATCCAAGCTGCACATTGCAACTGAAGAGAGGGTTTCTGATAGATTTACCTTTTTTATGTGATGTTATTTCATCACACATAATGGCTTAATGAAGATTAAAAGTTGATGCACAACAGTATCTCTTTTACCTCTTTCACAGTCCTTCACTCTAACATTTTTGAAAGGTAGAACACGGTCATCATTAATTTGGAGGGAGCTAAAACTCATATAGTTTAGAAATATAATAATATACCAACCATCAATAGAGTGATACATGAAATAGGAGACACCAGCACATGAGAATGATCTACTCAGCTATGATAAAAAATATAATCTCTCCATAAAGAGTAGAAGACTGGGGGGTGGGATGGAAGGGTGGGCAGAGGGAGAGAATTAAAGAAGAGGAGCAAAAGAGGAAGAGGAAAGAAAAAGGGGAAAAAAAACCCCAGGAAAACAAGAAGAAAGAAAGCAGAAAAAAAAGGGGGGAGGGAGGAAAATAGAAGAAAATGGAAAATTGCTCAGTAACCTGATTATTTTTAAGAGAGACAGATGATTTTCCACAGGATAAAGTATTAATGGTATTATCTGAAAAGATTCAATACAAGAGTCATAAGCTTGATGCCCAAGCATTTCAATAATAAAGTACTACCCAGAAAAAGAGAAAAATGGACTGACAGGGAAGACACAGAATTCTGAATGGAAGTTCTTGGGTCCCTTCCATCCATGCCTACCAAACTAGAATTTCTTGGGCACACAATTCAGATAGAGTCAAGATGATGGTATCAAAACTGATGAAACCAAAGACCTTTTATATCACTTTTATTTTGTTGAAACTTCACAGAGTTACAGTGGTTAAAGATAAAGAAACAGAATTAATTCCCAGTTCTATCAGTTGTGATAGAATTACTGCCAAATTGCACAGGTGGGAGATTAAAATCAGTCTCAAAATATTTAGAATTTATTATGATCTCTTGTCATCTATACACCTTACAGGAACTTTCTTCTTAAATGAAAAACAACTTAATTATAATTATTCTGACTGACAGAACTTTTATAAACTTTTAAAGAACATTGTTTCTGATTATGAGTGATCCGGAATATCAGCGCTGAACCCTGAGGAAATTTCCTCCCTTTAAAATTCATGTCTTCGCATCAGCCAGCTGGAAGCCTTGGCAAACAACACATATCACTCTGATATGCAAACTAGATCCGGGCTAAACTGTGCTACTTCCCAGAACAGGAGATTCTGTGTAGCTGCAGTTCTGTCCAACTTCAGAAAGCATTATAACACACTTTATAAAAAACTATTTGTTGTGGCAAGGGGAGGGAAGAAGGAGGAGAAGAAAAGGAGGAGGAGGAAGAGGAGAAGGAGAAAGGAGGAGGAGAAAGGAGAAGGAGAAAGGAGGAGGAGAAGGGAGAAGGAAGTTTTTATCCACTGAAAAAGAAAATATTTGTCTGACGTAAAATCTGAAATACAAGATTAAGTGATGCTCCTGCACAATTCCAAAAATCTTGATTTCTTGCAGCAGTCCAAATTAGTTAGTCTAGCAGAATTTACTAATGCAGAAGCTACCAATATCTTATATTAATCCATATAACTTTTTTTTTTCCTTTAGCATTTTTGCTAAGCTTATATTCCATGTCAGCCCCCTATCAATGGGATGTGATAGACCAATGACACATTGCTGGATATCTTCCTTTTGAGGTGGGAGGAAAGGAATTCTTGCCTGAGAACAAAGTATTTTTCTCTAAAATGTGTACATTTGTTCTGTGGTTAATGTTACAAAAATCTTAAAGTAGGAGTCTAGATAATTTTTAAAAAGGATACAATTCTGCCCTTCTGTATCACATTAACCACAATGACCTGGCCAACAGGTCTGCAGTGGAAAAAGAGTCTGAAGAAAAGGGTGCCCTGCATGGTGTCAAACTGCTTAGAGGAGTGAATTTGCCACATGATTAAGTTTAACTGAACAGAATGTTGCTACTGACTATGCAGACAAATCACACATGCTTAAAGAATAAAATATTCTATTTATTTTTAGCAAAATTTATGAGAAAAATAAAATTGCATCTCATTTTTCAGTTCATCAAAAACCTGCTGGGACATATGGTATATTGCCCTGTCTAGCAGCAGAAATAGACAGGATCAGTGAAATTGTGTGTTTTGTCAACCCAGCTACTAGCACTGAGCCTAAGAGAAGCCTTTTCATTAACCACAAGTCTTTTAGTGAAGATAATAATGAATTAAAATAAGTGAAACTTGTAGGAAACACTGACAGGTTACGGACTGAGACCCAGCAAAAACCCTCCCTGAGTCCTTTACCAGGTGGTTTGTGGTCTGAGCAAGCAGAATAAGAGAAGGAGGCGCCAAGTGATGAAGAACTACTTTTACAGTCTGCAAGACACTCACGAGGAGCCAGGCAAATGTAAATCTCAGCTGCAGAACACAATGTAATGCCACCAATAGCCACCCAAAACAGGTAGGAAAAACTCCAGCGTTGATTATGACCACAAGGTGCAGCTTGCAAACCACAATAGTGATAAGCAGTGGGAACTGGTGTTTCACAAAAGATTTAAAGGCTTCAATTTTATATCCAGATTAAGGATTCAAAAAGAAAAGGCTTAAACTTAGGGTGTCTTATCTCTTCAGAATGATGAGATATATTTTATTTTTAGAGTATTTTTAAACAAAAGCCATACTTATAAAGATTGTGTGTGGTCTCCTAACACTTGTTCTCAAAAATATTATTGCACCAACTTTTCTACAAAAAGTAAGGGCATGAGTTGATCCCACTGGTTCTTTGGATCATTAATTGGATCAATTCATGAAAAAGGAAAATTTTTCGTACTTGTCTTCCTCACCATGGCCATAATTTGAACATGGTTAAGACTCTGTAGGGCAAAAGAATGGCCCCCAATTTAAACAGCAAATCCCACAAAGTTCACAGCGTGTTCTAGGAACACCAGGGTCTTTCTGAATTTCTTCCAAAAAATTTGGGCAAATAAGGATGAGTCACAACCTGGTCTACATTCCAAAGCATGGGACATTCATAAAAACTGTTAAGTACCAAAAATTCTACTCTGGAGATAAGATGAGCCATTTAAGAGGTAATAAGAGGTGGAGTAAGTGAGGGGACATCCAAAGATGCCATGCCGCATTCTACAACCCCAAGGGCCCATGCAACTCCTCCCCACTTACAGTGCTGCCCTCTCAATCCCTGTATCCCTGAATTCTGCATTTGTGCAAGGCAGTGAGTCAGGTCTGTGGTCTGATCCAGACCTTTCTTCCTTTTATCTAATCTAAACATATTATCCTTTTCTTTTTTTCTTAATTGGTTCCACTAGTGAGACAGTGCTTTTCTTTATCATTTAGGACTACCTAAAGATGTTACTAGCAACAGTGTTCAAGCTGGGTGGGAAAAAAAATAGTAAATTTGATTTTCCCAAAAGCTAAAATCAGTTTGAGGAGTTCCTGGAAAGAAGGTGGAAAGAAAATAAAGAAAAATCTTGCTTTGAGACTTGGGAAAGCTGCTTTCCCAATTTTGTGAGTCTGCAGCAGCTGTTGGGATACTTTCCTTACTGAATGCCTGACCCAAACTTTGAAATAACCATGGCAACCACACATGGCTACATACTTCGGTTTTAGCATGTAATCACCAAGAGAGGTAGTAAGGGCTCCTTCCTTTCCACCCAAACCTGCAGCTGCCCTAACACATCCTTGCTCCAGACCCCAGCAGCCAAGGGACCTGCCCCAGCTTAGCTCACGGCAGCCCAAACACAACAGATGTAAATCACCAACGCCTTGAGGAGGACACAGAAACAAGATTAGTGATGTGGTGCAGCATGGCAGAGGCAAAGAAAGTCAATTTCCTGAGTTCAGGCTGTTTCCTCAGTCCTGTGAAATGCCCTACCAACTTTACCACTAAATTAATTTTAATGAATGGTTCCATGTAAAGAAGACTTACCTTTAGGTAGCATATATGTTATAACTAACGTAGAGTACATCCATAAGATACTTTTTATACTTAACAACATCTTGACCTAGAAATGAAGAACAAAGGAGTAAGTCGTTAGTATTGCACTGTGTTCTTAGCAAATGTTGGAACTCAGCACACCAATATTTGTCACTGGCATCAGAAGCAGTCCTTCCTGCTTTCAGGGCATCTTCATTTAACAGTTTATGGTGGAGATTCGTTATAATGACCACGTGTCTCCATGGAATACAGATTTATAATGGGTTTCAGGTTGTTGAGTCCCGAGTGATTCTCTGACATGTCAGTCCCCTTTGGATTTGCATTTTACTTTCCTTTACAGGCTCCACCTTCCAACAGCTGGAACGCTCTTCATGTGTATCACATGTACACAATAATAAACTGCATGTTCACAATAGTATTTCTCAGTTTTCATTGCAGTTCATAGTTACACACATCGAACCTGTAAATATCCCCAAAGTTACAAAAGCATTGCAAGACACACAGACACCAGTGACTACAAAGGGTTTATAAATAGTCCCTCATCCATATAGTTACACATATGTGCTATGAACATGCCAACATGAGAAATTACTTCCAGCAGCAGTTTGTCAAAACACTGGCAAATTTTTATCACGACCTTGATTTTCCTGATATTGCTGCAAGATCTGCTACCTGGGCTCTTCACTTGGACAAGTAACCGAGCTGACAGTTTTTTTCCTGTTCAAGAGATTGCAGCTGAACTGCCTTAAGGATCAGTGAAGCAGAGATTTAATAGATTTGTACCTGTCTGTGTTATAACTATGGAACCTCCACTGCACACATGTACAATTTAAAACTTCCACTTTTAAAAACTCCACAGGCTGCACTGAACGTGACAGCAAAGACACACGGAGAGGCAACTTCAGAAAACTCCTGGTGACGTGTTCTCTCCACAGCTCACAGCTGCAGCCCAAACTCCACATGAGTCTGTGCGAACTGGCACACATCCTGTAACGTCTGAGCAGCACGGGAAAGACGCAAAACATCTCCAACCCAGCCTTTCCAGTGAGGTAGGTTAAAAATTCCCACCCAACAGGGCTGAAAACCCCAGAGCCTTTCATTTGCTGTACACGGATGGCCACAGCCAGCTGGTTGCACTGGGAAACACGTGCTTCAACCTATTCCCTGGGCGTGGAGGCAGAAATGCAGCTGCTTTCCACGGAGCAGGCTGCACACTGCCAAGGACGCCCCATCTCTGCTGCAGCCATTCAGGACAGCTGAGTGTAGAGTGTGATATCACTTATTTTGCAACGTGAACTTCATGGAATTTGCACTTTTCACGACTGAACCCCAAACAAGAACTGGGATTTCATACAGTCTAAGCCCTACGTGCCATTAAACTTCTCCTGAAGACCCTAACACATACCCCCAACACCACTCAGCCAGACTTTTCTCTCTTCCTACAGTTACACAAGCCAAGCTGCATGTGAAGATAACAAAAGTGACTATTTATTAGCTAACTTTAAAATTCCATACTGTGCCTTGATGCAAACTGCCTGTAGGAGGTTGTTATGAGTGAGGAGGTTGCACAAGATCAGAGCTGCAGACACCAAAGTCCTTTGAATGCAATGGACCAGCTCTAAAATACAGAGTCACGTGGTTGCTTAGATAAACACTTTAGTGATCCTCATTATTACACAAGAATTAAAAGAAAAAGTGATGTCAGTCTGAGCCTACAGATGTGCAGAAGGACCATCAAGCAACCCTTGTATCCCAAAAATGTTGGAAGCCTCAAGCACCAAAACCACTGCAGTGAAGTTCCTACAGTAACACAAGAGCACAAAAAGAAGACTGACAGAATTCTCCACCTTCCAAGGTGGTGAGTGAAGGACCTCCCTGCCAGACAACATTCTGGCTCCTGTGAGAGCTGAGTGGCTGCAGACCTTCTGAGATGTTCTGCCCACATGTGCTCCCGTGCGTCACACGCTGGCCACATCCACAGCAAATCCAAGGTCCAGAACAGAATGTTTACAAGTTTAGCTCTCCATGTTTACCCACGAGTTTTATCTCCCTCCTTCCCCTGAAGGCAACCTTGCCTTTTGGGACCAGAATCAAGGGAATCAAAGAAACCGGACAAGAAAAAGAACAAAGTATTTTCTTTTTCCTGACAATGGGGGTGTTGCACCTCAGCGGGGCTGGTTGCATTTTGCAACCACCACCTGGCTCACTTCCCTGGCTCTGACCTGGCATCCCTGGGTGCCTGGCACGTGTCAGTGGAAGCCTGTTGCCCTTGGAAGTTCATTGCAATTGCTGTCATAACACAACTGCTTCCACGTTTGGTAAGAACACAAACCCCGCTGCTACGCTTCCAGCCACCAAACACAACACACACGGCCACAGTGACAGATGAAAACAGAAAGGCAACTGTGGAAGGGCAATTTTCAAGGTATCCATGGGAACAGAAGAGAGCATTCCTGGCTGTGATGGCTCCCAGCCTTTTACTGAGTAGGGCAGGAATTACACCTGCTGCACCAAGGGCTTGGATAGCTCCAAAATATTGCACTGTGTGAGCACGAAGCTCAATACGAGACACTTGCCAAAAATCCCTACTTGACTTTTGGAAAACCACCTCCTGACTTTTTATAAATCTTCTTTATCCCGAAATGCTTACTCAAGCAATGGAAAACCCTGGGAGAATGGTCTGGTTTTCAGCCCTTAGGGTTAGGAGTGTGACTCCTACACAACCCTCCACACCTGAGGGTTGGTTTTTATGCTCCAGGCCTTGGTGGGTTCCCATAAACATTCCTGGGTTGCCGAGTGCTGCTCCACTACAGCTGCCAGAATTAAATGTGCAATTACCCCTGCCACCCTCTCCAAACATGCAGACTGTAGCAGCAGCACCTTGCTTAGCCCCACAGGGCAGCCTGGCTTAGGAGGAGACAGAGTTCTGCAGACCTGGTGCCAAAAATCCTCCTCAGGACCTGCAGGTGAGGCAGGGGCTGCTGTTTACACCTCACCCTGACTCCTGCCCACATTTCCAGGCCCTTGGATGTGACTGCTCCTGCCTCTTGCCCTTCTGCCAGCAGAGGCTGCAGCAGACTGTGCTTACTTGTAGCCTCCAGAGCTAAATTCCTGCTCTAAAACAGGTTTGTATTTCCCATTCCCACACTCTCCAGTTCACAGAAGTCTGCTGTCTGGCTGCTGTACTGCCCCTAAGTCCACTGCAATTAGCCAAAATCCATCTAACCATACCTTTTTCCACAAGATTTTTTTTTCCCCCCTTGGTGTCACTACACCCGTAGTAAAAGAAATCCATAACACTAAGGACACAGTGAGCAAATCTTGCCAACTCAAGCTGCAAGACTTGAGTAAGTGTTTAATTTCCACCTTCTGCTAAAAAAGTACCTCACTTGACGTGACCAAACTTGGGTTGCCTGCTGGCTGGTTTCCAGCAGGGCTGATCCATTTTATTAGGAGCCACTACAGACAGATGGATCTACAGCAGGAAATAGCGTTACGTTTTTAAATGGGAGGCAACAATGAGCGCAGCATCTTTTAACCAAAAGATACCAAAGTCCTGGACAAACTTCACATCTTTAAAAACTAGCAGTGGGGGCTCTCTCTGTGGGGAAAAAGCATGGCTCCTATTTTTGCAGGCACTGCTACCTCCCCTTACTACAGCAAAAACTCATAGGAGCAGTAAGTTCTGACCAAATTCCAGCTTGTGTTTAGTTTGCAGTGTAAGCTTGATCTCACACCAATGCTATTTTAATTTAACCAGATGGGAGAACATCATGTCTCTCTTTCTGTTTAAAACTCCAGGTTCAGAAAGTGAATTGTCCTGGTGTGGAACAGACTAAAGCTTACCATCCAAAAATACTCCCCGTTTCTCTGAAGCAGAGACAATGAGAAATTAGCCTTTTTCATAGAGGTAACAATGTCTCTAAAACCTGCAACTTTTCAGGTCACACTGAGACTGGTTCTGCACGTGCTCTACAGCTGCATTGTGAAATCTGGATACGTCCCTTAAACATGTTAAAAGCAGCCTCTGCCCATCTGATCCTCATAGTGAAAGTCAGAATGACATAAAAGATTATAAGAATAAAAATAAGGGGGCAGAACCCAACAGAACCCAGCACCAGAGAAGAGAAGGAAGGCTGCTCGTACTAATGGGTAAAACAGTAAATTATAATTTCCAGGGGAAGCATAACAAGCTGGAAATGACCAATCCCATAGCACATCCCTTACTACTTTCCAAGCTCTGAAGCCTCCACAAGTGCCATCCTTCCTCAAACGCACCCATTCTGCACTTTCTTTTACTTCTGCAGTCCTTTGATCCTGGTACTCCATCTGACTGTTAATTGCTGACATGTATCCACCTCACCGTCAGCGCTGCCTAATTAACTTTGCCAGCTTCACCACATCTCTGCCACGTGATTAATTAGCCCACTGTTCCGACACATGGCACATCAGCCTGCATCTGATTCACCAGTGGCCTCTGCTTGGCCCATTATCCCTCCGAAAGGCCGTCCCAAGGCCTCGGAGAAGGTCTTTGGGGTGTCTGCACCACCCCTTCCTCATCACCTCCAGCAGCTGTGGGGGGAAACTCCTCCAGGCTGAGCCCTTTCGGTGCTGCCTGCAGGCTGGAGCACAGACAGGAGCAGTGACCAGAGCACAGCGTGTTCTGGTGCTCCTGGCTGCAGCAGCTGCTGCCTCGGGACATCCCTCACAGCCCTGCGCTCTTATGCCAGGAGCAGCTCCAGGCTCTGGGACAGCCACGCAGAGACACCATGGAAAACTGCCAGAGGCAGCGCGTGGAGGAGCAGCGAGCACACCCTGCTCCTTCTGCATCACCCCAGCTCCACCTTCTCGCTGCTGCCTTCCAGAAGCACTGAATATCCCGAGCTGGACACACAGGGATCACCGAGTCCAGCTCCTGGCTCTGCACAGGACACTCTGACAATCCTGCCCTGTGTCTGAGAGCATTGCCCGAGTGCACCTTGCCCTCTGTCGGGCTTGGTGCCCTGATGAGCTCGTTCCAGGAGAACCGAGGGCCTCTCCTGCTCACCTCTCTCAAGCACCCGCACCGGTGAAGGGAGCAAGAGGTGGAAACGATGTGAAGGTGTCACTCATGGCACGCACAGGTGTAACCCTGCATGGCCATCATGGGGTTAGGCACCAGGACGCCCCTCTGGGCTCCAACAGGGGCTCCTCGGCGCCTCTTGGGGTTCACCCGGTGCCACTGCTGGGCACAAGGGCGGCTGCGGGTGCCCTCACCTCGCTCTGCCCTCCCCACAGCCCCGGTCCCACCCCACAGCTCGAGCCGGGGCACTGAGGGGCTGCCCAGAGTCGGAAAGGCGCCAGTTCCGCCCCACTGTCCAGCACTGCCCGTCGGGCACTGCCAGCTCCGGGGCCGCGGAATCACGGACTCCCAGAATGGTTTGGGTTGGAAGGGGCCTTAAATATCAACCAGTGCCGTGCCCTGCCATGGGCAGGGACACCTTCCACTGCCCCAGGCTGCTCCCAGCCCCAGTGTCCAGCCTGGCCTTGGGCACTTTTAGGGATGGGGCAGCCATGGCTTCTCTGGGCACCCTGGGCCAGGGCCTGCCCCCCTTCCCAGGGAACAATTCCTGCCCAATATCCCATCCATCCTCACCCTGTGGCACCTTCAGGCACTGGGAGGCCACAGTTAGGTCTCCCTGGAGCCCTTCTCCCCTCCAGGCCGAACGATCCCAGCTCTCCCAGCCTTTCCTCCCTGCAGAGCTGCTCCATCCCTCTGATCATCCTGGAGCCTCCTCTGGCCCCCTCCCTGTGCGGAGGACTCCCAGGGTTGGATGGGGAGTGCGGGGAGCAGCGGGTTTTTCTTTCGAGGGGCTGTGGGGTTTTTTTGGTTTTTTGGTTTTTTTTTTTTAATTATTTTATTACGGCGGTGATTAGCAGGGGGGGGTTGGCCTTTTTCTCCCCTCACGGCGGCGGGCCCGGAGCCCTCTGGCGGGAAACCGGGGGC
>VZTG01008188.1:51616-76662 GCA_013397845.1 Melanocharis versteri | reverse complement strand
CCCCTTCCCCCTCCTCCCCGGCCCGCTCCCCGCCTTCCTCCTGCTCCTCCTCCTCCTCCTCTTCCTCCCCTCCGCCCGGCGCGGAGCTCCCGGAGCCCCCGCGGAGCCTCGGGGCCCCGGGGCCGGAGGCGCGGAGCCTCCCCTTCCTCGCCCTGCCGGCGGCGGGGCCACGGGGAGAGGAGGCGGGCGGGGGGCTCCGAGCTGCCCCCGGCCCTTCCCGCCGTGGGATGGAGGTTTCTGGGCGCGGGGGAGGCTTTGGGGCTGGCCAGACAAAGGCACGGGCGGAGGTGGTCGCAGGGCTGCTGCGGGGCTGGGAAGGGAGGGATGAGGAACTCCTGGGCATCCCCAGCCCGCCAGGGAGAGAAAGCCCCGCAGGAAGGAGGGTGTGTTGCACCGGAGACCCTCGGGGCTTTTCAGGATGGCTGGGGAAAGTGAGGAGCGGATCAAGCTGGAAAAACAGACCGCTGCAACCCCCCGGTGTTTTCATCCCACTTTATTTAACCCTCCCCACCTTCCTCGGGAGCCAAGCTTTCTGCACTGAACCAAAAAACTGTCCAGAAAGGGGATCTCCTTTCCTCCTCTTGGAGACCACGCAGACTGCCTCCATGGGTTATGTCAGGGGCCTGAAACATTGTCTGATTTACTGTGAATGTCAGATATTTTTCTTTGTAAATATTTTAGGCAAAGTAGAAACAGTAAACCTTTGCTCAGGCTGCCAAAGTCTCCCATGACAAATCATTGTTTTCAGATGTTCGGATTTGTGTGAGAAAACCCAACAAAAGGGAAAATGTTTAGGCTTTGTCTCCATCCTTAAGCAATATCACTCGAGAAAAAAAAATAATCCTCCCGGCTACATCGTAGTCCAGAGATGAAGAAAAATTCTATTTTCATTACACACTTCTTAAGCACAGGTTTTATGTTACTGACTCAACAATGATTATCATTTTAAATGTGAAACACAGGCCCTAAATGGTTCTTTATGAGAAACCATTGTTTTAAAATATCTGAAATTAATTAGACCATGGCTACAGCCAATGTGCAAATATCAAGCTGAACATCTGTGGAAAAAAAAAGCTTCCCGTCACTTGAAAGATTATTGTGGATCTGAAACACAGTCTCTCAAGGAAATGCTAACTTGTCTGGCATAAGTTCTCTTAAGCCATCTTTTGTGGCTTCTCAATCACCTTTTCTTTGTCTCTTCTATGCTTTTTTTCCTCCTGATCTGCTGTGTGTGAAAAAATCTTATGTAAAAGTAAGGGAAATAATTCGTACAGTTTAGATGTCAGCAGTACTAAGGTCAGTTCAAGCAAAATCAAAGATCCTTTCAAAGTTATTCCACTTGGTCAGTGGCTCTGAAGGTCTGACTTCTCACTCCTATCTACTTGCAAGGGATTGTGCCATGGCAGCTGTGCTGAAAATCAGTCCATTGGCCCAATTTTCCTCTCAAAGGTAGAGATATGTAGGCTGCTTCCTTATTCTGCAGTGATTCAGTTATCTAAACCCCAGTGTGTTTTCAGAAACCACAAAATCTCCCGAAACAATAGACTTTTTGCAAGTTCTCAGATTCCACATTTAAGAAAAGCATTTTTCCCCCAGTACTTCTCTTTCCTACGCTTCAAGTGAAATATGTTTTCAGAGGCAAATTAAAACTCTCCAAAGGAGTCAGGCTTAGCAGCAGTGGTAACCATAGTGTACACAACCACTTTCTCAAACAAAACACTTGATGGCTTATGTCAATGTTTCTTTTGTGGCAAAACCCTTCTCCACCTATTTTTACTCCATATTTCTTCAGCGGAGGGGAGAGCACTCAGCTCTGTGAAAAAGCATGAATAGAGTGTTTCATTTGGTAGCAGAACAAGCCACAATTGATGGTTAGGTATTATTTCTGCATTAAATGTAATGATGCAGACACGGCGCTATCTGCACTGAGATAGTCAGTTTCCAGGACAGGATTTATCAGGAGAAGGTCCAGGCTTTCAGCAGCACTGGATGATGATGGCAATGATGTTTTCCTCCTGTGTTCTGATGCTGCCTTCTGTTCTGACTCAGTGTTTCTGCCTTGACTCCAAGGACAAGGGGCCAGACTGGGATGTTTTATGTTTCCACGGCTAATCCCCCCGAAAGCTGTGTCAGGAAGCTGGTGATGTTTGGTTCTGGCTGGTGTAAGTGTCAGGCTGTGTCTCCAGGTCAGGCTGAAAGAGCAGCCTGCTTCCCACAGCCGGGTCTGGCTCCTCAAAGAATGGCTGCTTTGTGATTTTGGGGAGGAGTGGTCAGTGTGGGCAGGTCACCACCAAGGTCCTTCTCAGGGCTGATCCCTGTGAGGACCAAACGCAGCACAAGGAAAGAAAGGGGGAAAGAAACTAAGAAACTTATCAGCACAGGGTGGCCTGAGCCACAGTCAAGTGTTGTGCTAATCCGTGCTGTCCTGGGCTTCCTCTGATAAACTCCATCCTGGGCACGCATTATTTTTGTTTTGATAACTCCGTGGCTGCATCATAAGCTTGAGTGCAGAAGTAATCCTGAATAATCAAATGTGGGTTTGTTCTCCTACTGTTACCAAAAGAAATGAGTCTTTCATACTCTTTTTTTTCTCTCTTTTTTTTTTTTTCTTTATGATACGAAGGTACCTCCATTGTGCAAAGAATAAACTCACTGGGTCTGGTTCCACACTGATAGGGCAAACTCTTGAAATGGATTAAGAGAGATTTTCTTAACTAATCTCTTCTTCCTGGGCCTTCTCATCCTTGGCTAAAGCAATAACAAACATTCGCAATGTGATTAATCCAAAACCTACTGAAGTCACTGGAAAGATCCTGCTGACTCCACAAGTGTCAGTCAACAGTTTCTTCTCCTTGGCTGTGTGTGAAGGGGAAGCAAAGAAATTAAATAGATCAAGAACACCCTAAGAAGTGGAGGAAAGGGGGAGTTCAGGCTTTTTCCTTGCCCTCCCGCCATGTTCTCTCATCTCTGCTTTTTTTCCCTGGGGACTCCTTTTTGCAGATCAAAATAGAAGCATGGAAGTCTTGGTAGCTGTTAGCAGGCAAGGAAAGATGAAAACATCCATGCCTACTGGAAGAGTCATAGCCCACCTTGAGTAAAAGAGTGTAAATAGGATGAAAGAGCTGATCCTGAGCTGGCATCTCACGACTTTTGATTGGCTCTCAGACATGTCCAGGATAATACCTGTCATAATGCCATTTGAAACACACAAACAAAATAATATATAAGCAAACAAATGAAAAAATGGGCTGGGGATGTCTGCAAATATGTCTTGCACAATTTATAAGACTCTGAGAGTAGCTGTAAACATTTGCCCCCCACCCCCAAAAAACTTACCACTTCCTACGAAGGAAATGGTAATTTTTTGCTCAGTGGGGAAAGAATGATATAAAAACAGTGAGAAAAAAATATCTCTCTGTTGAAAACTACCCTGCTTCGTTGAATATTCTCTGATTTTGAATGAATTTTTTTAGTTTTTTGAAGGCCTCAAATAAGGAAATGTAGCACTCACAAAGCTTGTTTGAGTTTTACACAGAACATGAATCGTGGTGGGAGCAGAGAAAAGTTTGGAAAGAGGAAGTAATTTTTGCCCTGAAGACCCAAACGCCAAATAAAAATAATCAGAGACAGAAAAAAACAAACAAACAACAACAACAAACAATCCCAAAAAGGTGATTTGCCAAATAATCCTACTCTTTGTGAGGAAGAGGGGGTCAGTGTTTTGGGAAGCCCAGAGCTGTCAGTGAGTGAGAACTGATTTGTGATGTACACCAAGAGCTGCAAGCTCCAAGTTCTCCCCGCACCATCCCCAGGTCTCTTCTATGGCTTGGTCTTGGCTGCCACCAAGGGTTTCTCACCAAGTTTTGGTGAGACACATGCCATTTTTATCCTCCATCTGCTAAAGGAAGGATGAAAAGAAGTGTTTCTGGTATCCAGACATTCAGTGAAAGGTTTTCTCTGTTGCGGCAAGTGGGGTCTTCCAGGATAAGGGAGAATGGGAACAATGTTAGCATTCATAACATTGGCTGTAGGAGCTAAAAGATGCCCGTTTTAGGATAAAATCAGACAGAAATATCATAAACTTTGTGAGATTTTCTTTCAAGGGGATCTATTATTGCTGTGAGTGTAACAGAGAGGTTCTCCTGTTACCTGGCTGAGCACAGCCCTTCAGCACTACAGCTTCAGAAGCTTTGGACATTTCCGTGCCCAAAGTGCTCAGACAGCAGCTGCTGGTGTCTCTTTGGGGTGGTGAATCTGCAAACGGGGTTAGTGATCAGCAGAAAAGGGGCTCTCACGCTGAGGGCACGAGGTCTCCCAAGACTACCTGAAAGCTGCTGCCATATGGAAGTTTTGTGATGGCTGCTGGTCCTTCCCAATGATCCTGTGAGCTAAGAAACCATAAATATAGATAAAACCACCTGCCTGGTATTTGATTTTGAAGGGCGAGAGGTGGTCCAGGTCTGCTCGGACATGGAGATGTATTTCTTTTTCCTGTCTTTGGCCTCAGCTACATCCTTGCACAGCATATTACAGGAAGGAGCTGTTTGATCGCCTTCTTATTTTTTCCTTCCCCTGGTTCACATGCACCAGGGATAGGGGAGGCTGTGGGGTTGAGATGTTCCTACTGAAACCAGTGGTACTGGTGCCCAGCAGCATCCCCAGTTTCACAGCTTCACCACCGCCAGCACCGCAGGATATCTCACTTTTTTTGTGTCCAGCGGATCCAGCAGCTTTACCACTTGAAGGTGGTCATGACCAATGTGCCACAACAAAGCTCTCTGAGGCACAACAACCTCCTTCTGTTCCATTCAGTAAGTCTGAGCACTGCAGACCCAGGCCAGTCCAAGAAGAGAGAGGATCTCCCTGCCACGCTCCAGGGAAGCAGCTTGGGGTGGGAGAGTCTTCCTGCTTCTGTGTGTGAAAGCAAAACAGGGAGTTTGAGGGGCCTTGGGGACAGCAGAGGCAGGGAATGGACCTGGCAGAGGGAGCTGCCCAGGCAGAGGAAAAGGGAGCTGAGGAACAGCAAGATGCCACGAAAACAAGGGAAACCAGGGGACACTACAGCTGAAGGAGGACGAGTGTCAAAACAAACTCCACAGAGCAACAAAAGGCAGGGGGAAAATAAGTGTTTGTTTTTCTCCTTGTTTGCTTTTTAATGAAAGTAGGCAGGCGAGTGTTTGAGGGTTGTTAGCGTTTCTTGCTGACCTGCAGCTGGCGCATTTTTCACCCACTTCTGTCAGAATTTATTTGAGTTTGGTACTGAACGCTGCTCAGACTTTGCCCCTTGCTTTACTTAGGCTCAGAATTGCTTATACAGCAAACACTCACTGCTAGGGTTCTCATTAATCCACTTCTTTGTTGAGGTTTCCTGGAGGAATTCCTATTTGGTAAACCAAACAGAATTAAAAGGAATGCATCTGCACCGGGAATATCCATCTTGGGTCTCCGGGACCTATTGTCCCGGCTAAATTAGACTAGGAGGCCTCTTGTGTTTGCCCGGAGCCGTGATTCCCACTGGCACTCGATAAACCATTAATAGGCTGCGTTGGTCGGGAGGTTTTGGCAGATTTGGGGCACCCCGGGTAGCGCGGGGTGCGGGATAAGGGATAAGGGCTAAGGGATAAAGGATAAGGGATAAGGGATAAAGGATAAGGGATAAGGGGCACAGGGTGCGGGATGCAGGATGCGGGGTGCGGGATGTGGAATGCGGGGTGTGTGGTGTGGAATGCAGGATGCGAGGTGCAGGATGCGGGATGCAGGATGAGGGATGCGGGGTGCGGGATACGAGATGTGGGGTGCGGGATGTGGGGTGTCGAATGCGGGGTGGGGGATGCAGGGTGTGGAATGTGGGGTGTGGAATGTGGGGTGTGGAGTGCGGGATGCGGGATGCGAGATGAGGCATGCGGGGTGTGGATTTNGGATGCGTTCCCGCGGCGGCGCGCTCCGTGCCACTAGGTGGCACTTTCCATCCTACAAATTACAGTAATTAACCCGCACGTCTGATGCCGCTAATGAGCATCGCCCGCTCCGTTTAATCGGCTACAGGGCACCGTGCCTGATGCACAATGTATAAATATTCTTTTAAAAGGCACGAGCGGTGAATATTCTCTGTCTCAGCTTCTTATCTCACCCCCCTTTTTTTTCTTTAAGATGCTCTGAGCTCACAATGATTTCTTTGCCCCTGTTAGAATTTCTTAGCCTCCTACACCTGTGTAAAGTTGGGTCCTTTCCCCCAGAGATAGTGCTTGTTACTGAAAACAGACGATTTTTGGTCCCAATTCATTCCCTCTTTGTTGCCTTGGTATCAGACTCCACCGATGTGACATGAAAAAAAGACAAGACAGGAAAGCCAGTTTCAGCTACTCCTTTCACAGCAGCCACAGAGAAAGTCTAAAAATGAGTGAAAACTTCACAGTTCAGCCTAAGAAAATGTAGGCTTTCTTTATTTAAAAAAAATAAAAAATAAATAGACCCAGGTTTTACTGTGGATTATGTGACACTTCACCTTGCACTTTAGGTTTCTATAAAGCCCAGTTCAGGTCAAACTGATTTTTTGGCAGAAAACCAGGCACAACTAAGAGCTTCATATAGTTTCCATCTGAAAACATAAATCAAGCAGCAGGCTCAAGGACAGCCCAGCCAAGGTTTGCTGAACCCCACAGCCCCAGACAGTGAGGCTTTCAGTGGATGTAGCCTGATACGCAGTTTTGGCTATGATATGTAGATATGTAGTTTGTTTGTTTTGCAAAGCATCTGGGCGCGAGGAGGGGAGGAAAGATAAGTGAAATGTGGCTTTTTCCAGGGCCAGGAGCCGCCCCTGGCTCCCCAGTTGCTGGTGAACAGTGGGCTCTTTTACACAGCCCCGAGTGGCTCAGCGGAAGCATGTGGGATGCAAATGGGAAAAGGGCACAAGAGGGGATTTTTACTCTTTTTTCCCCCCCCTTTCTTTAAAAAATTGTGCACCACTGTGTTTATACTTTATCATCTGTGATGCAACCAGATATCCACTCATACCTGCACAGTCCCAGTGCCCCTTTCACTTTTTATCCATCCATCTTTGCTGGCTCCACTTTTTTTTTTTTTTTTTTNNNTTTTTTTTTTTTTTTTTTTTTTTTTTGTGAAATTGTAGCTTTCGACTTTGCAACACTTGAATTTGCCAAGCCTTGCATGCTTTTTGTGCCCAGCCCTTTTCCTCTGTGTTTAGCTGTGTTGGTTATTCTCGTGCTGTCACATGAGGACTGGGACCTTTGTTTGCAGGGCAGGGTCTCTATGTTTTCCTGTCGAGTGCCTCGAGATGCTCAGATTCACAGAGATGTCTGTGTGCCTTTTTTAATAAAAAATGGAATGAGAAGACATAATTTCCCACTTGTAGAATCATTTAATAAACTCTCACAGGCTTAAAGCAGCACAAAGAGAGGCTTGAAAAATTCCTCTCAGGTTTTGCTCATTTTGTTGCAATTTTGTTTTCCATGCTCTGAAAGTCTGAGTGGCTTCTAGCGAAACCCTCCACGCAGTGTAACCTCTGCTCCCCTGCAATCATTTCACTGCCATTCACAGAGGCTTGGATTGTTCATGCCCCTCAGTATCCCCCAGGATTAATGCCTGTTAAAACTTCCTAACATATTCCAGCCCATTCTGCTGCTTTCAGCATCTCACTGAGGACTTTCACTGCCCCACTTTGTACTGCAGGTCCGGTGCCTTATTAGCAAACAGTAATCATGTCATGGCAGCCACACTCTGCAATAATGGCCTTGTATGCAACCCAGGTGTGCAAGAAATGAAAAAGAATAAACGCTTGGTGCAAAATGCTGGGTGGATAAAAGGTGAGGGCATTTTTATACCTGCAACATTTGAAAGCTGGCGAGAAAAAGCGAGTTCCAGGCTGTGAATGTGGGGCTGAAACGGTGGGCTCCAACGCTGGTGAGGTCCCTGGGAAGGGTTCTGGGTCTGAAGACTTGGATTTGCTCGTGGCTGTGGTTGTGATTTTTCGCTGGGCAGGCAGTGGGATGCTGGATGCCTGGGAGGGCTGTAGGGATGCAGAACTGCATCAGCAGAGCCTCTGGAGAGGTGCTTTGGGGCCAGTGGAGGTCCTGGAGCCCTGTCAGCCCCCGGAAAACCTGCTGCCCTTGTCAGCAGCAACTGGAGAAATCTTTCCATGGAGCTTTGCTTCTCCTTGCGGAGTTTCCCAGCCCCTTCCGTTCGTACACGTGTTTCTTGAACGTGTAGCATGCCTGCTTCCTGCTAGGGCCTCTCCTTCTCTGGGGCAAACAGCCCTTCTATTTCGACTCAGAGGCCGGGAAAAGCCTGGCTTTTGGGCAGCGTTTGAGGCCCCACACACACACCAACCCTTGCGGCGTCTGCGGGCGCTGATGGAGAGCAGGATCCGAGGTCTTGTCAACGTCCCCAAATCCCCGGTGCTGCCAGCGGCTGATTGCGTCCGAGGGGCACTCAGCAGCACCGACCCTGCCTCTGAAACCACAATCGCCTCCATCAGCACGAGGGGCACTGACTCAGGGGTGCTAATACCCCCGCTGCACGTATCTGGTCCACAACCCTTGTTCCTCCTGATTGAATTAAGCAACTGTGAAACCGAAGAGAGGGGAGGGCTGAGCAGGGCGAACAGAGGAAGAAGAGGTTTGCACTTTCGTTGCCTCGTGCTGAAACCTTTTGTTTCGGCGCAAGGACGGGGTTAATTCCGCCTCAACAGAGAAAGCTGGGCACAATAAAGCTCTTTCCTAAGGTGGGAAAGTTAGGAGGAAATCTTCCAACTGTCGCGCAGATAGGAAAGATAAATTTAGGAGATAGCTTAAAAATTCCCCCTAAGATATAAAGTAATAATAAGCCATTCACCATAGTTTGGGTCACAATTAAGATGCCTGTGGGATATATAAGTGTCATCTATGGGAGCTCCTGTCCTGCTGTTGGAATGTATTAATTACCCATCTCTAGATGATCCTTGGGTGCTGAAAAGCTACAAAGATACCCATTTTAGGACTGAAAGTCAACCTTCATAACAGGGGTAGAAATACCTTTCTTGAAAGCCTCGACATAATTTTTGCATAAGAGTTAATGGTTTGTGCAGAAAAGCGACTGCAAAGTTTTACATTGAGGAAAAAAAAAAGGGTTATTTCTTATATTCTTCAGTATTCATTAGTTCATAGGAGGGTGCTCCCTCAACTACTGTCAAGGAGCCATCAAAGCCTTAACTTCAAATTTTCTCATTTCCCAAGAAGCCAAAGCGATTCCTAAGATTTAATTTGCAGCTCTTGCTTGTGGGATGTGTCTATGTAACCCCGTAGTTAGAACCTATACTTTTACCACATTCTCATTGTTTTCATTGCTGTTGTATTGGTCATTATCAGATTTTATTATTAGGCTTTAGTATTAGACTTTAGTATTAGACTTCATATTAGAACAGCCTAACTCTTTAAAAGAAGAAAACACTGGAGGTATTTTTATCTCTTGTTTCTTTTTTGAATGTATATCTAGGTCTTAATCCGAAGTGTTTTGAATTTTCTCAGGAATCTTCCGCTGACTTTGAAGAGCTTTATGCTCTGGCGTGCTCGGTAAAAAGGTCAGACAAGAGCAATACGTTGACTCTGCCTAGGCTTCTATAAAAGGAAACCTGAACGCATTTAAAATAGAAAAATGCTATCTTTCTGAAACCTGTGTTTCCAGGGCCAGACGTTTAAGCCTCCCCAGAAGCCGGCAGTAAGCTCCTCGTTTAATGTCACAATTAATTTAACAGGCTCAGATAGGACGGGGGGTTTGTGTGAGTTCGTGCACCCGTGCCCGCGCAGGCGTTCGCCGCACACCGCGGCATTACCCTCGGAAAAAACCCCATTAACATCCAGTCCAGGGGCTCAGTTCACAGCTCTGGGCTCGCCAGCTGAAAGCTGAGCCCCACTCCGACTCGGGCTGGCTTTGAAGGAGGCCGAGATAAGGCAGCATTAATCTAAGTGAGTGGTTCTTTTCTGCCTGAAGGGAGGGAGCCGGAGCTCCTTTGGGAGGCCGGAGACCACCTGGGCATTCATCCTATCGGGCCACAAATCAGTGTGTTAACAGCTCGTGTACAATGGCCTGTCAGAACGAGCAGGAGGTACCTTTGCTGCTTCTACAGAATGGTCAGAAAGTGATTTTTCCTTTTTTGTTGTTTGGGGTTTTTTTTTGGTTTTTTGGTTTTTTGGTTTTTTGGTTTTTTGGTTTTTTGTCCCTGGGACAGGAAGAAATGGATATTACTTTAAACGTGGAGGAACGCAGCACTATTTAACGACTCCTGGATGATCCCAATAAGTTTGCGGGGTCAGGGTTAGAAGCAGGTAACCGTACAAACACACTTCCGTGCGTACAGGTGAGGGGTTTTTTTGAGTGGAGGATCATGGAAGGAAACTATCAGGAGTGCAGCTTTGTGGGCGTTTTGTTGATGACTGCGTCAGGAAAACGGTCACAGTTTTGGGCTGAAATCCTCACGCTGGGAGATGGGGCTCTGCGTTGTCATCTGGAGAGCCACGAGAAGTTTCCACAGACTCCAGCAAAGGCCCAGCACAGGTGGGATCAAAACTGGGAAGCTGTGACCACAACTCAGCATAAAGGAGCTTCAGCTCCACCACGGGTCACGTGTCCTTCAGGAGGATTTGATGTTAGAGACCTGCTGCTCACGTATGACCCGTATATTAACATTTACACCGCCGTGCAGCAAGGCACACAAGAATGTTTTTCATACTCCTGACTTTCAGATGTGCTCCCACAGACAGAGCAGCTCCATTATTGGGTCCCAGATAGTAAAATGAAAGCTCTTACAGAGAGGGGACTCACACAATGACCTATTCAGATTAAAACTTGTATGTCCAGCCCCTCTTTTAGAGCAAGAGACACTCTATCAGCAGCCAGACAAACAACAACAAAAAAGAGCAGATATTTTAATATTGCGGCCATTTCCTGGCTTGAGGCATCGTCCAATCAATCTCATCATTCATTCCTATAAGGGTTTCCAGTTACCCACCCCTAACCCACACCCACACTGGCACTGGAAGGGTGACCCATCCCCAGGGACAAAACATAAGTAGCAAATATCCAGTATCTTGTAAGAACACAGAGGTGGATCTGGTATAAAACACACCTCACCACTCCAACACAAAGAAACCAAGACCACAACGACTGTAATTTCATTTCTCTGAACCCCTCACAGCAGGGATGAAGCGCAGAGCCAGCGGGAGCAGGGACATGGGGAAGAGGACAGGGATATGGCTCAGGTGTGCAGGGCTGGGGTCAGGAGAGCCAAGGCACAGGTGGAACTGGAAGGGTTCACAAGGGGTGTGAAGAGTGACAAGATGAGTGCAGAGGTGAGAAAGAAAAGCCAAGGAGACATCAAAGTCCCTACCACTGCTAGCAAAGAGAATTTGGGCATCACTGGATGGACCTGAACCGTGACAACACCTCTGTGGCCTGACGAGATGCATCCCACATCCTGAGGGAGCTGGCTGGTGTTGCCAAGCCACCTGCCATCGTATCTGAAAAGTCACAGCGCTCAGGCGAAGTCCCCAGTGACTGGAAAATGGGAAACATCACTCCTGTTTCTGAAAAGGGGGGAAAGGAAGACGCAGGGACCGACAGGGCAGTGAGCCTCACTCCTGTGCCTGCGAAGGACGTGGAAATATCCCCGTGGAAGCAATGTTCAGGTTACATGCAAGAGAAGGAGGTGATTTGAGACGTCCAGCGTGGCTTCACCAAGGGCTCTGTGTCCAGGGGAGCCCTCAGGGCTCTGTCTTGGCCCTCAGCACCTTCACCAAAGGAGATGAGTGGAGCACACCCCCAGCAGGTGACACCGAGCCGAGGGTGCAGTGACACCCTGAGTGACAGGATGGCATCCAGAGGGACCTGGACACCCCAGAGCGGCCCGTGGGGATCTCAGGAGGGGTCACCAGGCCAGGGGCTGCTGCTGGCCCTGAGGCAGGGCAGCCCCGGGCTGGATCCAGGCTGGGGCTGAGCAGCTGGAGCAGCCCTGCGAGGAGCCCTGGGGGTGCTGGGGCAGAGCTGGCACCCCAAACCCCTGTGCTGGGCTGAGCCCCAGCCTGGGCAGCAGGGCAGGGGGGATTCTGCCCCTCTGCCCCTGGGCTCAGGTGAGAGCCCACCTGCAGAGCTGCCCCAGCCCTGGGCCCAGCACAGGGAGGAGCTGGAGCTGCTGCAGCCAGGCCAGAGGAGGCTCCAGGATGAGCAGAGGATGCAGCAGCTCTGCTGGGAGGAAAGGCTGCCACAGCTGCCATTGTTCCCCTGCAGAGGAGAAGCTCTGGGGTGACCTCACTGTGGCCTTGCAGGGCCTGGAGGAGCTGCAGCAAAGATGGAGAGAGACAATGGCCAAGGGCTGGAGGGACAGGAGCCAGGGAATGGCTCCCAGTGCCAGAGGGCAGGGATGGGTGGGATATTGGGCAGGAATTGTTCCCTGGGAGGGTGGGCAGGCCCTGGCACAGGGTGCCCAGAGCAGCTGTGGCTGCCCCTGGATCCCTGGCAGTGCCCAAGGCCAGGCTGGACACTGGGGCTGGGAGCAGCCTGGGACAGTGGGAGCTGTCCCTGCCATGGCAGGGGTGGCACTGGGTGGGCTCTGAGGTCCTGTCTAGCCCAAACCATCCCACGACTCCACAACTACCACTTTTCAAACAGAAGCATTTGGAGCTTGATGGAGCTCCGTGTCTGGTGAGAGATGCATTAAATAATAAACCTGGTGGAGATGCCACTCCCACAGCACGTCCTGGCAAAGAAGCCAGCAAGGCTGCCGTGAGAAACGTGAGGGAAATAGTTCAGATCCTGATGGCCACATCCCTTAATGACCCCATTTCTGCAGGCTTTGGGTGCTGAAACATCAGCACATGGTACCTGCAGTTTCTGTTCTCTTCCCCTTTATGCTCTGTTATTATAATTAGCCCCTCACACCACTTTGTGGTCAAGAAGTGCATTCATGACACTCATGTAAAATGTCAATGCAACAAAGAAAGCGTTTAATGTACGGTGCTCACAGAAATGTTACTGCTGCCTCCTTAACATGTATCACTTTTCACTGAGTTACCCCGAAAATGCAAAGCAAATGGTTTTATTACACAAAGTGCCGTAGCACTCTCGGTTGCTAAAATGTCATTTGGAAGCTGAAAATGGCAGAGGCAGGGCAACATTAGAAATGAACATTTCAGTGCTCTCTTTTCAAACCTGCAGAGGAGAATAAGTTCAGCAATCATAAATTTCCACTTTCTTTTTATCGTCGTTAGAAATTTCTCTGCCTACAGCCCAGTCAACAGCAATTCAGTCGTGATTCATGGGTTTAGAGCCTGAATTATGACAAAAGGAGTCATAAATTGCAGGAATTATTTTACTTTAAAGATGATGGAGTATCTACTCTGACCAGAAGACTTTTAATCCATTATATTTCTTAAATAAATATGCCTGGGCAACTAATCACTTGCTATTAGCACTCTCCTATGATCACTTCAACTAACATAACAGTGTATCACTTAAATAAACTGGCGATGTGAACAGGGTGGATTTATGGGCTTTAATTTCTCAGCTCACACTTGTCTCTCTTGCATTTAAAACAAATACCAGAGTGTAGCCGTTGGCTGATGTTTGTAGAATCCATTTGTTCCATGTTTTGAAAGCAGCTGTAGTGTTCATCAGCCAGTTTGGGATTGAGTTATTACAAAAAAAAAAAACCAAAACAACAACAACCACCACCACCAAACAAAAAAACACCAAAAACCAAAAAAACAACAAATAAACAAAAAAACCCAAAACCAAACAAAAAACTCACCAAACAAACCCAATTAATAAAAAGGTTACAACAACTGCCTCTGGATTACATGGTAGCATTGGAAATATATGTATTTTTTTTAACTTTCATGATGACATATTTCTTTTCCAACGGAAAAGGCATATCCATCAGCTGGTGTTAGACAACGCAAGTTGTACCTCAGGATATTTGAAAAGAAAAACAAAAATCCAAAACCCAGACATGCTTCAAGGATAAAAACAAAAACAAAATTAAAATTTTACTATGAAAAATCTTACTGAATCTGGTGGCAAAAGATGTATCTTTTAAGGCAACTCTTCCTCAAAGATGACCTCACCTCTGCAGCAGTTTCTGTGCCTCACCTTTCCTAAATATATTCAGAAGTCTCCCAGGGCAGGAGAGTCGAAGTGCCTGGGGAGGATGAGGAAAAATCAACCTCTCCTCTCTGCTCCATCTGGGTAAATCCCAAATCCACTGGCACTTCCCACCTGCCACCAGAGCTGAAGAGAGACCAGACCCTTGCGTTTTAACTGATGGTTTGAAACAAATAAAATAAAGGACAAATTTAAAAAAATAATTAAAAAAACTTAAAATACCTTCATCTCAAGCTGATCCAAATTTTGGCGTTTCCAGTGAACTCAAAAATTACTTTGAGATTAAGCAATATGTTCTCATTCCTGAGAAATGACTTTGCTTTGGATTTAGACTTTTAACTTAAAGGAAATGTGGAACAAAAATCTTGCCTAAATGGAAATCCCCAAAATAATCTGAAGTAATGCTTGGATTTCCGTTTTCTTCCTGCTTCCAGCTTTTCCTGGACTTTCTGGGATTTTTTTTTTTTTTTGGTAGGACAAATGACTTGGCAAAAATTAAATTTCAGTTTCTAAAAGCTACGATGTCACCACATCTCTGTGTTTCATAGAAAAAATATTTTAGCCAGTTCTAACCAACTAATTAATGTCCTATGGGCAGCTATAGTAAACACAGCTCAGAAAGTGGTTATTTCCCATTAATAATGAATCCAGCAGTTGAAAGGGGAAATAAATACCATTTCCCTGTTTGATTGTGGGGCAGCATCTTCTCCAGTGCCCAAGAGATCTGTCATTTATCAGCCCATTAACCCAAATAAGGAGTTGGTTTGAATTCAGGCACCTGTTGCTGAGAAGGTGTTTGGGGAGGATCAAGATTAAAAAAAAAAAACAAAACAAACACTATTTTTATTAGCTGGAAAGGTACAGGTCAGCTGTATTTTATCAGTGATTTAAATTTCCACATTTTAACTGCAGGCATCACGAAATTAATTTCTGGTCTCTGCGAGTGAAAACCAGAACTGACTAAAAGGGCAACCACTTACACACTCTCCCACATAATTGTTTTAAGTATCTATCAAAACTGATTTAAATCAAGCAAAAAAAAACCCTATTCCCCCCCCACCAAAAAAAAAAAAATCAACAAAATTAGGATTAATTCTGTGTTTGGTTTTCTTACAAGCGTTTTTCAGTATTTCCAGACTGCTGCTATGCCACTAAGACTTTAAATAATTGAAGGCATTGAAATAGGAGCTTCCTCCTCTGTGTGGGTCTGGGCTTGTCCTGCGAAGCCAGAGTCAGAATTTGTTTTTAGGAAGCCCTTGTGCAGTCAGCAGCAGTCAGGGCATCTGCTCTGGGCTCACTCGAGAGAATGAAGTTGTCCACGCAGTAAAACTGGAATTTGTGTGGTGATTCAGCCTAAAAACCCAGGCCAGTCCCCACCCCACACATCCCCCTCGCACCACCCCCCAAAATTAATTAACATTCTTGGTGCTGCAGGAAGGAAGTATTTTCTGCAGAATCCAAATATTCGCCTCTCTTTAGCTTGCCAGCGTTTTTAGGGAAAGCTCCGTGTTTTCAGGTCAGTGGTCGATGGAATTCTTCTAACAGCTGCCTCCTCCTGTTCATCCCTATCTGTCGGTAGAGTAAACTCTCCTCTGGTTCTTCGGGAGCAGGACAATCCTGCAGTGCTGTGCTGTGTGAGGCAGGCATGGGCTGCCCTGAGCCTGCCAGGAAGCTGCCCCTGACACCAGCAAGGGGCTGGACCAGGGCACCTTCAAGGTCCCTTCCCACCCAGATCTTCCTGTGGGCCTGTGAATAATTTAAAGTTAATTTTGCTTCGATCGACACCCACAGACCGCGCCCCGGTTAATCGAACACGTCCCGTGGTTCAGGCCCTTGGTGTCTGGCTTTCCTGCCACTCTCCTGAGCTCTGGTCCACCAGCACACAGGGAGGAGTCCCCCAGGAACCATCTCCATCACCTCCCACCCTCCACCCACCGGGTTTCACCCCAGCCCAAATTGCCCCTCACCCC
The DNA here is from genome assembly GCA_013397845.1 of Melanocharis versteri. Classification (NCBI taxonomy): domain Eukaryota; kingdom Metazoa; phylum Chordata; class Aves; order Passeriformes; family Melanocharitidae; genus Melanocharis; species Melanocharis versteri. Next base: position 60,544 of record VZTG01008188.1, on the reverse strand, counting down.
TTCAGTGAGCAGGGATTTTGTGCTACGCTGCTCGCACGTTGCTCAGGTCTCTCCCTAAAACCTCTCCCCTCTGGCTGAAACACTGCACCCCACCAAAAACCACCACTGGAGCAGAATCCCAGTGTTCTGGGAGGAAAACAAGCAGCTTACAGCATTTCTGTGCTCCAGTCAGCCTTGCCTTCCCCACTCCATGAGAACAGCATCTCCGAAAGGCTGGATTCCTCCTTTTATGTGGCCATATGCTCTCGCTGTAACTATGTTCTTTTCATAACAACCACACATTATTAACCCCAGGAGACACAAACTTCATTTTAACATTTTCCTGTAAGCGCTGTGCAAACCTAGGGTATTAATACTGGTGTCTTTTTCTCCCCACTCTGCTTACACTTTAAGTATGAAGAGATGGTAAGTCAGTCTAAAAAAAAAAGAAAAAAAAACCCGAAATAAAAACTCATCCAGTGCGGAGCATCCAAATCTGAATTAATTTCTGGTAGAAAAGAGTGTGCAGGTGGTAAAACATCTGTTCTCTCTCTGGGCTTTAGGTATCCAGCACTGGCTTGTGCTTTGCAACTCTTCTCCCATATGTGTCTCCTGCAGGAGGTTTAACACTTACTTGTTGGACCCTCCACAGCATTCTTAAAATCAGAACAGCCAAAATGCTTAAGCAGTAAATGATAATATTATTTCCCAGAGTCTGCAGTGAAAACTCCCCTCGAAATTCTCACTCTGGGTTGCACGAGGTTGTGTGACTTGTCTGGCAGAGAAACCAGTGCCCAGGTTGTAATTGTAATTCAATTGTAAGCGTAATTCACCCACTGACACAGACCCAACACAGCGCTGAACAGCAAACAGAAATCCTTCTGGCCCTTGCTCCTGCACTTTGGGGAAAAAGGTTTGTATCAGGAGATCTCAGAAAACCCTGTGATGTCTCGCAAGTCTCAAGCTGAGGCCTGTCAGGGTATAATTAACAGATGTAGACAGCCCCTATCTCAGCATGACTAAGCTAGTCTTACACCGGATAAGCCAGAATTATGTTTGTTTTCGTTTCACAACACGTTCGTGATTTTAATGAACTCGTGTGAGATAGGAACAGGAGAGGGAGGTACCGTGACCAGTCCTCCTCCCTGAGCTGCTGGGCCTGGTGTGCCAGTGGAGGCAGATCAGGAACCAACTGCACTGCAAACAGCTTCCCTATGGATTGGGGAATTGTGGAGGGCATGGGGAAGAGGAGAGTGTCAGCCATGGGATGGCAGGAGCAGGGCAGTGATTGTCCCCTGTGCTGGCACTGCTGAGAGACCATCTCAGATCGTGGGCACAGCNATTCCTGGAGGTGGCACTCAGGGCTGGGGACAAGGTGGGGACTGGGCACAGGTTGGACTCCGGGATCTGAGAGGGGTTTTCCAGCCTCAGTGATCCTCAGATTCTGTGATTCTGAGAGGGAGCAGGCAGCTACTGGGGCTGATTCCCTGGGACCAGGCTTGTTACCATCCATCTAGGATTAAATCAACAGCCATAACAACAAAGTCTCTTGCACTTCAGTCCAAAAGCACTTGGCCACACAAACCAAACACAATTAGTGAAATGTGTCTCTCAGGCCGAAACACAAGAAATGATGCAAATGTGTAAAAAGGTGAGTGGAGGCCAAGATGTTTTACAAGACACACGGGTAGCCAGGAGGCTGGAACACAAGGTAGACCTTGTCCAGCTGTAAGGTTGCAGTTCTTGGAATAAAAAACACATTTTCCTTGTGCTGACCAACAACAAGAAGCCTAAGGATGCTCTGAACCTGCACCTGTGCCTAACATCACCTTTTTTTGGGCTGACACCTGTCCATGGTGTTGACGTGCACAGCAAAAGGCTTTTCTGCTGCAGTGGTGGAAAACACACACACACTATCTAAAAAGGGATTGTATGGTCCCCTGAAAGTGTCGCGTTTAAATATCTGAATTTGGGAGTTTCTGGCTCTGGCTGGAACACAACCCACTTTGTTGTGTCAAACACCTTGTCAGAGCAGTACTGCAGCCTCTGGGGGATGAAGAGGAGATGATTTGGTGCAGGTCCAGACTCAGCAGTGGCCTGGGATAGAAGGACACCAGGAGCACATTCAGTGCTTTTGTACGCCCAGAGAGAGCTGCACAGGTGAGAGAAGGGCAGGGAGATGAGCACCCACCTTCCCATAAATCCACCCAGCAGCATTCCCCAGCTCCATCACAACACCCACAGCAGCGAGTGCAGCAATTTCCCAGCTCTCTTGCAGCTGCCCTACTCCCCAGGCAGGGCACAGGTCAGGGATCTGCACCCACAGGGACAGCCACTGCCAGCTCACATCTGCCCACAGCAGAAAAAAGGCAATAATTGTGACACTTCTCCCCTCAGTGCTCTCCCATGCCCCCAGACACTGCCAGCCCTGGGGACCTCCCGGGCCAGCACTTGGTGGCCTTTTTCCAGAGCACTTGACCCATTCCCTGGGGAGCTGTGCTGGCTCTCAGCACCCACTCTGTCTGCTGGCAGCGAGCTGCTTCCTGCTGTTTGTTTAGGTTTGCTCATTTGGTTTGTTAGTCCCTCTCCAGCTCTGCTTGAAGCCCCGTTGTCGCTCCCTCAAGCATCCCCACTGCCTTTTGCTCCCTCCCAAACCCGTTTTGTCCACGCCACAGCCCTCTCACACGCCCTTTGTGGGTGGCAGACATCTGGGGATACCAAAACGGGGCCCAGCGTTTCTGCTGGTGATTTTGGAAGGTCACAAAATGATCCATCAAATGTCCTAGAACGGAGTTTCTGGTGGGACGATGTGCAGGTCTTCAGCCAACCCCGTATTAAATTAAACTCAATTAGTGAGTTTAACCCAGAAGTCATCCCAAGTCCTGTTTTTGTCACGCCTGGGTAGCGTAGAGCATCCCTCAGCAAATGAGAGCAGGAGGAGAGGGAGGATCCCTTGCACTGCACCCATCTCGAGCACTGGGGACCCCAGTGGTACCAGAGGCTGCAGCCTGGGCTCTTCCCTCCCGTAAATAAAAACATCAACCTCCTGTTTTTCAGGGATTACCCCAATCCTCCAAAGCACAGCCAAGGGAGATCCCTTTTCACACATCGCCCTAAACATCAGAGCCCTCCTGTCCCTGAAGTGCCTCTGTGCACTGTTGGGCTCCTAATCTGCCACCTTGGCCAGTTTTATGCCCTTTAAAAGTGATGTTTTTGTTAAGAAAGCACACAGCTCACATCCTTGCTGCCCTGAAGCCTGCACAGGGTTTGGGGTTGACTGCAGTGCAGTGAGGACTCGACTCATCCGTCCCCCTCCCCAGGAAAACTCTCTCAAGCAATTTCGTGCCACAGTGGAAAGCAATTCATTACGAAAGGGCTGCAGCAAAAATCTGGCCAGGCAAATGAAGAAAAAACACCACTGTCAGTAGAATTTATAGAGGCATTTTCAAGGGCCTCAAATGGATTTCATTTTTCCAGTTTTCTTTTCAAATTGTAATTTCAGGGCTAGGTGTGGAGGAAGTTTTTTGGCAAATCAGTCCCAGTGAGGGGCAGGGTGAGTGTGCCACAGTCACAAGGAATAGGGGAACAAAGGGACTCAGGCCAGCCCTGCGAGGTGTGGACATCAATTTGAGAATTTTCCTCTGAGGTGGGAAACAGAAATCCACCACAAAACAGTAAAAAGCTTCCCAGAATGTGCCCGCCTCTGTTTCAGCCTGGTTTTTAGAATTTCCCTCAAAATCACTTATGTACAGAGGAGATGGATATGAAGAACCCATTGTGGAACCTAGATATATTTTCTGTGAAATCAGAGACTGCGTCTTCTGTGCTTCTTCTCATGCTGGTTAAGTTAAGTTAAGTTAAATTTCTCATTTTAGGGTCTTGAAGTGGAGTGGTTAAACCAAACGGGGTCACCCTCACACACGTCATTGTTTTGAGAACTTGCCAGTGGGTTTTGTGCATCAAATTTCGGTCTGGGATGCCTGATTTGGGGAGTTTGACTTGAGAGATTTCCCTTCTGCAGGAGCCTTGAGGAAGTCTGAAGGTTTCATGATCAGGACCTCTGCTGCTCAGGAGGAACACAGCTCCATCTACACCTCTGGTTAGGCTTAATTAAGCAAATACATCTCCTGAAAGATGCAAAATCCTGGCCTGAAGGCAGCTGAACCATCCACTGAAACTGGTGACAGCAGCAGGAAAGGCCCTTGCAGCAGCTCCACTTGGAGAAAATTGCCAGCTCGTTCCTCCACTCAAAACTGAAAGCAAAATCAAGATTTTTGAAAGGATTAAAAAAACCCCGAAACAACCAAACAAAAAGCAACATTGCAAAACAACAGCTCATTCTGGGCTCGCAGCAGCTCGTTACGGAGCAGTTGCAATTAATCATCGTCCGGTTTGTCCGTGGAGCCCGGCTGAAGCCAAAGTGGGAGACACAGCATTCCTGGGAGCCGTGGTGAGGAGCCCTGTCCCATCCTTCCAAGCCTTGCGTGAGCCTGAGCGAGACGGGCTGCGAGAGGCCAGGGGCCAGGCAGAAATCATTCCACCTCCTCCATGCCTCTGGAAATAAAATATTTCTCGCCCTAAGTCAGCTCTGATTAATTTATTGCAGAGGTTCAGGTTAAGACGCCTCAATTGCTCTTTTGTTCCCGGGAAGACGCCTCTTGTTTTTTATGGGTATTTATTAGTGCGGCTCGCCGGCAGCTGATTTCATTTCCCATCTCCCTGGGTTTTGGCTCCCTGGTGGGAAGGGTGGAGTCATGGTGTCTCCTCCACCACAAGGAGCTGCTCAGGACCAGACCCTGGGCTGTTCCTTTCCCACAGCCTGTGAAATAAACGTGGTCGGCCAGGCAAGCCTTGAACACGACCAGCTGAATCAAAGCTGAGGCTGAAGAAAAACGGAATGAATGGCAAGGATGCCTCCAACTCACAAGTGAAAAAAAAAAAAAATCCGTAGCGTAGTGGATCTTAACTTTCACTTTTCCTGGGTTTAGAACCCCCAGACTGGAGTTTCCTGGGCACGGGAGCTGGGGATGGCCTGACCCGAGCAGAAGGGTGGTGCTGCTTGCTGCTGAGCTTCCTCCACTCTCAGGTGAACAATTCATGGCTAACAGGAGGCAAAGGGCTCGCTCATCCTCAGTCAGGGCTACCAGGTGATGGTTGCTGCCTGGCCAGGCTCCAGGAAGGGTGAGGATGATCTTCCCCCTCCACAGGAAGGGAATTAACCCCGTGCTCACTCTGTGGAAATGCTGCTGGAGAGTATTGTCAACACTTGCCTTCCTAATAGGGCAGGAATGCAAAACCCTGAGCGCAGCATTTCACATTTTGAATATTTTTAATGACTTTCCAATGTAAGAACTCCTGCGCTCCTCTGTCTCCTTGTTCCCCTGCTGCATAAAAAGCTCTCCCAGTGTCTTTGTAAACTTGAGGTGAACGGGCCTGTGAATAGTCCTGCAAATATTTTTTACTGCCTTTCCCTGTTTTTTCGTGGATGTGAGTCTGGAGGACAGACCGTCTCCAGCCTTTTCTGCTTAGAGCTCTGGCTTTTGGTGAAAATTGAGTTTTAACATCATCTTTCAACTACCTTGGAAGCCAAAGAGGACCTTGCAACATCCCAGACAGAAAGGGCTACACGAGGAAATCGGGGTGGGTGATTAAACTGATTAAACCCAGGGCTTAACCCTGGTCTCTCGACCAATGGGAATCAGAACCATGCACCAGAAATGAGATGCAGGACTTCAAAGCCATAATTAAATAAGCAGGAAAAAAGGGACAATGTGGTGTTATGTCATTTACTCAGAGCAACATAGGTGCCACGTGCTGTACTGATGATTATTAACTGAATACTACAGCAATAGCTGCATAAATACAGATATTTAAACATGTAATTTCATGCCCTTCACAGAGTGGATGTCTACCTCTGGACATAAATTTATCCCATCAAATATTCCTCTCAGACTCTCTCAAATGAACAACAGCTCTGTGTGAGAGAGGAAGATAACAAGGACAGCATTTTTCAGCTGCAGTATTAAAGTGGCTTCATGTGTTTGTTTCCTGCCCGGGAAGGGTATCCCAGCAAGGAGCCACTGGTTTGACTCCCAAAAAGCTGAAGCTCACAAGGAAACCTTTACAGAGATGATCTTCAGAGTCCCCTTCCAAAATCACCTGTCCAGAGACCCTGTGAGGCCGCAGGAATGGTGGCAAAATTCTCCTTGGCTAAATATTTCTGTACAAGGCAAACAGAGCCATAAAAAAAAAAAACCAAAATGGGGCTTGCTTTACTTCCTTCCCAAGAAGGAGCCTTAAAGTAGAATGGTCACCCTTTTTATCCAGGGCTCGCACAAACATCACCTTGGATGATACTAGAATTCAGGGAAAAAAAAGGAAAAAAAAAAAAAAAAAAAAAAAAAAAAAAAAAAAAAAAGAAAAAAAAAGGAAAGAAAAAAAAAGTGATTTCTGGTTACTGTTGTCACCTCTGACGAGTGGGACAGCACGAAATCCAAGACCAGACAGTGCCAGGCTCACCAGATCCACATCTTCCACAGGTTTCACTGCAATTCCTACTTTCCATGCCAATGCCACTGGTGAAAATGCTGAATGAGATTGACCCCAAGACTCATCCCCAAGGATCCCCAGCAGCAATCCTCCTCCATCTCAGGATCTTCCTTCTTAGAAGCGTTGTTTTTTAAAAAGACAGAGAGCTTCATTCTCCTAACAGCAGCAGATTAATACTGATGATTTTTATGAATTAAATTGATTCTGGAGTGTAATTATAACAGCAGGGAAATCATTTAATGGCCAGCGAAGCAGGAAAATTCAGATGTTGACCAACATTATATGGAAAAAAATATGAGATGGAGGATGACAGATCACCAAAAGGAAACTTAGGAGAAAGATTTTAGGGGAACACAGACTTTGAGAAGAATAAAATTAGAGCAGGAAAATATTTAGTAGGAAAGTTTTACCAGCCCCTACTGAGAGGACTGATGGTTGATCCTCTCTCAGAAGGGTAACCAGCTCCTGGGCCTTTTTCTCTATTAAGATTGCTCAGAAGAAGTTGAAATGTCTCACCCTCAGTCTCCAAGCAGCACGGACATGCTTTTATTGCCTTGTTTTCCTTCCATTTTGACTTCGCTGTTCCCGTATTTTATTTTTCCCAGAAAATCGGAAGAAAAAAAAAAGCATCTTTGCCTTAAGCATTTATCAGCACCTGAATCCCCACGTGTAAAGACTTTTTCTTTCCTCAAGCACCTCCAGGCTGATGCATCAAGCTGCAGAAGCTGTCAGAGCCAGCGACACCACACTGAATATTTCCAGAGAATCACATTTATACACGCAGTCATTTATACATCACAGGCACAAATAGAGGGAGAGTCTGGTGCACACACAGACACACACACACACAGGTGTCTGCTTTTGGGAATAATAGTGAGAAGGCAGTTAAAATAGTGATACAGATTGTCAAAACATTACCTCAAAATCAAACTGACATTATCATCCCAAAGGCAATACTTTATGCAGCACTTCCTCAAGAACTGATGGTTTGGTTGGTTTGGTTTTTTTTTTTTCTTTTTTTTTGGTCCAGAACTTTCTTTTTCTTCTCTTGAAAAGGAATATTTTGGAGCTGTGCTTTTCAGAATTTACTGGATAAACTCAGACCTCAAGTAACAAAATGTTTTGCATGAAAACATACATTCTGTTTAAGCAGTTACATTTCAGGTATAAAACCCTAGATGAGTCCAAACCTTTAATGAAAACATGTTTTTCCTTCTGTAAAACAACTGCGTGTTTTATCTTCGCCCAAAAATACAGCTCAAACTGTTGAAAAAAAAAATTACCTGGGAAACCATTTGTAGCTCAATATCAAGGAGAAGTGTCAATAAAGGATCTTTGGAATTTGATCTGTGATTCTTAACTTTGGTTAACTTTACTGCCTTGAAAAAAATCAGTTTCTGGGCATTTCTGTCTATTTTGTCTCCAGTAATTTTGGGTAGGGAAGAAGCAGTTGAGTGATCTGACATCTCACTGGCAGTTTCACTGGCACACCTGGAAAACCTGGTCTTGTAAACACTGAGCCAGAGAACCCTGCTCACAAAACAAGTCTAAGTTTGTTGGATCTGCTGAAGAGGAGGGCGAATGGAGTGAGGAATAAATCCAGAACTGTTCGTGGAGGGATGGCAAAGACCTTGGCTCTTGGCTTTTCTCAGAGACAGCCAAGCAACATATTAATTTAGTTAGTTATTTAGTTAGTTATATTAATTATTAATTATTAATTAATAATGAATTTAGTTTTTATTAACAAGCCAAGTATCATATTAATTTAGCAGGTTTTAAAAATATGTATGTTATGTGGCCTTACTGCAGAGTTCCCCTCCCAAAGAACACGAGTTAATTTGAAATAGGTTTTACCTGTCTTGCCCAGTTGGACCAGTGGGAGGAATGAGTTAGAGGATAAACCAGACATCCCCGCTTCTCTCACGGACAAATGCACTTCCTGAGGGAGTTTCACTGATTTCCTGCAGCTTTTGCAATTTTACCTCTGCTCCCACGCGACGAAAGACCCACACAGATCTGAACTGGTCTGGGGACTGGCGGGATTTTTGCCTCTTCAAAGTCAACTGGGAAACGGAAACTCATCAGAAAAACAGCAGTTTCTCGGACAAATCTCCAGGAAGGAGGATTTCACCACCACTTCCCAGGTGGCTGAGGACACTGACTGGTTGTCAGGAGGTTCCCAGGGGAGAGGAGGTGCAAGCAGGCTCAGCTGGGTGGAAAGTGGCTCTGCACCAGGGCTCGGCTCCCCAGACAGCACAGCTGAGCTCACACAGGCCAAGGTGGGTGTCCCCCACCACCTGATGCTCTGCTCAGCTCCTGGCCTGACTCTGCAAACCTCAAAAAAACAAAAAACAAACAAACAAAAAACCAAAAAAAACAAACAAACAAAAAAACAAAACA
>VZTG01008188.1:27652-50541 GCA_013397845.1 Melanocharis versteri | reverse complement strand
AAAAAAAAAAAAACACCAAAAAAAACCAAAAACAAGAAACAAAACAAACCAAACCAAACAAACAAAACCAACCAAACACAAAAAACCCAAAAAACCACAAAAACACCCCAAAAAACACCCCAAAAAACCCAAAACAAAAAAACCAAACCAAAACAAAAAAAACCAAAAAACCCACAAAAACAAACAAAAACCCCACAAAAATCAACCAAAAAAACCACAAAAAACCCAAAAAACCCCACAAAAAACCCAAACCAAACCAAAACAAAACAAAAGAAAAAGAAATGAGAGAAAAGAATAAGCACTCTGACAGACTTTATTACACATGCCAGCGGAGTGTAACATTTCCTATTTGCACAACAACAACATTTTACTGTTAGAAACCCAACAGTTTCCCGAGAGCTGGGAGTTGTGTGGGATGTTCAGCTCCATTTACCTCCATTTTCTGCTGCAGGCACAGTCAAGCCAAGCTCTGGCACTCCGGGTTAGGTCATGGAACATTCTCATTTTAAAAATGAAACCATATACAAGCTTTTGCTGAAAGCATTGTCAGATCAGCACTGGAAGATTTTAAATCAGGCCGTGCCCATGAATGGGTGCATGAATGGCTCCTTTGTGGCCCTGCCACTTCCCAGGCACAAAGCCTTTTTAGCAAGCAAAATATTTTGGCCATTCTTATTTTTGCTGTGTGATTTATAACACTGTCCCGAAGCCCTTTGTGAATTTAAAACGCTGTGACCGTGTTTTTTCAGAGAGGAATGCTTAAATATAATATTCCCAGATCCCCATGCTCTTGTATGAAGCCTGCAAATACTGACAGGGATGCTTTTTGCTGAATATAGGATGGAATTCTGGCAGAATCAGAGCCATTCCAAAAATACCAAGTGTTTCACCAAAGAGCTTCACAACCCACAGAGCACAGAGGATTCCAGTGGCTGACTCCTGTGGGATTCCTTCTGCAGAAAGAACTGGATCCTTCTGTCTTAAACAAGAATGGATTCAGGCTCTTAAAACTGCAAAGCACAAACCTGAGGTCCACCTTCAGGTCTCCATTCTGACCACTGAAGGTAAATGCACGTTAACTTTGCCTTTGGTGAGGCTTTAAATCCAAATGAATGCAACAGTCTGGGGCAAGACAAGCTCAGGTATTAACACACTTTGGTAACTACTGCCTTTACTCATAATGTCTAACAAATAAAGACAAATTTGATGTGTTTTTCAAATGCATTTTATTTTTTTTTTTTAAGAAAACGCCTTAAGGAAAAAGCTGAAGTATCAAAAATGACAGTTTTTAAACGGTGTGGGTTTCTTCAGAAAGTTAAAACGGAGTCAATATAAATTCATTAGCACTTTACTCCCGAAAGCAAGAACACCTTACAGTGCCTCCCTTCGAGTAAAAGGACATTTCTTTGTATGCTCTGAGTCAGGAGAGACCATTCTAAACTCACCCCTGAACCTCAAAGAAAGCTGATTTATCCAGAGCTGGGCTGGGCAAGGTGGAGTACAGCGGTATTTTGGAATCACTTCACGCCTGGTGTCTGGGAAATGCTTGATCCTGAGCACAACCAGAGGCTGTGGGGATGCAAAAACACACCGGCTACATGTCCTCGAAGAGGTCTTCTGGCTCACAGGAGTTTTCCAGGGTTTCCAGATCCCAATCCGGGCAGCGCTGCCCCGACGCCGCCTGCGAGGCCGGGCCGGGCCTGGAAACAAAAAGCAGAGGGCTGTGAGGCAGATTTTCAAACAGGTGTAGGTAATTCCGACATATTTCAGTTTTGTTCAGGCCACATCTAAGAGGAAAGAGGCTTCTGGGAGACCTGACCACTCGCTGAGGTGGCAGGGGCAAAGCAAGCAGACGAAATTCAGTTTATGAATGTCACAGCTTCAGCCGTTCTGTTACAATTCTTTTAAAACACCCTGAGAACGACCACTTCACCCACAATTTCCACGTGGAGAGCTAGGAAGAGCAGCACAGATGCAGAAATCATGCTAAGACACCACGTTCCCAACTTCTGCTCTCTCTCCAAGATGTGATTCCAGCCAAGACAGCTCTGCCTTTCTGCCTTGGGAAGCTGGTGCATCCTGCGTTTCCAAAAGAAAATATGGGCATTTGCCCTGAATCCTGCAGAGAAACCTTTTCTTCTGCGAGTTTAGAGGAGATTTATCAGTCACAGGGGTGTGTAGTTCCAGTGACAAGGCATTCCAGGTCAGCATCAGTCAGTGCCTTGAAAACGAGACGTGATCTCCTCGGCTCAGGACCTGGCTGCAGGGAATGGGTGTGGGAAGCAGGGATCACACCTGGTGTGCTGTACTGCAGGACTTGGGGCTGGCTGGAGCTTCGTCAGAGTTTATTGCACTGCTCAGGTTTATTCCACAGGTGCAATACTGACAAAAAGGTGAAAAATCCATGTATTACCCAGGATGGGAAGAACTAGACAGGAGTGGTGGAGAGTTCCACCCCCCAGCGCTGCCCTGTGAGGACTCAGTGCAATGAGGCACACAATGAAATCTGAATTTTCAGGCTGGTTCAGGCATCTGCCTTCAACTGCTCCACATGGTAGAGTCAACACAGCTGGTCAAATTCAGCAATTTTCAGAACCAGATTTTTCCGTACCTCCTACCTAGGGATCTCTAGGGAGCAGAAGTCTCTATGAAACATGGCAATTCCAAAAGGCAGTGAGCTCCCCAAGACACCAGGCAGTGCAGGGCTCCCACTCCAGGCTCCTCAGGCCCGTGGAGGGTCAGAGCTCTGAACATTCTGGTGTTCCCTGGATCTGGGGAATGAGTTCCATTTCATCCCCCCTGTGCTCCAGGGCAACCAGCAAAAGCCCAGTGAATGCTGATTCTTGGATGCTGCCACTTCCCAAGAGCTCTCCAGTGCTCAGAAGGGTTTCCTCACCACTCTGTCTGCCACTCCAGTTCTGCAGACCCCTCTGAATTCAATACATTGCTATATTCAGATCATGGTCATTACTTTCTCTGAAAGTCTAATGAGGTTTCTCTGAGAACTCTTCCAAAATGCTCTTTTTCAGGCCTGAATAAATTGTGCCCAGGCATTTTCTTATATTCCTTTAGGCATGCAGTGACACCTAAACAGATATTTGCCTCACCAAAAGTCACTGGGATTAACTGTGAAACAGACCTGCAAGAATTGGACCCTTCACCAGTGAACTGAGAGCATCCCACACTGCTCTGGTGGCTAGAAATCAACTTATTAAAAAATAAAATATAGGCACCAAGCCCCAGCAGAGAGTTACCAGGTTCAATCACTGAAGGTGTGCTGCTCTTTCACCTTTGTGGGTCCATCTCCAGTGAGAACAACATGTGTGAACCACACAGTGTGCAGCCACATGCTGATCATTTAAATTACTTCTGAAAGGTCTCATTAGCAAATAAATTAGGCTGTGGAGGCTTTTGTGCCACCACAGGATATTTCAGGTTTGGAATTTTTTTTTTTTTTTTTTTTTTTTCTGGAGCATATGCTCATATATTATTTAGGCATAAAATAATTAAAATACCTCTGAGACCCCACATTTGCTGGCTGTGAGGTTTCAGCTGTTCCAGAGTTTTCTGGTTTGGACAAGGAAGCCTGACAGGGCTTAAGCAACGTCAACAACCATCCCACCCTCATTGGCTAAAATAACAGTTTTCAACACCATCCATGAGATCACATCTTTAAGCCAAGCCACTGTTGAGTTTTCACAGTGAGAACTATTAAGCTTCTGTGTCCTTGTAGCAACACAGTCCTCATTTAATCTCCAAAAGCTGCAGCACTGTGCCTCTGAACAAACCCAACCCCACTCGCAGAGTGCAGGCATCAGGCTCTTCACACAAAGCTCATCAGCAACTTGATTTTGGTTTTAGGACTCGGTGATTCCCACTTGCCTGGCAGTGGCTCACTGAATGCCAGCAGCCTGCTCCGTGCTGTGAAATCATTTTGGATTTCTCAGAGAGGCTGGATTACCATATCCTCATGCATAACTAAGTTAATTTCTTTAAATTGCAGCGAGTTGCACAGCCCTGTCTTGCCAAGAAGCCTGTAAGTAAGGCATTCCTCCTGAAAGTTTATTCTTCCGCTGGATCTCTTTTTTGAAGTCTTGCCTCTTGGTAAACTTAAACTCCATTAACACATCTGGAGAACTGCTGACTATAAGAGATCATTTCATATTTCCTGACATTTAGTTCATAAATTAAGACAGAAGACCAGACCCACAGCTGGTGTGAATCACTGGAGCACTAATAATGTCAGTGGAGCTCTGCTGACTGACACCAGCTGAGATTCTGGCCCCAGATCTGGAAGAAAGTGGTTACATGACTTGATATTTCTTTCCAGAGCTGAGCAGGAGCCGTGAGGAGCAGGAGACACGCAAGGCTTTCCTTACCCAACAGCACAGGAACTCAGAGCCACGCAGGGTGATGGCTCTGCAAAAGCTGTACCAAAAAAACCCTTTATTTTCTGGTTTTCTGGAAAGATGAAGTGTCCTTGCATTTTGCTGTGCCTGCAGAGCCACCCAGCACGCTGTGGCTGTGACTCTACCCAAGCTTCTGTCCTTGAGCAACCCTCATGGGGTCTGGAAAGAGAGAAACCCTCGCAAACCAACGTGGATGGAAAGGTTTCCCAAGAAGCTTGAGTAATCCAGGATCGTGCCCTCGAACCACTGCATCATTTCCCTCATTTTTTCAGTAATTAGAATAACTGGTTCCAACCATGAGCTGGCATTTTACCAGGAGAGGGGATCTCAGCTCTCCCCATCAGCGCGTACATCTTTCCCCAGCTTGATTTAATGGTTCCCCACTTCATTTGGACAGGAATCTTTATGAAGGCTTAATGCCATGAGTAGATAATAAAACCTGATTTACACTTCCTTCAGTATCATAAAAATAGGTGGCAGCAGCAGCAGCTTGTAGACGGAGAATTATCACAGCATTAACACAGGAACATCAAATTTTTGAGGCCCCCCCCCCAAACCCTGACTAAAGCTCATGGCTGCAGCTAAAATGTTGGCCTTGAATAATAACCAACACCCCGTGGTGCTCACAGGGCTCCTGGGAGAAATCCTGACTGCCCCTGGTTGCTGGGCAAGAAGAGGAGAGTTAACCATAAAAAGAAGAAGAAATGGTGTCGTGGAGGAGGGAGGGGGGAAGCCTCTCACATGGAGTGATGCACTGAGAACACCCCGTGGAGACAGAGCTCCTTAAAATGGAATATTAAAAATGTGGGTAGGCTAAATGGAAGCTACATGCGATTAAAAATGTGATGGTATTCCCCCTCAGAGATATGCTAGAGTGACTATAATATAAGGTAAATTATAGAGGCATTTTTCTTTTTAATTCAATGTAGAATGGAAAAAGAAAATAAAATGTTTTACGTTTTGGCAGTAGTAAGAGTATTCAGCTTCCAGATATAGTTTTTGCTGGCATTTATTCCTAGAAATGATATGAAAACAGGCCCATATACTTCTAAATGATCCTGCAAAATGTAAATCCCAGCAAGTCTTGAAGAACTTGCTGGGTACACTCAACTTCATGACTTGAAATTAGAGTTGAGGGACTTTTCCCTAAGTTAGTGAAGAAACTCTGATTTTTGCTGTCGATTGCCATCACCTGAGGAGAGCAGTGGTGTCAGAGATCACCAGAGCCCAATCCATACCTGGCTCCGAGACAAATTCATAGCAGCTGGAGAAAAATACTCAGGGAACATCTGAATGGAATGATTCCTGAGACATCCAGGTGTGGCATTTCCCTGAACTCACTGCGTTGAGCAAGTCTGGTCTCGGTTGAGGTCACCAGACAGACAATGACAACAACAAACAACAACAACAATAATAATAATAATCATCTCCTTGTTCAATTTCACAGTCAATGAAGAATATTTTCAATGCAGCAACCACAAAGTTTATGTTCAACCAGGGAATCAAACGTTCCTTAAAAACCTTCTCCCTCTGGCTGGAGGCCAACCTGCAACTGCACCTGCATCCATCACCCCCTCTCACAGTGGGGTGAGCCTGGAATTCCCTCAGTAAAACACGACTCAAAGCAAAACTCCACAACCCAGGACGATTTTAAATATTGTCTTCAGCCCCTGCGAGCGACGCTCTTCATTCTCTGGGACTAGAAACCATCAGATGTGGGATGATTGTGTTTTATGCTTCTACAAGCTGCGTGGGTTTTCTTAGTTTACATATCCTTGGAATCCTCCAGAGGGGGGGGAAGTGAACTTGGAATCCCTCAAATATCCTATAAATTGACGCACTGATTGCAGCAAGAGCAAACTCACAAACAAATCTTCCAAATTGAGAAGATGCTCGTATTTATCTCTTAATGACATAACTTTTAGTATCTGACAGAATTTCCAATAACTGGTCTAGATCAGGTCTCAACATTTCTATTCATACACTCAATATTTTAGTCCTGAGAAACAGAAACTTTTTAAAGGAGTTGTATCCTTTGAGTTGCAAATTCCCAATTAACTTCAGCTGGCATTGGTGCAGGTCCTTATGTCAAGAGAACATTCTGGTTTAGCAGTATAAATACAGCCTCAGATCTTTCCATCTGATCAAACACGCTTACAGATGCTTACTAACAAAGATCTACTTGGAAATGTAATAATAGATGTCACTTACAAGGAAAAAGCCTAAACCATGTTTGTTTTAGACAAGTGGCACACATTTCTGTGGCTCATTTCCACTTAAACTCCTTCCTGCTTAAATAAACTAGACCACATGCACTTCAAGGAACACACCATCACCACTGCCTTCACTGGGGAAAAAACACAAACCTCTTAATCACAGCTACAAAACTACAGAGTAAAGGAAAAAACTTGGTTTGTTTAGGAATTTTGTCAAGGCCTTTCATAAATCCAGCGCATTGCAAATCCACTGGCAAATGCTGGGAGACATTTCTTACAGCCATTAAGCACTATTTATCACATATACATTTATATAACACCAGAACTGGCTGAACTGTGCCACAATCCTGCTCCAGGCTGTCAGATCCTGGGGCTGCTTCGTCTCCCTAACCTTTTCCTACCCCTCAGAGGGCAAATACAAACCCCTGGATTAATTTCTTATGTAGGGAATGTGTGTCCTGGTGCTCCTCTCTCTGCATCCCTGAAGGGGTCGAGGTGGAGTGTGGAGGGATGGGGTTTTCCACCCCAAAAATCTGGTGACTGCACACGGCAGCTACAACTGAAAGCCATGCTAGAACAAAGAACGCAAGAGTATTTAACTGGAGAAAAATAGGAGCTAGTTTAAAGTTAAGTCTGAGCTTGCAGAGCCTCCTGAACCGCGGGCTCAGCCTTCAGCTCTCTGGGGCCCACCCTCTGCACTGACTGCTGAAGAATGAAACCCCCCACTCCACAAATTAATAACATTTAAATTATTCTGAAAGAAGAGTCGACTAGCTCAGCATCTGTATGATGAAAATTTCCCTCTCAATACCAGGCTGGGGTACTCTGATTCAGGAGAATCCATGGACTCCACCCAAAAAACGATCTTTTAAAAACTCCTACGACCGAATGAAGCACGGTCTTTCTCCCTGCAGAACAATTTGCACACATACACCTGGGCACCATCAGGAGCCTGTTACTGCCCAGATTACCCACTATCCACAGATCTGCCCAGCAGGTTTTGGATCATTCACTTTAATCAGCTTATTGCAGACAACCACTTTGGATCAGTAGAGCATGTGGATATCACTCATGTAGGTGTTTTCTAATGATAAAATGCACTCAGAAATATAGAGCAGCAGCGAGTTCCTAATAAATCTGGGAGCAGTGGTCTGGATAAACAGGGAGCAGGATTCAATTTGCAAGCTAAGGTAGAGCAGATGAAGTATAGCAAGCTTCTCCCCACACCCCCCATTAGGTTCCTATTGAATTTGAAATTGTTTTTAGAACTCAGAACGGTGCTTTCCTCTCTGCTTCCTCTTAACTCCCATTCAACCTCTCCCTGTGCTCCTCCTGACCCCTCCCCAGCCACAGATCTGAATTCATTCATACTTTTCCGAAATGAGATCAAAGCTTTGATAATTAGGATCAAATAATCGCCTACAGTGACACCTGCGAGAGCTGAAACCTGTTCAAACACACAGGAGAGGAAAAAAAAAAACAAAAACAAAACAAAAACCAAAAAGAAGGGGACACGGCATATTCAGAGCAAGCACACACGTTCATTACTTGTTGGGTAAATGCTGAAAAAGGGTCTGGAGAATGAGATTTTTAAGAAAGGTTGGAGAGGTTGGGCCATCTCCAAATAAACAAAAGCCCAGCTAAACAAAAGGATGGGACTGGCCCTGTGTGTTTCTTTTGTGGAAATTGCTCTAAAATGAGGGGTTCTCTTCTTCATGAGCCGCTTTGCCTTTTATTCCTGTGAATGGTCAAGGTCACAGAAACAAGTGACACCCCAGCTGGAATGCCAATCCATCCCCAGAGTGGAAAGCAGAGGAGCCCAGAAGGGCCACCAGCCTCTGCACCAAAAAGCCACCCGGGTCCTTTTGAGAAAGGAGCCCAGACAAACGATGGAGCTGCGAGACACGAGCTCACACGGGGAGATTCCCAACTGAAATTTCTGATTTCCCCCTTTCCACAGCTCAAGGCACAGCTTCAGGGAGCCCATGCACCTCACGTCCCCTCTGCCAGACGCCTCTTCTCGGGCTCCAGGCTTTCAGAGAGGCTTGATCAGGAAATAAGGAATGGGTCTTTGGATAAAACCCAGGCATTTGAGGCTGGACTGTCAGGCTCACCAGGAGCATCGACCCCCACGCAGCCACAGGAAAGTGTGGCACTGGTGTCCCACAGCTGCTCTGCCCTTCCAGCCTGCTCAGCACCTGCACTGCACACCTGCAGGCTCCGTTTCCCACGTGGGTGTTGGCTGAAAAAACAGCGATTTTGGGTCATGTTCAGGTGGAATCAGCACCTGCTTGCAAGGAGGAAAGAGGCTGCGTCAGACAGGCTTTAAAAAAAGGAAATGAAAGGATGTCCACAAGGTGAGAACAGCTGTCCTTGTTGGGTCAGTGCTGCCCAGAGCCCCTTGTTCCAGGTGCTCTCCCAGCCTCCAGCCCTTGGAGAATCCCCGGGCTGCCTTCGGTGTGTTCAGGAACTTTCAGGGCATTTCTCTTTCACAGTGTGGCCCTGTGTCCTCTCAAGGCCATGGAAACTTCCCAGAGCCTTGAAGACACCCCACACAGAATTTATAGGACCAGGAAAACCTCAGCAGAAAACACAGAATACAATGAAACCATGACAAAACTGATTAGATAGCAGTGTACAGTAATTTTCTCTGCACAGCTGTCTCAACTCCAGCCCAAGCCAGATTTCTACCTTCAGTTCTGACACATTAGTAGAAACCTAAAGTATCTCCAGAAAATTTCCTTGCGCTGCTGTGGTTCAAAGCAGCATCCAAACCACAAACATTATACAGTTTTAATCCACAGAGAGCCTTGAAAACGGCCCCAGTGCTGCACCCCCGCTGAAAAATTTAGATAGTTTGCCTTTTTGTGAGTTTCAGCACAGTGCTGTAAAGGGATTTTTCATCTTACATTAAAAGCATTAAGAGAAAAGGGAACACCACGCAGGTGGGCAACAGGGACTTTATTAGGAGAAGGCAGGTGTCAATCAGAGCAGAATAATCGTGGTTCACATACGAAACAGGTGCTGCTGCCTGGGTAAAACAACCCAGAAACACCCCTGAAAATGGAGCTGCACCTGGATCCTGAGGCACTGGTAACAGGACCACTCGGTGGAAACCCACGTGGTTTTATCCACCCTGTGGTGCTGGGAAAAAAAGGAAAGGAGTAATGCATATTTTCCAACTGCACCTCCTCACCTGATGGCTCGATTTTTTTTTTTCTTTCCAGAGGAAAAGAAATTAGAATCCATAGCAGGTTCATGGCCCAAAAGCACAGGGAAGAAACTGTCTGCTGTTAATTAAGATTGTGACAGTTTGAGCACTCTGAATCCTGATTCTGTCTGAAATAGGGATCTTTGCAAAGCAGCGAGAGGAAAGGAAGGTGAAAGAGCAAGACACAGGAATTCCCATCTAAAAGAGCAAATCACAGCCTGGGATTAAATCTCATGTTCAGAATGGGTAGTTCAGATAGCACAGAGTGATGCAAACAATTTAAAAGACCTAGTTGTTCAAAGAGCCTTTTTAAAATTTATTTTAAAGCACTATTATAAATAAAAATGGTTGCTTGAAAAGTTTCCCACTAAATACCAAAGACATTCCTGGTATCATTAGGGGTGGGAAAAAATTCAGAATTCAGTCTGAGGCACAGGTTTTCAGTTTGACCTTAGCTCAACTTCTTGTTAAACAACCAACATCGCTTTTAAAATAATTTACCAGCCAGGTTTCCAATCCATTCTACATTTTCATCTTTGGTATTGCTGATTGTAGTAAAAATATCCAGGCAAGAATAATAAAAGCTCGTTCTAAAGCTAGTGGGAACCAACAAGAGCCATTACAGAGAGGGTTTGGTGCTGCCAGACTGTCGAGTTTCAAGCTTAACACAACTCTTTGGAGCCCACACTCTCCCTGTCCTAGAAGGAAAAGACTGCGAGCTGTTTTCTGGTGGGAGTGCAGCGAGGCCAAGGAAACAGCCCATTTAACTGCAGAACACCACAGCACTCCGTAAACCACCCACAAAACTATAAATGTGAAGAATAAGTTTGATATTACTGGTGAAAAAGTACGACAAGGGCCTCGAGGCCCTCGGTGGGGTGAGGGAAATGTCAGTGGTGCTGTTTCTGGTTTCTGTGCCTACAGAAAGGGAGGCTGTTCAAACCTGAGCTACTCCTGCCCTCCCCTCACCACAGTTTGATGACCAGACAGGCACATTTAAATGACTCTTCTCAACAGCAAGAGCTCAACAGGCAGGAGAAAGAGTTGGAAGATAAGACACAAAGGAAAAAAAAAACCCTCTTATTTGATTACTGAAGCTGTACAGAACCAGAGCAGTAAGAAATGCTCATGCTCCCAGGCAGAATTTATACAGGAAAGTGTTTCTCTTCCTGTAAGCATGCTAGGCCTGATCCCAGCATTACAAAAATCAGCAGATTCAGGAGGTTTGGAAGTGGACTGGAGGCTTATCGAAACCACACAGCTCTCCTCAAGGCTTTAAACAGCAGAAAATCATGAAAGGAAATGCCTGTTGTAAGATTTCCCTATTGCTGCTTTCAAAAACGAGAGGGGATAAAACCAGCCATCCCCCTTTTTGCAGAGGGGGATGAAAAATGGGATAGCACAAACATCCAGGACAATCCTTTTGAAGTTTGGATCAAAAAAAAAGGAATGAAGCCTTGGGGGCAAGGGCAGGGGAAGAGAAGTTACTTCTTTATCACATTTTGGGTCATTCATCTTCAGCACTTCTGTGTGTGTGTCTATTACGTGTCAGCAATCGCAAATTAGGCAACAGGAGTGTGATGAAACCAGACATTCCTAGAAAACTCTTCCAGCAGATGATGCTTAATTCAAAGGACTGGGTTTTTTTTCCTTCCAACAGTTGCCTGAAAAGACAAAAACTCCGGTGAAACTGTCTCTGGTGACCAGCCCAGGTCGATACAAGGCGAACAGCTAGAATTAAATCAATAAAGGGAATAATGAACCTGAAGACACTTCTCCTCAAAGCAAAAAGCCCAGACGATTCAAATTCCCTCACAGGCACTGCCCTGCCTCACCAGGGCTGACTGGCCTCCACACAGCTCGGAGCTGATGAGTCACTGTGCTGCTAAAAATGCCTTAATGATGATTAAATACCTGCGGAATGATAAAAAATGGAAGTGTTACAAAGCTGGGTGAGGCATGGGACTCCTGAGGACCACTCAGAGCAACACAAGTTTGGACAGAAAATCCCTTTTCTGGAGGGGCTGTCAGTGTCAGCTGGGGAGGGGTGAGCAGGTGTCACACCACACCTCACCACGTTGTTCCTGGCACAGGCCTGGTGTCATCACCCTGCCCAGGTGTGCCTGCCCCAAAACAGTGCCCAAAACACCCATTCCCCCCCTGTGGCCCTCTGTGGATGCCTTTTATTGCTCCCACCCTCTTCGTCTGGCACGTCTCAGGGGCAAACCCCGAGTGCTGCACTGACAGGAGCAGCAGCACAGTAGCTCCCTGGCAGGAACCCAGTGTGGGTCCAAACTGGGAGAAGCTGGAGCCCTGCCAGGTACAGCACAGGCAGCTTTTGGTGGCAGGAGTGGGTTTTTCAAAAGGTTAAGTACACTGCACTCCAGCAGAACCCCCAGTGGATGATGTATTGCTGCCCTTTCCAAGCGTGAACTCCCTCAATGCAGAAGTGAGCTCCAGAGCCACTGAAGGCTCTGCTGACTTGACGTGCTCACAAGTGCTTCTTTGTGCAATAGGAAATGAAGAGAATCTTCTGGAGGGGGGAGGAAAACAAAAAAAAGGAAAGAAAAAAGAAAAAAATTCGATATTATTTGGAATTCAGAAATAAGAGTGCTGTGGGTTGATCCCAGCTGGACACCCCCAAGAGCCCATCACAGCTGCCCTGTCACCCCAACCCTCAGCTGGGCAGGGCAGGGACATCACAGGTGGGCTCTGCTCCCTCCTCCTCAGGGCTGGGACTCCTCACATTCCTTCCCTGCCCCAGTGTGGGTCCCTTCCATGGGGCCAACCCTTCAGGAACTGCTCCCTTTTCCCTTGGGGTCAGCCCTTCAGGAACTGTTCGGTGTGGATCCCTTTTCCCTTGGGATCAGGAACTGCATCAGGAACAGCACCCTCACCAAACCTGCTCCAGCATGGGCTCCTCTCTCTCCACAGGTCCTGCCAGCACCCTGCTCCAGCCCGGGCTCCCCACGGGGTCACAGCCTCCTTCAGGGACCCCCTGCTCCGGAGTGGGGTCCTGCAGGTGAGTCCAGTCCCCCCAGCACCTCCTCCCCTCCTGCTCGCTGACCTGGGGGCTGCAGGGCTGCTCCTCTCACACATTCCCCTCCCCAGCTGCAGCTCCAAAGGTTCTTCCCCTCCAATCTGCCATCCCGGAGATGCTGCCACCAAGAAAAGCCACGCAGAGAGTCCTGGTAAGGCTGTTGTTAGTGCAGAAAGCACAAGTGAGTAAAGCATGCCGTGTCAGTGGCTATTTTGCAAGGCCAGACTGCAGCCCCACCATCCAAGGGAAAAACAAAGCAGCCTTAAACAAGAGATTTGGAAACAGATTTTTTTTTTTTTTTTCCCAACACATCTTGAATACAGTTGCTGCCTGGCCGCCCTTGCAGCCTCTGGGCTCCAGCACTCGTCACATCCTGCAGTATCCCACCTCCACGAGAAATCCAAGGAAAAACTGCAGCCCACAGACCCCCTGAGCTTGTCCCTTAAATGGCAGATATTCAGGGAGTTCTGTAGCACCAAAGGTGTTCCAGAGCCTGACAATCTGTATCTGAAATCGGAGGCTGTTGAGGAGAAGGAGGAGATGATGTTTTTCCCAATCTTCCTTGGAATAATCTATGTCTGTGAAGCTCTGTACCTAAATATATACATACAATTATGTATAGGCAGCAGGGGATTGCCTGGCTGTGCTTTTCAGCCAAATCAAAGACACACGCTAAATATACATCCTCGTTAATTCTAAGAAACATTGGGAAACCAGGGCTTTGGGCACATAAACCAATGACCTAATCACACTCATCCACATACAGCATTTTTGCTACTCCCAGCAGATAAAACGCTTAGCAACCCCCGCTGCCCTTCCTGAAATTTGTTGTGCAATGTTCCTGCCACCAGTGCTGCTCTGGTCTGTCTTGGATGTGACTGTTTCAGAGACTAAACCACACACACGGCCAGGAAGTCATCCCTCGACCTTGAATCACGGGGTTTTGGGAAGAGACATGGAGGAAAAAAAAGGCTTACAGGACGGAATGCTGTGTTCACATTCAATACGAATGAACACTGCGACACGCTGCACCTGAAATGCAGATTATACTCCCCTTTGCACCCGAGCTCTTAAAAGTGTCCCCCTCCACCACACAAAGAGCCCACTGATATTTCCCTTTTAAAGCACACCAGATATGCAGCAGGGTTTTGGGAATTATCTAACACATGGTGGAAAGACAGGCATTCAGTTTGTGTGTTTGCCAGGCGAAGTATACAGATATTAAGCAGCAATTTCAAGAGCTTTTGTCAGCGAGGAGAACAGAAGAGTCCTGGGACAGGACAGTGTTTATTTCCAGCTTTTCCAGTTTCTGTCACACAGCTGAACTCCTGTTTCTGGGTGAATACACTAAAAATAGTCTAGAGGTGAATATTAAACCAATCCCAGCAAGGTGAAAAAAGAGCATTTTCTCAATCCTTTTCTTAAAGACAGTTGTTTCTGTGCATTGATCACTTAGGCTTGAATTTCTGTGCTGATAGAAA
Source organism: Melanocharis versteri (assembly GCA_013397845.1). Lineage (NCBI taxonomy): Eukaryota > Metazoa > Chordata > Aves > Passeriformes > Melanocharitidae > Melanocharis > Melanocharis versteri. The sequence goes on along the minus strand of VZTG01008188.1, from coordinate 36,184 downwards.
CTCACTAAGAGAATCTCCTAAAACCAAATGATCGAACATGCCTTTCTCTATACACTTGGTGTCAGAGGGGTATTTAATGAATATTAATTGAGGCAAGTCCTCTGATCTGGACAGCCACGGCTTCAGGTTTAATGGAAATTTCCAACAGGTCTACAGTTACCTCAACAAAAGACATGGAAAAATAACCTCACATACATTTATCATAGCAATTCATCCTTACACGCTATTTTTCAACTCAAACAGTTAATTTTAGAACAGAGAGGAGCATATCTTGCTTTCTGTCAAGATAAACACTTGTGACATACAGCGCACGGAAAATAATCCAAAACGACAGAATTGATTTTGGAAAACGACACTCACTAACACAGCTAATGATGAGTAATTCCAGGTTGGGATTTACCAGATTTGATCTGAACCATAAGCTATTTCTTTGTCCACAGCTCTGTGGAATAATACTTTAATGAGACCGTGGCAGATTTCCCCCACAAAACCCCCCCCCCCTCTTATTCTAAAGAAATAACTATTTCCTTAGAGCAGCCAACAGTGTCTCATTGCACTGATGGCATGGTAATCGATGCCTATTTTTAATTGAGGGGATTATCACTGAAATAAAGACAGATTGCACTTGTAGCTTGGCTGGATTAGTTAATTTTCCGTTTTATTTCTTACGGCTTGACTCACTGTGTTTTTTTTTCAATTGATGCGTGCCACGGATTAATTCCTGCCCTCAGACAGCCCTGCACCCCTGCCTTCCCCCAGTGTCCTCCCCTTTGATGCTGCTTTCCACATCACAGCCCCGCTCTGCCTGGGCACAAACAGCTGAGCCAGGACTGCAGGAACTCCTCCGACCGTGGGCTCTGCCAGGAGTGTGAGAGCCCAGCATGAAGAAGCAGTTCAGGGATCCAAGTTCCTGTTGCCTAATCAGTCCTGCCTCTGCTGTGGTTTGACAAAAAGAAAAAACAAAAAAACCAGAAAACCCCAACCAAACAAAAAAAAATCCCCACGAATTATAGGCAGCACAATGAACTATCAATCACCGACCCGATCCACAGTGCTGGGAATCAAATCCCAGAGAACCTAAATGATCAAAGAGGAGCCGTAGGTTGCAAATTTTATTGCTGTATTTTTACTGGAACGCAGCTTACTCCTCCTAAAATCTTCCGCATTAACGCAGTACATAGTCTGGAGCTGTTCAAACAAAACCTCATCCCACAATCCCACATTTCAAGGGAATTAGCCAAGTAATAAGACAAAGCATTTTCTTTAGGGTATTAGGAAAAAAATTAGGAAAAGTTTTGAAAATTTAACTCCTGTCCCTAAAGCCTTAAACTCTGGAAATAAACCACAGAGCATATATTTTCCTAGATAATGAAAAGTATTTGTAATGAGTTTTACAATTAAGAGACTGAAAGCTGCTACAGGATCTGTTAGGGATTGTCAAACCACTGTAAAGAATTCGCTGCTACGTCAAACCCACCATTAAACTTCTTGTGCATTTGGCCACAGGCATTAGAGAAGAAATAACATTTTACACTGAAAGAAGCCCCCTCATTCGGAAGATAATGACTTAATTTAACTTCAAGAGGGAAACGTGAGGGTAATAAATCAGCCAGGGGGATGCATGTGGCACAGTGCACAAGCAGCTCTGCAAACAGCACTCGGTTTCCATTGCTGTTTTCCACTCCACATCCCGTGGACGCATTGTTAAAGGCACTGGAAGCAGGAAAGGCACAAACCCGCGCTCCTGTTGGCAGGAGCGATGCTGAAACGGATGAATTTATGGAATTTCTGCTGCTGCCACCAGCCACAGCTTTCATAGAAGGCGCTTCAGAAAGGAAAGAATCTGTGGGTGCTCTCCAGCAAAGTCAGGTCTCCAGGAGGAACGTGGGCAACACCAAACCACGGCTGTAAAGCAGCATCCCCTGGTAATGCTGGCAAGGCTGTGCCTTCCAGCCTCTCACCAAGCACTGCTCCTGCCCCGTTACTGGGGGGAGGGATGGAAAAATACCTGCTCTAAGGAAACCAAAGCAGACTATGAATCAGCAGCAACCCAGTCGGGGGTTTTTTGTTTGGTTGTTTGGTTGGTGGTTTTTCTCTTTTTTTTGGTTTTTTTTGTTTTGTTTTGTTTTGTTTTGTTTTTTAGGGGAGGGAGTTTGGTATTTTCTTTTTCTTGTTTGTTGCTGTTGTTCTCTTCTGTTCTCTTCCGTCGTGGAAAGACAAAAACTTCTCCTCTTTTCCTTCTCTTCTAGTATTTTATTGCTCTTGTGTGTTGTCAGTGGGGTCTCTCACACGAACAGGTCTCAAACTTCTGAGCCTTTTATTACAGCACTTGCTTCAAGTCAAGACTTTTTCCAGCAATTCTGCAAAACAGGATCTTGTGCATTGAAGAACAGAAGAAAAAAAAAATTACTTTGGACGGAATCTCATTCTGCTAGTCCTGACTTGACTATCATAATCCTACTGAAAGAAACACTCCTGGTAGCAGGAGCCTGTAGGTTCAAACAGGCAAAGGCAGTGGGTGTAATACCAAAAAGAGCTGCAAATGCCAGAATATGTGGGGCTGGAAGGTCCCTCTGGAGCTCCCCCAGCCCATGCCCTGCCCAGGCAGGGTCCCCTGGAGCAGTGGCACAGGAACGTGTCCAGCTGGGGCTGGGATGTCTCCAGACAGGGACACTCCAGGCCCTCCCTGGGCAGCTGTTCCAGGGCTCTGCCCCTCCATGGAGAGAAGTTCTTCCTGCTGCTGGGCTGCAGCTGGCTGTGCTTTATTTGATGGCCACTGCTGCTCACGCTGTCCCTGGCAGCGCTGAGCAGAGCCTGGCCCCATCCTCTGGCAGCCCTGGGAGATGTTTGTGTGGACTGATGGGATCCCCCCTCAGTGCTCCCTGCTCCAGCCTGGCCAGGCCCAGCTCCCGCAGCCCCTGCCCAGCACAGAGATGCTGCAGAGCCCAAATCATCTTGTACAACACGCAAGAGCTGGAAATCTGACCCCACAGCAGGTCACAGCCCCAGATACGGCTAAAAATCTGAATAATGTATTAAACAGAATGCTCAAATTCAAAGAAATAAGCAGCCTTCTTTGCAAAATGCACTTGGCTGTGCTGTCTTACAGAGATGCTGTGGTTGAAACTGAGAAAGTCCTGTAGCACAAATCCTCCTTGCATTTGAACCGTGCACTGGGAACACTGTGATGATGAGCTTTTCCATCAGAGCAGGTCACTCCAGCTGAAACTGCTCCTTAATGTGGCTGGGGACATCACTCAGCCAAAGAAGTATCCCTCGAACTGGTTGCCTTGGTACCCTTAATGAAATCCCAACTTCCAGCGTGTGCAGCTCAGCTCATCTCAGAACATTAAAGCCTGATTGCGAGAGGCACGGGGAAAATGAGGCGATGCCAGTGGAAAACATGCCTTTTATCCATATAAATAACTCCTGAGAAAACAAGGTGCTCGACAAGGAGTCAGGATGCCCTGACAACCACAGAGCAATTTGCCAGAATTCAGTGCTTGCACGTCTATCTGTACACAGATCTAGAGCTGCACTGGCTTTCTTGCCTGCACAAAATAATTAATTTCTTTATGTACATTGGTTTTCCAGAGTAGAGAATTAAATGAGGGGTCTTTATTTACCTTACAAAGGACTGTGAACAGAAACAAGCTCTGTGGAGTTTTTCAAACTGATCTATTTCCCCCAGAACTTTCCCTCATTATTAGTATTTTTGCAGCACACTGTTAAATTCAGCCAGAGAAGCTGCTTCATTTTTTCCTCTGGAAACACTATTTTGCAAGGCAATAAATATAACTGACAATTTCTTAATATATCGTCCAAAAGCTCTTTCTCATTTCAAGTCATCTTTCCTAATCCCGTTTCTCATATTACATTCTCTGCTCCGCGCTGATACTCTTCAAGCCTTATCAAATGCTTCCTTTGTTGCCCTGTAGCCAGCCTGTACGTATTTAACCTAAACCCATCCCTCATAAATCCGGGCTCCAAATACCTTTCCCGTGCTCGGTGCTCCTCCCTCCATCCCTCCAGCTGTCAATATCTCCCTGCTAACGAGACCTCAGCATCCCCAGCCACAGGAGACCCCTGCTTATTAGACTAAAATTGAATTGGTCTTTATTGCTGTCAAATCAGTATTCCAGATTCATGCCTGATTTGCTGTCAGTTACCACTCTTTAAGTCCCTTTTGGCATTGCTGCTTTCCAAGGTTCCCCTCGCCCGCAGGAATCCGTGTCTCAGATTATTTTTCCCTTGATAGGCCGGCGCTAATTAATGTTCCCAAAATGCTTCCAAGGTGGAAAGCGCTGTATAAATATTAAGCATCCTTATCTGTGACGGGGAAACGTGCCCCATTACTGTTGTCACATGAACTTCACATCAACACACTCCTTGCACAGCGCTTGGTCGCGGGCACTCGATTTCCGACAAAGCCCGGCTGCCTGGGTGCAATAATGGGAAATATTGATGTGTGGGCTGTGTTCACACAAGAGCTGGGCCCTGCAATGTGTGTGTTGCACACACCAAACACAGCCCGAGCCGCTCTGCTGTTTATGTGTTGAATGTCAACAGAGACCTGGGACAGTTTGCAGCTTTGCCTGTGTGTTTTACACCGATTTTTCGCTGTATAAACACTGCCCCACTGAATTACTGGCTGCCCAGCAAGGCCTGGTGCAGGGGCTTGTTCAATACTGAATGAGATGAAGTTTGGTGAGTTCAGGCAGCTTGAGTATTAACCATTCAGAAAAAGCAAAACGAACAAAAAGGCCTTGTGTTTTCACTGCCTGGCATTTCCCACATCTGACTGTAACGGGCGTCGTTTCCAACGCTCTGTTCCACAAAGGAGTGGGACGTTTTTCTGCCCACTTCAACACCTCGAAGCCACAGCAGATGATGGTGTGCATCCTCCACTGCCACCACGGAGCCCTGGGGGACTCACAGCTCATGGCTGCTGGGTTTATGACACAGAGCACAAGCCCGAGGGGACGACGAGCACGGGGGACACAAAGGAAGGAAACCAACCCAGATAATTTGTTAAAGCAGGCATTAAATAGGTTGGCAAGGTTTATTCTTCCAAAAGGCTGCATTCCTGGACCCGCTCCAATAAATCACTCACCACAGAACTCAGAGGAATTATGCAGAGATTTGGAGGTTCCATCTGCCTTTGCATTTTTGGTTTTGGTTGGGATCAGCACAATCAGCACCTACCAGGACTCACCTATCACTTAGCCCAGTTTTTTTTTAAATTTACCAATTTTTGACTCAGGAAATTCTGTGATAAATTTCCTGCAAGCCTTGCTCCAGAGCAATGGGGGTGACAGATCTTCACTTCCAGCAGTATTGTTTTCCAACAAGGCTATATACTATGAGGCATTTTACCATATTCCCTTTTTACCTGAGCTAGAATCCCTCTACAAACTTCAGACCGAAGCAGAAAACCCGCTTAATCTTCTTAAAGACTATAAAGAAGCCATTCCATCCAACCACCTGATGCTTCTGCATGGCAGGCTGCATTTGCTGCACTCTCCGTGGTGATGCTGAGCTCCTGGTGCAAGGTATGCTCCCACTCTCCCCTCCCCCAGGTGCAGGAGGGCACACCTGTGCCAGGTTTCCCAAGCCAGAAAGCCAGCAAGCTGTTTGCTTTGGAGTTTCTTTGGGCAGCACAGCACACAGCCAAAAGCACCCGTCATGCTACCACAAGACCAGGGGGAAAAAAAAAAGCTGTGTTTTCCTCCCTTATAAAACAGAGAACAGAGCCCTCAACCTCGTATAAAATGTCTAGACTCTGCATAAACAGTCACCAGTGCTGGTGCTGCTGCTGGTTACTGAATTACCACGGGGCCAGAGCTGTACATTAATGCCAGCCACGCTCAGGGACAAGGAGCAGGTCCGAGATAATCTCTGGGATAAATCTTTGCCCTGCCAGGATGCAGCCGCAGCCCCCACTTCCCCCCTCACACCCGACCTGCACAGGATGCTCAGCACAGGTTCCTTTCCCACTCGGGCATTTCTCCCCTCTCAGATGCAGCTGGAGGATTTGCAACACCTCTGTCACTCCTGCTATTTCATCTGTAGGTTTTAACGCCGGTCTCCTCGGCAGGACAAAAAGTCAATTAATTCACCAAACGCCACCAAGAATTCAGGACACTCTTCACAGAAACAAGGGAAACTCGGCAAATCAACAAAATGTAAAGGAAAAGGGCACATTTTGATGCAGGCAGCTTGTTTCAGGAGTGCAGTGCACTTTGTTGCAGTTCCACTCTATTGCCTTGATTGCACAAATTCAATTGGCTTCATTTTCTGCACATTGATACCACGCTTGTAGTTGACTATTTCCCTCCATGTGTTTGTTTCAGGTTTTGTTTCCTGGCACCGTGCAGATAAACTAATTCAGTGCTGCTTTGGAAAAAAACGTTTCCCGTATTCACACGATTGCTCAAGCAAAAAACATAAGCAATTTTTATTTGTATTACTACTCTTAGTAGAAGACAAGCAGAAAGACAGCAAGGTTGGTGTGCAAGGGATTTTTTTTAAAAGTTGGGGGTGATTCCAGCAAACACACTGGAAAGCTCACAGCCATTTTAGAAAGGTGAAAATGCCACATAAAACAAACGTACCTATCAGCAGTGATTACCTTCCCAGGTGTTTCAGTACTGGGGAAAATATTTATTTTAAAAAAAGCCTTAACATGAAAGAGCAGCACCTGTTGCTGTTTTCACAAGCAGCAGGTTTGAACGACCTAGAAACTGGGACAGCCTTTAAGGGATTTTCCAAGATTTCATCCAGGAATGCCTCTTCTCTGGCTGAAAACCATTTGGGCTCCCTTGCTGAGCAATCTTTAATGAAATTGTCTGTGACAGAGAGAAATATTCAGAAGAAAACTAAGAAAAGAAAATCAGGTCCATTTCCACCAGGGACCTAAGCAGTAGCCTGAATTGAGACGTAAAGATAGAAAAAGTGGACAAATGCACTATTTCGACCTCATATTCCAAGTTACAGAGGCACAAACAGATAAATGTGTCAGTAAAATCAGCTTGCTTTTACTGCACAGTAAGCTCTTGTGAATAACCAACTTCTCCCCAACACGTTTTTTAAAAGAATAATTTGTTCCTAGTCAAAAAGCCTGTGTGCCAAGTTTCAGCACAGAATAAAATCTTTACAGTGGAGTTATAAATTTTTTTGAAAAGTGGGTTCTGTGTACTCACATACACTTAACCATTACAAGGGCAGCAGGTGTCACTATAACAAATGATGTAAAGTTTAATTTAAACATCAGAGAACACACTGAAATACTTTGGAAATTGCCACAGGTCACTTAACATTTTATATGAAAAAAAAAAAAACCTGAGAAACCCTAACTCCTCTCCCTAACATTTAATTTTTTTTTCTTTCCCCTACACGGCAAAGTAAAGAAAACACAGACACGGATTCTTTGTAATTAGCAGGACTGTGGTTTCACAGCCAAACATGGGCCAAACAAATCATTAGGCAGCATACATTGCCCTGTATGAGAACCCTGGCAGTCTGCAGAACAGCTCAGGATACACGAGCATGAGGTCAACTGTTTTCAGTAGATAATTGTTACCTTGATAAAAGTATAAGCATCCTTGCCTCACAGACAAGGCATGCAACAACACACAGGGATTCCTGGCAGTTTCAATTGTATTTGCCCACCACGTTACCTAAACAAACACAGGAAGCATGGTCACTAATCACAGACATGATTTAAATATTAAGGAAAAGAAAAAAAAATAACTCTTGTTTTCTTTCCTCCCCTCTTTCCATTTTCCTGCGAATCACCAGTTTCCATAGCAACTACACCGTTTACAACACAATAGCCTCTTCCTCTTCTTGCCCAGGCTCCCTGATGCTACAAAGGACTTTAACACCTACTTAAATTTAAAGCTGGGAGACCCCCATAGCAGTGCCGGGGACCAGTGTAGGTGTTCTGCTCAATTCAGGGCCAACAAGGGAAGAGAACACGGAGAAAAAGTGAAAAATGCAACATCTGTTCACTCAGGGACAGCCCTCCTTCCCCAGACTGTGCTTTCACTTTAAGTGGTTTGATTTTCGGCATTACCTGCAGGTTTCCAGGCAGGAATCCTGCTCCACCCGAGCCAGACCCCGCTCAGGGCTGCACTCAGATCCTACAAATATTGGGGATCAGAGTCTGACTCTACATCTCACCACCAGCAAGGCCAGGCTGGACAGAGCTTGGAGCAAACCTGGGGCTGTGGAAGGTGTCCCTGCCTGTGGCAGGTGGGATGGGATGAGCTCTGAGGTCCTTTCCAACCCCAACCAGCCTGGGATTCCATGGAAAATTTACCGCGGTGCTCTCGCTGCTGCTGCTGCTGCTGTCACTACCTGTCCACAGCAACAAAAAAAAAGGAAAAGCCTTAAAATCAGCAATTTTAACCCACACGGCCGAACTTCACATGCAAAAGAAAGAAAGGAAGGAAGGAAGGAAGGAAGGAAGGAAGGAAGGAAGGAAGGAAGGAAGGAAGGAAGGAAGGAAGGAAGAAAGGAAGGAAGAAA
>VZTG01008188.1:0-26929 GCA_013397845.1 Melanocharis versteri | reverse complement strand
AAAAAAAAAAAGCTGTAGAAATGTTCCCTGCAAGAACCAAAGTATGGGGCTAAAGATCCCTAAGATGAAACCAGTGTTATCCTGCAATGTGATAACAGCACAGTAAAAAATGATCTGTGATTTTCATGCTAATCTTTGCTGTCCCACACAATGGAGATGTTTTTTTATTTCATCAGTCTCCATAACTCAAGATATATAGCTTAAAAATACAGTATTATATATACTATATAGTAATAGATAGTATATATAATATATATATAATATTATATTATAATATTATTGTCTTATAATATAATATATAGCAATATATAGTGCAGTTTGGTGTCTTTTTGACTAACTTGGTTCTGTTTTCAAACTCCAAACACAGTAATTCATGCTATCACAATTCCAGAACACACATGCCAGCATCTCTTTACAGGCTTTACAGGAGATCTTTTTGTCTTGGTTTTTTTTAATGGGAAATTGAAATTCCTCGTATCCCTATCTTCCCCATCCACTTAGAAATTGTAATTCCTTGTAGCACCACCTTCCCCATCTACCTACAGCAAGAGAAACCTATTTTTATTTTACGGTGAAATATCCCAAATAAATATTTTTAAATGAGAAATGAGCCAGTGGGAATGTGGAACACCCATGGCTTTCTTCCCTCCTCATGAAGGAGGTGCCTATCAGGATGGATTTACCAAGAAGTGAGATTTGGTTTTTTGTGGCCATCCCATCCAACCCTAACGCCCATCACAGGGAATTTCATCTGTCCTGGTGAAAGGAGAAGTCTCCCAGGAATCTCCAGCCAAATCTGGAAATCTGAAGAGCTTCATTTAGCAAATTAGTGATGGACGGTGCACGATGAGACACAGGGATGTGCAGGATGGTCTGGAAGGAAGGGGACAGACAGGAAGGGAGCCCGTGGTGTGGATCAGGGATAAACACAAACCGTCCACAACACGGAATGAACTCTGGCACTAAATATGAACCGGTCACAAAACAGGGAGCACACGACTGAAACCTGAGCACAGCAGGGACTCTGAAGTCCCTAAATTCAGCGGGATGATTGGTATTCAGACCCAGCCCCCAGCTGCCTCAAAGCCTCCGAATCATGTCTCATTCCCAACGCGGTCCGGGGCCAGGAGCATCCTCCGTGCCAGTTACAGGAAAATATTTATGGGGCAGTTGATAGGAAAAGCACAGAGCCAGAGGAAGGGATGAAAAGGCCACAAGACATTTCTCTCTGCAGCTGTCAGTAGGAGGCTGCACACCAGAAAAAGAAAAAAAAAAAAAAAAAGCCCCAAGAAGTTTTTGCAGTTTTTTTTTTTTTTTTTCCTTCCCCCTCAAGAGACACGGGTACAATGATACCTATTCAGTAGCCTGAGCCTCAGAAAAACAGAGAATTATACTTCCCTGCCTCTCTGTGCAGTTCTCTGTTCACATACATTGTCCAAGACCAAACGAGACAGAGGGAGAATATAGTTTCTGCAACAAAAAAAGAACTGTGTCTGTTGGGATCCTCGACGTGTTGGAAATACCAAACTTTTATTCATACCATCCATGTAGCAAGGCTTCTCAAAAGATAAAGAAAAATATTTTATCAGACTGAATCAATACTGGACTTTCTCTCCAAACACTGCAGTGCTTTATTCCTACAGGGTTTCCTGAGAGCTATGGTTTGAAACCACCACCATCGCAGAAATCAATTTTTTTTTATTATTGATTACAAGAATTCTCCTTGCAGTCATTGTGGGAACAGTGCTCACATATTGATCTCCCCTAAGGCAGTTCCAGAAGTAATGTAACCATCTTATACTGCCATCTCTGCAAAGGAAGTCCCCACAAGCTATTAAAAACCCCATTTCTACTCATGGGCTCTGCCTCTGAACCATCTGATTTCTGCCTCCTGTGCCACAAAAGACTCCTCAGAGACACTGCAGTATGGGAGACGTGGAGCTGTGCCAGTTTTCCTTTATTTGTACCAGCCCATGGCATCCTTCCCAGCCAACAAACACTGCCCAGGGTAAGAGAGAAGCAACCTCTGAAGACCTGACAGCCCACGCTAAAGAGTGTTTTTTTGAGTGTGCATCAAATAAAAGAGATAGATGGTAAGACTGCAGAGCAACCTCATCCATTGACTATTTTAAAAATCATATTTTCCCCTCCAAAATCAGATTACAGGGGAGCAAAGACAATAACATGTAATCATCATTTGGAAAAAAATAATCCAAGCAGGACGTCTCAACACATTTTTGCTCCACGATTTTTGTCTCTTCCGAGCCACACGCGACTGATACCAGACGTGATTGTGTCAGGGCCTTCCTCAGATGGTGTCAAAACATCAGCCTAGTGCAGAAAAGCAACGAGGAAGAAATCCCTTTATTTCCTGCAGCCAGGGAGCAGCTCAGGAACAGCAGAGGTTTCGATAAATGAACGAGGTTGGTGGGCTGAGGTTTGAACCACGGTCAGGTGGGAGAAGGTTGTCTCTGACCCTGCTCCAGGCACAGCCACTGCAGAACAAGGCAGAGGATAAAACCAGAGACTCTGGACAAAGGGGAGCATGATAAATTCCAGTGGCACCATCAGTCACAGTCTCGTATTTCATTACGGTTGTGGCCGGCACGGCTGAGTAATTTTCATGCAAATGGCAAGCACTAACATCTTAATTTCACCCTGAGTAAAGTCACTGATTGATCCTGCACTGGTGTCCTTCCACCACTCCCTAAAACGAACTGGGTGCATGGTGCTGGGGAAAAGCAACTTTGACACCAATGGAATCGTGATAGAGAACATTATTTTACCTGGTTTAGGCCTATCAGGGTGCACACAGCAATATTTATGCTAACCCTGAAAGAAACAGGAGGGCAGCAGGAATATTCAGCATAAACTGCAAAAAGCTGAGACATTTGTAGTTCCCTGCACTGCAACCAAAAGACTTGCACCACTCTAACAATATTATTTAAAACTTGCTTCGTATTTCCCTTTCTCCCTCTACAGCGAAAAGGAAATAACAGATGCAGGAGCATAATCATATCTGGCAATTGGTGAGAGTTTTGAAAATTGCTATTTTTTGTGCCGTGGTTTGAAGAGCAAACAGATTTTCATGTTTGTGTATCAGCTGGATTGTACTAATGCAGTAAATCCTGTGCAAAATTGTTTGCTTGTCTTTGGGCCTGACAGTGATTTCAGAATTTCAGAGCTAAGTGGCTCTTGGTGTATGATGCAACCTGCAAACTTCTCTTCTCTTTTTGTTAGCCAAGTGACAAAAATACAAAACCAACAAACAAAAAACTGAACCAAATCAAACAAACAAACAAAAAAACCAAAAACCAATTTTTGCTACATAACCATTCTTAGCACACATTCAGGCAGGTTCAGTTAACTTTCTTCCTTTGGCAATACCTGAAATGAAATGGAACAAGTTTGGAAGGTGAATGGCTTGAATTGAAGGTGTTTTTGTGAAGCTGGAGTTTACTGGGGGGCCACAATGAGATGAGTTTTCCACACGGGACTGCAGTGATGCTGAGATGCCTGACTGTGAAAATGGGAAACTGCATGGAATACAGAAAGACTGACGGGGTCTCTGTTTGGGGGTGAATTTCTGTTTTGTTATAGTTTGCCACAGACACGTAAATGCAACTTCGAATCTTCTCCCATCTCTGGCTCTTCCACTTGTTTGATTTTCATAGTAAATAAACCAGCTTTAGTTGCAACACTCCTGTGACCAGGAGGGCAAGATTACACCAAGAGGGAAGATGAAGATGTGGTAGCCACAGAAATTCTTATTCTCACCTCAATTCTCCTTCTTCCCTCACCAATTCATTGCAGCACTGTTACAGCAGGGCAACTGCACAAAAGGGAGAGTTTCCAGCATAAAGGAACAATGCATTTTCCTCTATTTTGTCTTCTGATAAGCAGAAAACCTGTAGGAACGTAATTTATAATTTGCCTGCACCTACTGGGGAAGTAGCATTAATATTAAGGTAACAGATGGTGGATTTTTTATGTCCAGAATATGAATAATTGAGATATCTACACTGAGTTAAGATGGTATCTTTCTATAAAGTAACTTAGCAGGATAGATCATAAACAATTTCAAATTCCAAAAGGCATAATTTTCTATGTTACATAAAGCAAAAAACCCATCAAAATCCAAAACAGCCTTTCCTGCACGTAATGAAATTAATCCCTTATACTACTAGCTAACTTTTTAGGTGTGAAGTGACTTAAAATGAAAAAGTGGAGCTCCCAAAGGGACAGTGTGACTTCTCTCATCCTTCTCTTTCCTGTGCTGCGCTCTGCCCCTCTCTTCACGCATCTCAGTTCAAGACCCAGCCTTGCAAAGGCTCACTCCCAGGTGTAGCACCATCCTGAGGAGTTCCACTGGAGCCCGAGGAGATTGAAAAAGGAGTATCCCAGGAGACCAGCTGAGGCTCAGGAACGTAGACAGGGTGTTCAGAGGGCGCTGCACGGGGAATACAAAAAGAGCCTGATGTTTACGTTGGGGTTGCGCTGTCCTGCCCAGCAGTGGCAGTGGGTTTTGTGTCAACCATGACAGGCAAATTCAGTGTTAGCTCAAAATGCACCAGCCTGCATCACAAATCTCAGCTCTGAAGAGTCAAACATAAATGCCTGGTGTTGTTGTTTTCCCACTAAGTCCACCACTGACGCACTCTATAATGCAGATCTGTTACTTTTTCAACTGCTATTACATTCGTTTTTAAAATAAGCACTGCATTTCTGGAGACACCCATAAATAAAGGGGGATATTCCCACAGAATTTAAAGGCAGAGCTTCGTGAACAGCCAGCTTTGCAGTGTCCTGCAGCTCAGATTTCAGATGGCAGGGTGAGAAAATACACGGGATTTATTTTCAAACGTTTAGCATCTACCACGGACCCAGATTAATCAAAGCAACGCCAGGACAGTAAAAAACTCAAACCCACATTTTCAGGTCTCTGTCATTATGTTCTCTAATGAGAATTGCTGCTGTTGACATTTCAGTGGATGACAAACTCCATAAAACAGGGGTTTGTTTACGTGCACTGATGTTTTTCAGCAGCTGGCCATGACTCTTCAGCACGGAAATTATTTTAGCAGCATATCTTCCACGACACTCGCTGCTCACTGTGATACTCAAGAAACCAACGGCAGGGTGGGAACACATTTTAAGAAAACGAGGAAGAACCACCCCAAAGTCCTGCAGGAAGTGGTGGAGGAGGAAGGTGTGGGCACAGCAGGTGCTCAGAGGCAGCCAAGGCTCCTCACACAGCCACTGATGCCTTTTGGGGCTACCTAAGAACAGAGGCCAGGCAAAATTAAGGGAATAAAAGCAGAATTTATGGAAGGGCCTTCACGTACATTCAGGGCAGACAAAGCCCCCAGGGGCTACACCCAAAAATGGACAGCAGGTCACGGGGTTTCACACTTTTATAAGTTTGGTCCATTTGCATATTGGGGGTGAATCTTCCAATTACAGCTTCAGGTAATGAAGTAATTTACCCCCAGTTTGCTCCCCCCAACTCACTTTTGTTTCCATCTCTCAGGCCTGAGGCAGGGAGGTGTCCTTGATTGCCAGGCCTGGAGAAGAATTTTTGTGTCTGATCAGAATGGGAGAGCAGCAGCTGACACTGTGTGTGGAGTTTAGAGTGATCCACTGAAGAACTGCAGGATCACAAATAGATGGAAAATATAAAAGCTAAAATCCTAAGGCATCAGCACCTCTTTCTCCCCGCTGAGGAGCCAAGGCTGTGCCAGTGCCTGGGGGGACAGAGGTCCCTGGGTGTGACAGGGACCCCAGCACGTGTCACACCCACCTGCACCCCCAGCACTCCCAGCAAAAAACAACCCAGCAAAGCACAGAAGTTGCAGCACTTGGGTAATGAAACCATTGCCCACTTCAGAATGATGAGAAAAAAGCACCTTCTGCAAGGGAGTTTCCTTCCCTTCTTTTTTTTCCCCTCTCCTCCCCTCCCCCTGGAAATTTGTGCAGTCTACACCCCTTTTATCCTCTCCATTAGTTATTTGAAGGGCTACAGATGATTCTGAAGTGAAGCAGAATGAAAATAAGAGTATTTCACACAGTGTATCAGAGAACCCAGTTTAAAAATGCATAGCCTCATGCCTTGGGCCTCCAAAAACACTCTTAAAAATCAACCAATTCAATGCTTTACATGTCAGTCACACACAGAGGTCTCCAATGACTCTGAATTTTATGAGCTGTCACTCATCCCAATCCCAGAGGTGCACCTACTAAATACAAGCTTAATGACCCTAGAAAGCATGGTTGAATATTTCTATGCTACAAAAATGTAAATTAAAAGCACAACGGTAATTGAAATTAAAGAAAGAAAGAAATAAAACCACCCACTGGCAATTTCTCCTTAGATAATATTTTTGTATTGGATATGGGCTGTCTTTGTTCACACTGAAATACACATTTTTGGTCTCAGAGGGATGAAAATGATGCTCAAAAACATCTGCAGACAGTGAGTGGCACTACCTTGGGGCAATGAAGATTACAGAGTAATAATTCCTTATAATACCTAATGTCACCTGATTAATTGTATTTCCACTCTT
Organism: Melanocharis versteri; assembly: GCA_013397845.1. NCBI lineage: Eukaryota > Metazoa > Chordata > Aves > Passeriformes > Melanocharitidae > Melanocharis > Melanocharis versteri. The sequence continues at coordinate 20,366 of VZTG01008188.1, read as the reverse complement.
AGGAGAAACCAGAAAAACTTCTGTTGTCAGCCATGGGCACTGACCATACTGCTCACTTGGAATTTAAGCTGCATTTTCCCTTTACGTCAAAGATGGGGATAATCTGCAAAATCTGTGCTCTGCCCCAAAATTCAGTGTGTACCTGACCTCCCTCACTGACGGAAAGATACAACCAAGAAGCCAAGTTAAATCACAGATATCAAACCACACAGGGAAGAAATGCAATTCTAATAACGTTTTGCAAGGTGATGATCAAAGAAATAAAATAGTCCAGCAGAAAAAGAGAGGGAATTAATGTCTGTACCTACCCTGTTGGTGAAAGTAACTGAATTGGCTGCCAGGTGTGTAATATTGTGAATAACGTATCATAGAATTATGGAATAGTTTGGGTTGGAATGGAGCTTTATTCAGGTTTTTCAGTCCAAGGCTCTGCCATGAGGCTCTCTATTTGCCATGAGTTGTACTGGAGGTGTTAAAAAATAAATTAAAATGGCCTGTAAGCTGTGTTACCTGCTTGCCTCGTTAGTCTATTTTTTAAAAAAAAATTCACTTGAAGATTCAGGTCAGACCATTGAGTTGACACCAATTAACACACTCATCAGCTTCACTCATTTACATAAGCTGAAGTATCAGATCCAATGAAGGCATAAAAATAAAACAGAGTTTTTTAATATATTTGAGTCAAACTTTTCTGTGTTACCAACATGGCAACTCCAAAAATCAAATGACCTGTGCAGACTGACATGAATATTAACACATTCACTTCACCTTTTAAGGCAGTCTATACTTCTCATCTTTCAGCATAAAAATACAAAATACTGGCAAGAACCATCACTGTTACTCTAATCCTTAACACTGTAAGTGTAAAGGCATTGTTAGAAAAGTGCAAAGCTAATTTACATTCTTATACACTCATGAAAAAAGTTTTTATTGTGAAACTAAGAAGTGACCTACCTTTGCAGGCTTTTTTCGACTAACAAAAGCTATGAGAAAAAACAGATAATCAATGATGACAAAAGCAGAACTAGAAGCTGCTGATAAGGTTCCTAATATTGATGGAAATGCATTCCCTGATGTTGATACCACACCTGACAGGTGGAAGGGCTGACTATGAAGAGTCACGTCCTAGAAAGAACAGAAGAGGGAAATTTCTTGCCTGAAGAAAAGTGCAATAGAAAGTGCTAACCAAGAACCCAACTTTCACAAAAACGAGCTACGTCTAGCGGTCCACCATGCTGATTATACACCAATTACATGCTGTAAGTTAAATATTAAAGACAGCCTTATTAATTGCTAATTATGCAGCGAATGTGCAGAAAGCCTCTAACAAATCCACCAGATCAGTACAAGTGTTATTGCTTGGTTTTGATAATCTTAGACTGGACTAAGTCCTATGGATTTCATAATCAGTAAACAAAAAAATAAAACAAAACAAAACAAACAAACAAAAAAAACCCAACCAAAAAACTCACACCAAAAAAAAAACCCAACCACAAACCAAAAATACAAACAAACAAAAAAAGGGAAAAAAACCAACAAAAATTAAAAAAAAAAAACAACAAAACCAAAAAACTTCCCCCCCTCCCCCAAACACCCAAAATTTTGGGTGTATTTTCCCCTTTTTATGGACTAGAAAAGCACGTTCTTCTTAACTTCTGAATGTGGAACTTGGCTCTGGGATACAACCCAGGTAGGAATTAAGAGAAAAGTACTAATATAATAATAATAATATAATAATAGGGAGATTTTGTGGTGACCTTATTGATACCACCATAAAGAACAAGAATACCTCAGGTAAAACGTGTCCTCAGAGTGTATGTCTGCTAAGATATGTTTCTCTCAGGGTGCTGCATTCGTTTCACAAAATTTGGGAACACAAAAATAGTTCTTATCTTTACAGTTTGTGTCTTTCTTGGAAAGTATCAAGACACGACTGTAACAGCCAAACCCAAGTTTGCCTGACCAATAATAATAAAAATAAAAATTTAAAATAAACAAACAAACAAACAAATAATAAAAATTCAGAAATATTAATCAAAAAGCACCCCCAGGACCTTATTAACATACGCAATCGACTCCTTGCCAACGTTTTGAGTTTTAAAATTTTGCAATTAATTAATTATCCACCATTAATCTCTGTGAGTTATTTCATAACTACTCAGTGTTTAAAAAAAACTCCCACAAAACAGTAATTTTCCTCACCAGAACTGCTGCTGGGGTAACACCTTGGGACACTGAAACAAATGCTATTTATACCATCCAGCAGTAACTCAATATCATCAGGCATTCAAATATATGCCTTCAGCTCCAGCATTTCCCTAAAGCATTCGGTTATGAATGTTTTAAAGACCCTGTTTTCGTGGCAGTGGTTAAAAAAAAAAATGTTCCTTCCACTTGATTAAGAGAACCATTTCATTCCCTAAAGGTATCAGATGTTACCTGTCAGGGACAGAGACAAGAATTGAGCCTTGTTTCGCAGAAGAAACATTAAAAACACAGGGCAAAATCAGTGTCACTGCAATGAGCTGGTGAAATATGGTGTTTGGGAAGCAGAGCTTTGGTTAAAAGCTGCTGGCTAAGGTTTAATCCAGGAAACAGCAAAACCAACACACGCACACACACCAAAAAAAAAAAAAAAAAAGGAAAAAAAAGAAAAAAAAAGCAAGCTGCTTGCAAAGGCTTTTAGAAGTTGATAAAAGCTATCAGCAAGGGCTTGTGTTCTCTCGTAGTGAAAGAAGGAGACAGGGTGGGAGCCACCCCTCCAAACAGAAGGATTCAGTGTTGATTTTTGTTTCAAATCTCTGCCATAAGGTGAGGGCAGCAGCAGCAGGGGTTGCTGTGCTCACTGCGGGAAGAAAACAAATCTGTTTATAATTATTATTATTATTATTTTTACGGGACCAGTAATTCTAGGCCTGACGAGTACTGAAGAAATTAAAAAAAATAAAAAAATTAAACGAGAAACAAATGAGGAATTCTGCCTCTCCTGTGCTGTAGGTCTGGGCTTCCTGAGGGGGTGAAGGATGAGTCAGGGTGACTCAAAGCCCCACCACACCAGTGCAGGGGGAATTGAGAGGCACCTTCTGTTTTACCCTCAAACTGGGTGATCTGCTCCAACATTAGTCATCCCACGGCAATAAACCCGTGGAACATTAAAAACTCTCTGCCATGAAGACAGAAAGCCAAAGAAACAGCAAAAAAAAAGGAAAAAATAGGAAGATAAACGAGCAAAGAAGGAGGAACGACGTGGATGTTCCCGCATGACACGGAGCTTTCCAAAAGACTACTCGGCCCATGCACACAAAAACAGTGGGCAGGGAACACCTCCAAACCCGGCCACAGACCTTGAGCCACACCTGGATCACCCGTCAGCGTGGGTCTGGCCACACCAGACCTCAAACCTGGCACTTTGTGCTAAATTCAGCATCCTCAGCCTTGCAGCGATCCCAGACCGCGCCGGGCGTTGGGTGGGAAGCCTTGTCCCTTCAGCGTGGATATTTACTGAATTTAAAAATAAGACTGCTTCTGTGACCTCATGTTTCCAAGGAAGGTAAGAACTGCAGGAGGGTGGGTGAGGGAACCGTATTCCGCTCCTGGAGCACGGCTCATTGAGGGAATGGCCAGAAATTCACACGTTCACAGGAAAAAGATGGGAGAAATGGAGCACGATTACAAAATGCCCCTTCGCAGCCCAAGGGCTGGTCTGCTGTGAATGATTTCAGGATTTTGGCAGGAACACAGTTTAATTTCTCTCTGCAGAACCTTGTTTACCTGCATTTCCCTCTCACCAATCAACAAGCTGCCCCTTCTAACCTTGTTGAAACATAGACACAAACTTGAGAGGGATTTAGTGTATGGCTGCTCCATGGTTTCCTCTTGATAATAATACATAACACAAGGACTGTACAGATTATAATATATCCTACATGAAATTACAGATTCAGAGCTATCTGCCTAAAAAAAAGTTGTTAAGAAAACAATGAAACAACAAAATAAATTAAAAGCTTATAACTCTACACCAGCACCGTGAGAGGAAAATAGCCCTTATGGCAGGGCTAAATCACACAAGTCAATTTAAGCTGTGTGCAAATGAATTAGGGACAAACTTGCCAGTTCCAGAGTTATTTGAAACATTGAAAAAAAATTCCCATGTCTTCACGAAAAAAAGGTCCTGGAGTGGGTATCTAAATGGGACAGGAAGACTGGAAACAAATGCACAGCTGCAGAGTGAAACTCACAAATTTAATTATGCATGATTGCTAGCTATCAGTTGTGTTGCTAAAGTAGTATCATCATCAGTAATAAGGAGAACAACAATTTATCTAATTTTATGGTGCTTGCAATGATGAAATTCTTCGATGTGTGGTATTAAGCACAATTTTAACAAAAAAGTATCATTCAATTGGAAAGGAAAAGCATGTACTTCTCAGAAAAATTCTTGATTCCAGAAATGTATCCAGTTGGAATTTTCTCTTCCTTCACTCCCACCTGCTTTTTTCTTAATCCACTGAGATACACAGGAACCTTCTAACAGTCAAAAGAAATAAAAATAAATGCTTAATGGAACAAAATTAAATTAGTGAATTTTCCATCCGGGATATACAAGACAGTTCAGCCTAATTGTTAGTTAGGGAGGAAAGTAAAAAATAATGTGAGAAAACCTTTCATATTTTTCTTTTTGAGAAAGGTAACCTTTGTCTCCCTCATATACAAAAAAGAAAACCAAAAATAAAAGCAAAAAGTAAAACAAAAAAAGAAAAAAAAAACAACCGACCAAACTAAACAAAATTAATCACCTGGAAAAGATAAAACCCATCACGATTTCTACTGCCCACAATTTTAGAGGAAACTCTATTGAGAGTGCTTAACCAGCAAAAGGAAAGGAAGGGCAATGCAAAAGCCGGAAAAAAGGAAATAGTCTGTTATCAAAGGACTATTAATTGCTCCCAAAGTAAGAGCAAGTGATGATCTTCTTCCTTTATTTACTCTGACGTTCAGCTGTCTAATCAAAGAAACGTTGTGCTGGTCGGGCTGAAAGAAAACTGCACCTTTTGTTTTGGTGATTGCCCACTAGACCTTAAGGGCTTTCATTGGATCAGTTTTACAGCTCTCTGCTGCACTTTAGGGAAGCAAAGGAGCAGCAGGCAGCTCCCAGCCTCCAGGAAACAGGAACGGGGCTCTGGAGCATCACCCAGCTCCATTTTGTGGTTGTTGCTGCTTGGCTGGTCCTCCCTCCAGACCTGCAGTTTCTGGTTATACTCAATTTACTGCATTTGCAAATATGACTTTCTAATTGTAATTAGCTGGTAATATTCAAGCCAATGGATTAAAAAAAAAAAAAAAAAAAAAGGAAAGAGAGCTAAAACAAAGCACCTTTCCACAGAGAAGACAAATATCACAGGTATTGAGTGCTTGCACTCCCTGCTCTCCCAGCAAAGCAGTTTGGCACGAGCCACAATTCCAGTGGCCCTCTTACAGCTTGTAATGAAGTAAACAAATAACAAAACAACAAAAAAACCAAAACAAAACAAAAAAAATCCAAACTAAAACAAACAAACAAAAAAATCTTACTGCCTTGCAGACCCTCAGTATGTTAGATTTTGGCCTTCAACTCTACAAAGTGCGAGAAAAGATGGAAATGCACCTTTTATCCTGCCTGCATCCCCCACGCACAATCCATTACCAAAGCCATGAAAGTATAAAAGTGTCAGGTCCTCTTTCTCTTCAGAGCAGCAAGTTTGGTAATTTGCCTGCAGGCAGAATAGGAACAAGCAGCTTTTCAAGGTTTTTATGGCCTGAAAGAATTCTTACAACAGCAAAATTATTCTGGAAGAAAATTTCTTGACTCCTGCCGGAGAGAGCAAAGATGTTCCAGATGATCTGTAAATGATATGTAATGCATGCTGACTACTTTTTCCCCATCTAAATTTGCTCTATTCTGCCTTTTTCAGGACTTCTCTGTATTGAAAACAGAATATTTCTAATAATGGATCCCATTACAGAATGTGTGTGCAGTGGCAGAAAACGACCACAGGCACAATTCTCTGGGCAGGTAAGGCTTTACAGTCATTTCTGTGCGAGATGAGGCCTATAGGAGTGAAGAAAACCTCCACTCCTGATACTCAGCAACACAATTTTTTATTCAAGATGTTTACGACCCTGCAGATGTTGCAGGTTTATTTCTTTCCTTGCAGGCTGAGTGAGCACAGCAAATTGTCCCCCCGGGAACTCGCGAGCCAAGGCACACGCAACTATCCCAGAAAGCTTCTCCCTGCATCCCCAGGAATAAAACACCATTAAAAACCCAGTCTTAAGGGGCTGGCGAACCTCTTGCTTTACTGGCCCTGACCAGAATTCTGGCATCTCTGTGGGACAAACGCACAGAAAACGGGCAATTTATGGAAGAGCTCTCAGCGCAGCAGCCCGGGCTCTGGGTCAGATTCTGTTGTTCCATGTCCCCCCCTCTTTCCTCACCTGAGCAGAGGGGCAGCGAGATGAAAGAGGGGTTAATCAGGCACACTAAAAGCTCTTGGCTGGCAGGGATGGGGCAGGATCCCTCTGGAAGCAGCAACAACACGAGCCATTGTATCCCAAACCTGTCCCGACAAAGGCGGCTCTGCCGCTCTGTTTACTTTTCCCACTTCGTCTTGCTTTATGCCTTTGATAAACTGTCAGGACTAGTTCCTCCAAGGACTATATTCCCCCCAAAATCCTCTCTCTGCCAGCTTCACATATGGTACAGTTTCCTGTGCTTCAGGAGCCTGCAGTTCCCATAAGAGCTCTTCATGTTTTCCACAATAATTTCAATACTTCTCGCATTATTTTCCAGCTGTGCTGCGTACGGGCTGAGCAGCACCACGAATCCTGCCCTACAACGTTACTCACTTTTATCTGGGGCTGCAATCCTGTGGGCTAAGCTGCAGAAATATTAATAAGTACAGATCAGATAGCTGAATGCCAGACACAGTAACAGCTTACGCAGAAAACTGATAACTTTGCTAATGTTATCCAGCCCCTGAAACAAAGCAAAGTTGTGATCAGATGACTTTGGCTCCAAGCAAGAAAAATGCTCAACTTTCTCAGCTCCAGAGACAATTTTTCTCAAAGCTGATCAGGCTGAACTACCCCCCCCCAAGAAATTCACACCATTGGAAAGCTTATAGACTACGAAATGTGTTGGATAAAATAACATTTTTCTAAGATCTTGAGACAGTCAGGACTTTTCTACTTTTCAAACACCCAGGAAGAGCAACAAGGCAAAAATCCTCAGGAGGAGAGTCCTGTGCTAAGGGAGCATCCACAGGGTCTGGGTTTGCCTCCTCTGGATCTGGGGAGAGCTGCAGCATAAAAAGGGATAATTGTGGAGTCAGAGTGTAATTCAGGGACTTGTGCAATACCATTGCTCTTTAAATTCGCTGATTAAACAAATAGCTTATTTTGCAATAATTTGCCTATGTAATCAAGCTTATAGCAAGGTCTAGAATACATGAACTGTTAATACCAGGGTGACTAAGCCATCCACTTGCAAAAGCCAGACAAAAAGGGGATAAAATGCATGTCTGAGGACGGGAAATGTTTCACACTGAGAGCACAGAGTGGCCTTTTTCTGAAGAATGATTAGTGCTCTGCAGCTGCCCTGACCTCATTATATTCACTCTGCTGAAATTCAAACTTCCTATTCCGACAGTTTGTTCGGAAGGTGGAGGAAGAGGTTTTTGGTTTTGTTTTTGTTTTTTAATTTGCCAGTCGTGGACGATTACACATCTCCCTTCCACTGACAGATACATGCCTAAACAGCACTTCTGCCCTCCAGAACCTCCCTCCGAGGAAGGCAGCTCCTGGCAAGCAGGTTTTATGCTGAATAACTCCACCTGCCCATTTTCGCTCACCATCCCTCTGAGCTCCAGCAGCAGCAGCTCAGACTGAGAAATCACCTCTGGCAAGCCTGAAACAGATTAGTGATAAATGGCTTCTCCCCCTATTAAGCAATTTTCAGCACTTTGTTCTGGTCAATTCAGCAGGTGACCACTCTCCCCAGGAGGGCACTGGGACCTGAGGGAGTGAAGATGAAAGCTTTTCCTCCGCAGATAAATGCGGTACATTTTTAATTCATTAAGATCCTCATCTAACTCCTCTAAAAACAATAGGCTGTTCACAATGCTTGTTTAATGGGAGCTGCAGTGGATTACCAGCGAGCACAAATTCAAAGATAATCCATATTTGAGAACTCAGTACTTCCTCACAGCTGCACCGCAAGTATTGTCTGCCTGTCATCAGCATTTTCTGTGCATTGCTTGTTGTACCATTGTGCTTTCACTAACCCAAGGCAGAAATGCAAATATTCAAGCCCATTTTATTTCCAGCTGGTGGGTTCAGCAGGGCATCACATGGGTGCTGATGTCCTCACCACCAAGTACCACATCCCAGCCTCCTGTCCTGGGTGTCACCACACCTGCTCCCATCCACACCAAAAACAGAGCCTGTGCTTCAAAATTCTGCCATAAAAACCTTTCCCTTGGGAAGGAGACTCATTCCTGCCCAGTTCAGCCTTCTGAGGAGGGCAGGTTTCTCAGGAAACAATTGTTCAGAGACAAAACCTGCACCATCCCTGGGTCCTCACAGTCCTGCAGGGAGCCACAGCGCTTCCCATCCTCCCTTGTTCCCACCAACCTGAATGGATGTCACAGGCCAAATTCCAGATTGGGATGAATTCACGGTGTTGCCACTGCCTTTTGTGTTGGCTTTAAGCTTCTGCAGACTGCCTCTTTACAAAGTTATCCTCTGATACAAGTCCTAATCGTTGCTGCGACCACAGGAAGGGAGATCAGTAATTCCATTTTCTGTCATTGTTCTTCCACGTTGGAGGACAAAACGCGTTTTTGTTTCCCAAACAAAAAATTCCATGCTATGTAAAAGAAATACAGATGCAATTTTGCTTAGAATTTGACCAGGGCAAAGGCTGCCAGAGCTGCAGGAGTGTTTGGACAATGCTCTCAGGCACCAGGTGGGATTTTTGGAGTGTCTGCAGGGTGAGGGGTTGGACTGTGAGATCCTGATGGGTCCCTTCCAGCTCAGGATATTCTGTGATTCCTAACCAAAGGAGACCTTTACCAAAACCCTGCAGGTTACCCAAGAACTGCAAACTTACAGTTTTGGTCGGATGTTTTCTTGCACAGCAAAGCCACCTGCCAGAAGTAAGCCCTGTGGGATGCACAGTAAGAAATTTAAATTTCAACCCACAAAAGTAAAAATCCAGCAGCTCCGTGCAGTCAGGGCACTGCCCAGCATCAGAGCTGATTTCTGAAATATCAGGGGATTTAGTCTGCCACAATTAGTGTTTTCAGGCTCACCTGCTTTCCGACTGAAATCCTCAGGAAGCCACACACACAATGACACAGGGTGATTAAAACAGCAGGAAATTGGAGGCCCTGTGGAAGGATTCTGGCAGGTGAGCCCTCTGCAGCAGCTCCTGACTGATGAGTGTTTAAACAAACCATTCAAAGGCTGAAAAATATCCCCCTTCCAAATGGTTTTTACAATTGATGTGACCAAGTGCAGAGGCTGGGCCCATACATCTAAAAATATTTATTTCAGACTCAGTAGATATCTACACTCATCCATTTAATCACACTGTATTGATCATGTGTCCATTAAAAATAATTTTTTTTCCCTAACCCAAGGGATCCCCTTTCTGCAGACTCATTCTCTTATGCTTAGGACTCTGTTAAGTATATATTTTATTCAGATAATGAGCGGCATGTAATTTTTTTTAAATTAATAAAACAGCAAATGGACACATAAGAAATGTTTCTTTCTGGGGAGGGCTATAAAGGCACCTGTAAAACAGCTTTCTACCATTTAATATCATGATTAATTGTACAGAGTACTTGAATACATGGTACAATAAAATCTAAGAGATCTTCAATGCCTTTCAGGGAAAATATTTGTGCTTTTCTCAATGCTTCTGAATGCAAGCAGTTAACCTTCTGTGTTGATTAATAAGTCTAGGGACCACACGTCATGCGTGCAGTATTTATTAATCTGTTCTTTGTATTTCAGAGGTAAGTGTATAAAATACCTGAAACTCCACGGCAGTTGTCAGACTGGGCCTCGGAGATTAAGTAGAAGGCAACTCCACTGGATGGGAAAGAGACTATAAATAAAAACACACTAAAGATTTCATTGATCAAACGCCCTCTGAATGCATAACTCATCAAGGTGTTTGAGAACACTGAGATGCCTTGTTTGAACAGCAATCCACTTCTGTCAGTAATTTGAATTTTAAATTCTCACATTAGCTTCAGGGGGAAGCAGTGGGCGTACTCAGCAGGCTGGAGGTATGAGGAAGAAGAGATAAGGATTAAAATAGAAAAGCAAGAAAAAAGTGTCTATTTCAAAGTGCACGCTGTTAATTAATAGATTATGAGCCAAAAAAGAAAACGCATAAATATTCCACTGACGGCTCCACAGTTTAAAAATAAATTTTAATTCAGAATAAAAAATTACTCTAGCAGACTTTTTTATTTTCAGTTGGATGGATGGAGGACTTGACTGCCTAAGGTAAGAGACACAGATGGAGTGGATTATTTCCCTACGGTTGATAGAATCACAGACTCCCAGAATGGTTTGGGTAGGAAGGGACCTTAAAGCCTGGGCAGTTCCTGCTGGGACATGTGTTCCATGGGCAGGGACACCTCCCACTGTCCCAGGCTGCTCCCAGCCCCAGTGTCCAGCCTGGCCTTGGGCACTGCCAGGGATCCAGGGGCAGCCACAGCTGCTCTGGGCACCCTGTGCCAGGGCCTGCCCACCCTCCCAGGGAACAATTCCTGCCCAATATCCCACCCATCCCTGCCCTCTGGCACTGGCAGCCATTCCCCGGCTCCTGTCACTCCAGTTCCTGATGAAGAGTCCCCTCTCCAGCTTCCCTGCAGCCCCTCCAGGTCCTGGATGGGACCACATGTCATGCGTGCAATATTTATTAATCTTTCCACTGGCACCTGAAATCATCCAAGCGTGAGCTGATCTGGGAAGCAGGAAGAAGATAAAGCCATAGCTCAGCTCAGTCCCCATCCCCTGGTCTCTTCCAACCAGGCAAAGCTCATCCTCCTGCCCTCTGGCACCAAAGAGCTCTAGAGGACAGCCTACAGTTGACACAGGACAGTTTACACCACCTGAAACAGCCAGGAGGAAGGAGGAATTTTGCTGAGAAAAGGAGGCTGGACAAACATTCCTACTCTCCTCACAGCACCAGAAAGCATGAAGCTGCACGAGACGGACACCTCTCAAATTCTGTCACGACTCGTGACTTTGGAAACCTCTTGGAAGGTGTGGCAGGAACTGGTGGGAATAGAGGGGGGATGGAGAGGTCCAGCCACAACATGAGCTCCAGGAAAGGAGGTACAAACCACTGGGCTCTAAACCTCTGCCCTCCTGCCAGTTTGCTTATTGCCATCTCTCAACAGAACAGGAATTTTCCTGTCCCCTATCTCTATCCACCCACTGCCTGTGTATAATGAAGTTTTCTTCCGAAGTGCTTTTTAATAAAACTGAAGCTGCTGCCTAAGCCCTTGTCACACATCTGTGCTGTCCTCGTGGTGTCAGCTCATCTGTAATTAAACACCAGAGAGCTTTATCACCTATCAGTCATCATTCATCCAGGAGCCTGCCTTATTTATCCAATTAAAAAGGTATTTATTGTCAACATATTACATTTTTTTTCTTGAATACCTGCCCAGTGGAGAAGCCTTCCACTATTTCATTTAATTTGTGTGCAGTAATGTCTAGAGCGAAATTCTTGTGAAATCAAGGGGTGTTAAAAAACAGTAGCTTCAAAGCTGGCATTACCAAGGAATTCTCATGTAAGCTTCATATACAGATGGAATATGGAACTGCTGCTGTACACTTTACTATAGATTACTCCTTTGTTTTCTTTTTCAGGTTAATAAATAAACTTCATTATAATTTATCTGACAGTTTGGTTACTGGCAGGAAAACTCATTTTGCTGAAAGGTGGAAAGTGAGAAAATAAATATAGCACCATACTGAAAACAAGATAAAATAAGGAAAGGGAGTAAAACAGTATAAATTAAAATTACCCTGCTGCTGAGAAGAAAGAGACAGAAGTCTAGGGAAGTGTCTTGCTTGCACATTTATAATAAAAGTTTAATTTTTCAATTATATCCCAGTAATATCCTGCCCTGCAGCACTGATTACTTCCTTGACTTACTGAAAATGAATTTTGCATAGAGCAAAACTGTCTTTGGAAAATAAACCCCAACAAAACAAAACAAAACAAAACAAAACAAAACAAAACAAAACAAAACAAAACCCAACAATCCACCTTCTCATCCAAGACTTGCAAATTCTTCTCCATTAACAGATCCACAATAACACAAATGAGGAACTGACACGTTAATAATGTCTGTAAGAACTTATTAAAGACTGAGGACCCTGATTATGCCCTGTCACTTTCCTGTCCTTAATTAACTTCTACTCTATAGAGTGTGAAGTATGAAGATCACCAGGCTTTCAAGGCTATAGATCTTCTCATAGTTTACAAATAATCTCCAATATTCATTTGAAATTTTGTAGTTCAGTGCTGTTTCGACACAACCGACACCGAAGCCAATAACGTACAAATTAATGTATGAAATTATTGAAATTTCCAGATGAGCTTGGTCTACCAAGAGCCCACTGAGGTGTGTCCTGCAGCACTCTGAGGTTGGAACCTCTGCCAGACAGGACCAGACCTAAACCTGGGGTGAGGGAATTGCCTGAATTAGACAAAAAGGGGGACACAGGATTCCAAAAGCCATTCCTGGATGCTCCTGCCAAGGTTATGAGCTGCCTCAAGAAAAAAAAAAACAACCTACAGCTGTGGAGCCTATGTCTCTGTTTCCATCAGCCAAACGTTGAGGTGAAATTGCTCAGAAAACCAATCAGATTTCTCTTTTCTTCCTCTTTTCATACATCAAGGCAGTCACATTTTGCTCCAGGGGACAATGGAGACTGTGTCACATGAGACAAACTACTTTTCTGAGAACACAGAATGGAAGAATAATATTTGGAGATGTCAGGTGATGGCAGGTAAACCTCCACGCAGGTGCACCTTTATGCAGGCAGCACCAGGCTCTACCTCATCTCATTTTCTGAATTCCACGTCAAATTGGCTAAGTCCTAGCAACTGGAAAGTTTTCAAGATGGAAAGCACTTGTCACCGTGACTCAGCCAAGAAATATATGTAAAAGCAGAGAACTCAATTACATCTGGAATGCTGGTGCCCTGCTAAGGAGCAGCAATTTTAGGTGTGACAGAAGTTTTGAGGGTAATGACTTGGAAGTCCCTACTGAGACCCAACTTTCTGATGCCAAGGTAATGGCCTTTAAATAAATATCAAGCCAATGCTTGAAAGTAAACACTAAATACCACTGAAGACAGGAATACCTGGTAAGAAAGAAGAAGTGAGGACGTGAAATAAAAATATGAATAGCCAGCTTAGATTCAGGGTGATTGAAGTAATTTGAAAGGCTTGCATAGGACATGCAGACTCTACTGTCCAACAACATCCAAGCCTGTTTACCATCTGTAATTTCAGTAATGAACTTTACTAATACAAATTTCCCTCAAATCAGTTCTTTTTATTTCACTTGCATCTTCCTCTTTGGAGTAGAAGTGCATATTTTGGTTGATGCATCATGAAACTCTGGTGGCGTCTGAAAATTACGTGTGTCATCATATGCAACGTGACCTACCCATTCGTGGGCTGGTTTTGCAAAGGGACCTCAGCCACAGAAAGGTCACAAATAATGAACCTGTGGTATATTTTTAGCCTGGCAAAACAAGAACACGTCAAGGCACAGGAGTTGCTGCAGAGCTGGGAGTGGCGTGAACAGAACCGTGAAGAAGGTGAGTGTCTGGCCAACACTGCCTCGGGGCAGCAGGAAAAACTGGCTTTTTTCTGTAAACCTGGCTCGAGGAAAGGCTGTAACAGCATCAGGAGCATCTCAACCCTGCAAATCCTTGCACGAGAGAAGCTGTGAGTGGAGGATTGTGGTCTCTGGCAGCATCCTGCAGCCAGCCATGCTGAGTAAACACCCCAAGGAGCATTCCTCCTCCTGCCCTCGGAGGCGATGGCCGATTTGGTGTCAGGTAGAGCAGAAAAGGTGTAGATGCATATCAGGCACGCAGGAGGCCATCCTCCTGTGCCTCTCAAGTGTTGTGCTGGAGGGCAGAAAGTGGGAAGGCAAACAGGAGAGGTCTCACACCACAGAGTGGATAAAGACTCACTTGGGCAACGCTTTATCCCTCTGAAACCGAATTCCACAAAACCCCCAGCCCCTACAATCCCATCCTTGCTCACTCCAGTGCCTTGACATGATTTCCCCAGGTCTCCTGCTGTGTTATTCCCTTTGTTCAGCCACGCCAGCCACCACCTGCTCACCCGCTGTCCCAAGCAACCCGCGTTGTTCCCAGATTTGGGAAGGACAACACAAAGTACCCCACAGGGAACCTGCACAAACTCCATGTGCCTGTGGAAAAAATGCTTTGCTCTCCTGCCCTCCTGTTCTTCCCCTTGCTTCTCTCCCTCGCCACCATCCCTGCCTGGGGGATACTGGTCTGGACATTCTGCTTACACATTTTGCTCTGGGATGGCTCTTGGTAACACTGATAAAAAGCTGACCTTGTTGCCCCTTTTTAGAACTGTGGAGCTCACCAAGTATTTTGAATCATTTAAAAAGTCAACAGGTGACTCGTCACATCCTGACAATGCTTTATTTTTATTTGGAGATCTTCTGTTTTGTGTCTTCAAATCTGTTTTTACTTGGACTGAAACACTTGCTCAGGTTCTGAGCAGTTTTGTCAACACAACTGGGTATGATCTGGTTTCTTTTTTTCATTTAATATTTTTAGTCAATGCTGTAGCTACACAGATATACAACTAGAGAGGAGTTTTAATACCAAGATATTATTTCCTGGTGTTTCAGAACAGTTTGACACTGACACAGCACTTGAACAGAAAAATAATTTTGTATTTGTGACGAACAGCAAATCCAGGAGGTTTACCCCTTGTAAAAATGTTTTCCTATTCGGTGGTGAGTTTTAGCCTAAAGGATTTAAGATTTTCTCTATAAAAATATACTTTCTTTTCAGGATAGCTTAATAAAAGTAGAATTTTGTGCAGGTAGTTCAACAGCTACCCACGGATCAGCTCCAGAGAGACTGAAGCAGTAACTCTCAGGATGGTTCACATCCCCAGCAGAAACCAAATGATTTATCACCACTTTGCTCTAGTTTTACACTTGTGCAACCTCAAGGTTTAGCCAGTTGTGGCAGAACATTGAAGTGATGAATAATGAACCATTTTCCTCTCTGAACAAAAAATAACCCCTGTTATTTTTAAATATAATATATAATAATATTTTTATTGTATTATAAAAATATTTTATAGAGCTGCTCAGGGAGCTGGGGAGTGGGGAAGATCACAAGATGAACTAGGTGTTGATAAAATTTATTCTCCTGTGGCCAAATCATAGTTCAGAACCTGATAATTTCAATTACTATGTGGAGANTCAAATCTGTTTTTACTTGGACTGAAACACTTGCTCAGGTTCTGAGCAGTTTTGTCAACACAACTGGGTATGATCTGGTTTCTTTTTTTCATTTAATATTTTTAGTCAATGCTGTAGCTACACAGATATACAACTAGAGAGGAGTTTTAATACCAAGATATTCTTTCCTGGTGTTTCAGAACAGTTTGACACTGACACAGCACTTGAACAGAAAAATAATTTCATATTTGTGATGAACAGCAAATCCAGGAGGTTTACCCCTTGTAAAAATGTTTTCCTATTCGGTGGTGAGTTTTAGCCTAAAGGATTTAAGATTTTCTCTATAAAAATATACTTTCTTTTCAGGATAGCTTAATAAAAGTAGAATTTTGTGCAGGTAGTTCAACAGCTACCCACGGATCAGCTCCAGAGAGACTGAAGCAGTAACTCTCAGGATGGTTCACATCCCCAGCAGAAACCAAATGATTTATCACCACTTTGTTCTAGTTTTACACTTGTGCAACCTCAAGGTTTAGCCAGTTGTGGCAGAACATTGAAGTGATGAATAATGAACCATTTTCCTCTCTGAACAAAAAATAACCCCTGTTATTTTTAAATATAATATATAATAATATTTTTATTGTATTATAAAAATATTTTATAGAGCTGCTCAGGGAGCTGGGGAGTGGGGAAGATCACAAGATGAACTAGGTGTTGATAAAATTTATTCTCCTGTGGCCAAATCATAGTTCAGAACCTGATAATTTCAATTACTATGTGGAGAACTTCTCAATATGTAAAAAAAAACCCCAAAAAAATCATCATTTTTCAGACTCCTGCTAAATTCAGTGAACATTCTCTGTGTTCTGTGACGTCTTTAGAAAATCACATCTCTGTGAGCTTCTACAATATAAAACAAATTCCTTTCAACCTTTTTCTACAATTAGCACCTTTTCCAACCACCCTCTCATAAATTATTTTCTCAAGTTAAATGCCTTCTTTATCTTTTCTAGATAAACACAAGGCCAGAGGTACCATTTTTTAATTTAACAGACAGGTCTCTTACTTTGATGTCAAATACTCCTCAGGGGATCTATATAAGTGGAATATAAAATATTTATTCCTACGCTCTTGAATAATTAACACCTTTTAAAGAAGCACATGAGAAATCTCATCTCTTTCTGAGACCCAGAATGAAACTCACCCTCACCAAACAGTGCAGTTTTCTTGCACATTTATCCCATTTCCTCAGTTTTAGTCATTATTACTGTCTTCATTCTAAATGTACAGGATGAAACACTGATGCCAGTGGCTACACTACTGTTAGATTTTAATACACCTCAGTACTTTGAATCATTAAAATAATTTTGAATAGAGCTTTTAATTTTATCTCACTTCTGCTATTTAGGATGCGTTACAACATTGACTCTGCTGCTGATCATTTTTGAATATTGACCATTTTCCTTCAGTTTTACACCCAGTCCACTTATAACAGCTGACATTCAGAAAAAAACATCTGAGGAAAACAGAAGCATGTAATTAGCTTTCAAATTGCTGGTTGTATGTTCAAACTTGAGTGATGCAACAGCTACATGACAATTGTTATGAATGGTTTGACAGATGAATAAAGTAAGGAATTATTTTAAGTGTTATTAAGCAATCAAGGGAGTGTGTCAGCAATACCCTGTGTTAACAAGGCTCACATTAATCTAATTCTGCACCTCCTGCAGCTTCTAATAAGGACATTTTTATTTATGCTTGAGGAGACTGAAAGGTAGTTAAACAATTTTAAGAGAGGCCTGATTTGTGCAACTCTGTCTCCAATTCTCAGAGTTTTTGGGCTGATGGATGAGTATGTGCAATGTGCCCTGCCACAGATGGCAGAACTCATCCAAAAGGGGTCCTGATGAATGCCACGGGAATTCTGACACAGGCTGACAGGAACAGATGAGTCCCCTCACCCGAGCATGGAAGCGCATTTGCTCAGACCGTATGTATTAGTCACAGTGTATAAATTTATGAATATTTATCCACTCTGACCAGATCTGGGGATGCTCTAAACATCATCGGAAATCCATTGCCATGGACGTCAAGGGCTTGATTTACTGCTTTTGGGGAGACACACGTACGTGGTAAATAGGAAAACAAATGCACCACCAGTGCCTCTCACCACATCCCCTCTCCTGTCCCTGCTCAGAGATGTGTCCAGCGCCACCTCTCACCCTTTTTTGAGCTCTAGACCCTTTCCTGCTCCTCCTCCAAGCCATTCTGAGGCAGGAACCTTAAAAAATAAATTAAAATAAATTCACTACAAGCCCCTTCCCCTCCTGTTTTCGCACCAGAATTCAAGCATTCTGGAACAGAAAGTGTCCTAGTATCTGTATCCTTTTCAGTTTCAACAGCATCCTTATGCATCACACAGACAAGGTCTAGAAGGACACCCAAATCTGATAAAATATTTCTCATTGGCTGGATCTAGGTCTTCCCAACCAACAGTAATCAGTGAAATTAAGCAGCTGAAGAAAAACAGACAATCTAGACACAGCCATGGCTGCTTGAGGAGTAAAGTCACTACGGGAAAAATAATTCCCATGCATTTAGTTCTGTGGATTTTAAGCAGAGGATTATGCACTTATTTTAGCATAAAGAAATTGGAAAGTCTTGCTAAATCTAAATGGTAGCTTTTTAGCCCTGCTTTGCTGAGGTGGGACATTTCTAGGAGGTAAAAAAAAAAAAGGTGAAAAGTTAAGTAAAGAAGAAAAGGATTAATAGAAATAAAAATAGAAAGATTAATAGCATTATGCAGTGAGCCTGAGTTTTGAAAAGTGCACTGAACTGAGCAATCACCTCAGCAGAGCAAGCAGCATTTGCAAGAGTCTGTGAAATCATTTCCCAGATCATGAGTTTCAGAGTATTTCTGTGCACAGGATTTCCTCCAGCATGCTTCCTGGGATCCATCATGATTTAAAGGATTACTGGCCTTCACAAACAGAATTCTGCTGTACAGAATACTCCAATTTAATGCAGTAAAGGAGACTTAACTTCGTGTTCAGTCCAAAGAACAATAGAAACAGGTATTTGAGGCAGCTTTATGTCATTAATAGGGCCAAGCTTTCCTCTTATTCTCTCCCATGCTATTTTTGACATGAGGGCTGAGGTGGCAAGCAGGTTACTTGGGCTTTCCATCAGCCTAATCTCAATCTCCTGCCAACACGTCATCAAAATCTCAGGCACCTGCATTACCTGCCCCTTCTTATTACAAATAATGAGAAAATAATTCCGCCTGAAAAGCTGCTTTAGGAAATTGAGATTTAATAGCACCACCAAGGGCACTTTGCAGAAGTGTTCACACAGAAAGTGCATGTTTGCTCCTGCACCCTGATCTCCAGGATGCATGTGGAATTTCAAATATTGCCTTTTTTGTTGCTTTTAAGGCAATCTCCTTTTCTTAGCTGCCCACCCTTTCCCCTCAAAGGCTGAAAATGTTGGGGCATGGTCTACTTCAAAAGCCTACAACTGTTCCAGCACTGCTGGTTACCTCAACCACACACAATCTTCCCTCCTTCTTAGTGTAATTTACCTCTGAGGAGAAATTCTTTGGCCTCCCACATTAAAACACCCCATCGAGGTTCTCAGTATTTAACAAAACTAATGCATAGTGTGATAAATTAAACTATTCCAACCCACAACCTACCTAAGAGAGGCTTAAAATATAAAGCTCAGGTAAAATGCCACTCCATTAAAAACCTTTGTTGAAAAGGCAAGGGAAAACATCAAAAAGTTTACTAGAAAGGTAATGGAGGAAGAAGGTATAATTTCCATTTTTTAAGCTCTTCTCTTGTAATCTCACAGCCCGAAATATGAAATATATTTTCTGGAAATGTTTCAGTGAAATACATTACAGATGAATCATTGGAGACACATATCTCACCAGATTTGTCACAGCAATAAAACCCTGACCTAAGGAACATGCCCTGAGACAACAGAGGGTAGAGTCCTGTCAGTCTTTCTGAGTAATAACTCCTCCATCAGCAGTCAATTATTGGGCTATTACCAGTGACAAAAACCTGTGAGACGTGCTGCAAACCGGAGAGCTGAGAGACTTTCCCCGGGAGAAATGGCAACCTCTGAGGTCAGCAGACAATGTTCATTTTTTTCCTGCCCTGGGCCTTCAGCCTTCAAATTATCCCACCCTTCCCTGGGGAGCCGGGAGAAACGGGGATGGTGGATCCCAATTCCTTCCACTTCTCGTGGGAATAAATCACCCCTTCCCACGTGGATGGCGGGAGCCTAATTATCTGCTGCTCAGTTAAAAGAAAAGGTACACTGCACAGGTACCACCACCAGGAGAAAAGCAGCTGCACTCTGCTGCACTTATTTCTGCCTTATTAATTTGAGCCGAACAAAGAATTACTCTACATTTTTTGCAACCACTTTTTTTCCCCCCCAGGGATTCATGTCTTGCACAGATTTTGCACCATTGTCATCATACAGAACTTTATACTTTTTTTTTTTATTATTATTTTATTTTTCTGCCCCCATTGTTTTTATTTTTTTTTTCTGCCCCCATTGTTGCACAGGTGACACAGCACACAGCTCTCCTTCCCAGCCCGACCTGGAAAGTCCCAGGTGACTGTTCAGAGGACGAGGGTCACTTATCAAAGCTCCCCTCGGGCCACACAAAGGTGCTGTGATACTCCTGATGTTTGCTCAGGTGGGGCAAAGCTGCCTGGTGTGACTGATGTCACACTGCTGCTGCCGGTGCCACGGCACAGGAGGGGAGAAAGGAGCAAAAATAGAATAAATAGAATAAAAGGG